>JALMGJ010000003.1:177509224-177816724 GCA_023362775.1 Charina bottae
GAATTTCAGAGTTGCCAGCCTCCTAGTTGGCCTGTGATCCAATAGCTTGATTCATCCTGGTGGCTATTGTACAATGTGCAAGACTTGGGACTGTTGGGTTGTGATCCTAAATTTGTTTTCATGGAAGTAAATTCCCCTCATTTGGTCACAGTGGGACTTTTTCCCTGGATAAATCTGATAGGAGTTCTGATATGGATGCAAAGGCCAGATCCCTTGTATAATACTGCTCCTTGGTCAGTAACCTCCTTGCTCTTTTTCTTCTCTACAAACACAACCAAAATCTGGGTGCCAAATTCAGAATGACAATCCTTAAAAACTCCCCACAACCCTTTATTGCTACGCTTGGGGTTCCAGTCTAGCTATTGTTAGTGTGCAATCTATTGTCTGTGTATTCTGGAGAGGTCATTAAAATCCGTTGGCTGAGCCCCCTAGAGAAGTGGGTTTCTCTGATTTACAACTCTGACTTGTGCCGCTATTATTCTTAAATGCTGTTTGATGTGATACTGTTGGTATCACCCCTTCAGCCTGACTGCATGAAAAGCTCAGCTGATAAAAGCCTCTGTTACTGTACACTTCAGTCCTTTATGGATGCTGCCCCTGCTGCCCCAACCTAATCTGGGATGAATCAATGCTAAAGGTCTCTGTCTTAGAGGAAAAAATATCATATTTCCACTGATCCAGGTATAGCTCTATCAAGGATTTTGTGGCGCGAAAATTAAAAGGGCAGGTCAAGAGAATGACTTGGGAATAGTACCTCCTAGTCTTGGTGGTTTGAAATAAAATCTCCTAGGCTGACACCAGCCCAGCATGCACGCATGTGTGACTGTACCTATCAGCAGAAGGCAACCTTTTAATAAAGCGGGGGGGGGGGGGGGATGGATTACACAATTTCTTCATGAATAATGCAGAACATGATGAGCTGGTCTCCTGACTGTCGGCTTGCATTATGATCAGTCTTCAACTTCCGCAGCATGTTTAGAGAAAGCCTTTGTTTCCCCTTCAAGGAATCGCCTACCAACGATTCCTCTCTGCTCCCACCCACGGTCTACCGTGTTGTTTTAGCTGTTAACCAACCAACTACACAAAGAAGAACAAAAACAACCCTACAAATCCCACCCAGGCCAAATTGTTTTGGATATGTTTGAGTGAAGGGGATAAGACAAATAATGATTGGAAAAACCCACGGTTTATTAAAAAGAAAAAAGGGAATGGGCAGGGAAACATTCTGGGAGGAGGTTGGGGCACTTGGTCTGGAAGTCAGGAGAGGGAGTGATGATCCTCAGCATTGCCACCTAAAATGCAAAGAAAGCAGTCTAATCAACGGTGAAAAGGGTCTTGTTAATAAAGGAAGCAAAGAGTTCAAGGACCTGTTTAAACCAGGGTTTCTCAACCTTGGCAACTTTAAGATGTGTGGACTTCAACTCCCAGAATTCCCCAGCCAGCATGGCTGGCTGGGGAATTCTGGGAGTTGAAGTCCACACATCTTAAAATTGCCAAGGTTGAGAAACCCTGGCAAACAATGTGAAAAAACGCCTTTCCAGAACCCAGCTCTTGGGATCTTAGTAACTGCCATTCCCAGTGAAACTGAGATGTTCCCACCCTGGCTGCCTGCCTGCCATGCATTTTTCTCCTTCCTTGCCCTCCCCAGAGACTTAGCTTCTGCTCCTGGTGGTGCGCCTGAAAACCCCAATGTTGTACCAACCATGTTCTGCTCTGCTTCCTTTGCCTTGCAGCGGGGCCAGCAGCCTGGAGGACGACTCGGAGCCACTTTCCAAAAGGCACTCGGACGGCATATTCACAGACAGCTACAGCCGCTACAGAAAACAAATGGCTGTCAAGAAATACTTGGCAGCCGTCCTGGGTAAAAGGTATAAACAAAGAGTTAAAAACAAAGGACGGCGAGTAGCTTATTTGTAGCAATGAGCTCCCAACCACTCCTGTGTATACAAGAGCCCCCTGGGGAAAAATATCTGAGAGAGGACCCCCCTCCCCCAAAGTCATTTCCAAACTGACTGATCAATCACCACTCTCCTATGTTATCCAGACATGTATTTATGTATGAAGTAAAGCCATTAAATGACTATTTTGATAATAATATTGTTTTTCTTTTGTACAAAAAAATTAAATTAAGAGTAAGCACTAGAGAAACGCACAGATCTACTTTGTGGACCAACCCTTAATTAAATAGATATAAAATAATCAATAAAAGCATAAATATTAGGATGAGAATGCATCAATGATAGAACTTTCCCCAACCAGATCCCCCTTTAGATGTGCTGGATTAGAACTCCCATCATCCCCAGCCATCTACCTTCCTGTTTGAAAGGTAGTGATTTGGGTGAAAGTCTGGATTAGTGAATAGACTGGTTAGCGTTGCACAAGAGAATGAGGGCGTTCTTCTAAGCTGTTTTATGTTTTTATATAAAATAGGAGAGAGAGAGAGTAAGAGGGAGACAATCGTTCTTTTGAATATGATTCCTATTTTTGTAATGGAAAATAAAGGAAAGTATTTTTATTCATGACAGGGTTGAAGGAGTAACTGTTCTCCATTTGCTATTGTACATTGGCAGAAACACCCTGTTCCAAGGGGATTATGGTGCTCTTGAGCAGAGAGCATCTCTGGCCCCGGTTAAGTCTCTTCCCAAGCTCCTTTAAAAGGGCCCTCGGCCGTCCCCCGCTCCCCCCGCCGCCGTCTCCCCATCTCGGGCTAGAGAAGGCGTCGCTCTGCTTCCTTGACCTCTTCCTAGGAATCAGTCTGCCCCCCCCCCGCTCCCCACCGCCACGAAGAGTGAGTTTATGTGCAGCGCGAACCCGCCTGCTGCCCTCTAGTCTTTCTTTGACCCGCCCACTCAGCAGATCCTCCCGCTCCTTCGAAACTTTGGGCGAACTAGCCATTTCGGCGTGCTTAAAGATTTAGGACTCAGTACAGTCCTGCAGCTGCTCCCGTTCAGTCAGTAAGAGAAAATGCCCCCGCGTGCATTTCTGGGGAAGGGTAGGATGGCGGAAGCCCTTCCCCCGAACCGTACAGCACGGGTTGGTTTGTAAGTGTGTCTGCACACACGCACACACTCATACTCTTTCTTTTCTAGAAATAGCTATAGAAGTTAGAAAGCTTCCCTTAAGGAACGGAATAAGTACCTCTTCCTCAGTTCTTCTTCTGAGTTTGGATTGACGCAATCCAGACTCCGAGTTAACCCCCCCCCCTCAAATTGGTTCTATCGCTGCCGCGCAATGGGGGCGGTAGAGTGGACGGTACCACTTCAGGTAGGGCTGGGAAGGGCAGAAAGAAAAGCTCTGCCACTAGAAAACCAGTTCATCAGGGAGATGGAATCCAGACGAGACTGTTCGTCTTGCTAGACTCGTTTTCTAGTGACGCACGAAATAATCCGAGAGGGCACCCAAAAATTCGCACCTGCGGTCTGACGTGGTATCTCCCACGCCGGTTCGAGCCCCGCCCCAGAGATCCAGGGCCACCGCGCGCTACAAAGGATCCCGTGCACCTCTCCAGTGCTGCCTAGGCTCCCTCGCATCTTGTTCTGTTGGCCGGCCTTTTCTCTTTGGAATCGCCCGCTCCGGGCCTGGCCAGGAGGAGCCACGTTTTCCGCCTTCGGTGTTCCCCTTAGATTTTATGCATCTCTTCCCTCTTGGCCTCTCTCGCAATGTTGTGTTTTCCATCCGGGTCATTTCAGTTTGTTTTGGCTTGAAAACAACAACGAACAAATTATATTGTGAACGCCTCAGGCATTTTTGAGTTTTGTTATGACGCGAGCTCTAACTGTAAGACCGTTTCAGGCCCCCTTCCCTGTTGTAGCGACTATATATCTATATCTACTACTAAATACTTACGCACTATTACGGACAAGGTTCTTTTAAAATATATATATATTTTAATTCTTTTGGTTCCTTGTTGATTTATTGAGTTTGGAGGTTTAAAATGTATTTTTCTACATCATGGCTTTAACCGCTTAGTAAAATTTATTTCATACAATCAACTTTTGTCATACTAGAATGTGTAGTGTCCATCTGCGCTTCAGTTTCTGATACCTATCAATCATTTTTCTGTATGGACGGGGATTTGGAACTGTGATGGGGAGGTGGGCGAAGGGTGGGGGCGGAATGGAGGATATTGAAATGGACTTGGAAGGTACTTACTCTCTCCCCCCACTCCAGAGAATGAACAGCTAAATTTATCCCCCTATTCAGTTGACAGAATTTGGATTTAATCCGATAAAGGTCCGCTGCGATCAAAAAGCTTAAAGCTGCTCTCTCTGTTGGGACCAAGCTAACCCCCTGTTCATTCGCCTATCTAGACCTCTGGCGGGCCTGCGCACACCGCCACTCACAGGTGTGAATGAACCGGAGTCACCCAAACCGCTAGGAAAACAAGGGTAAAACCAATCATTTTGTTCCCACTGAAATCAAGGGCACTTGGCTTTTTAAAGAACAGCGCGATCTTCAGCATAAACAAGGAAAAGTTTGCGGCACCTTAGGCACCAACGATGGCATTCGTTAGTATTTAAGGTGTCGCCAGACCTTTGCTGGTTTCAAATGACAAGTTGAGACGGCCTTCCCTCTGGAAAACCTTCATACTTTCCCAGGAGAATTTCCTATTCATTTCAATGGGAAAGATGTTCGATTTAAAAGAATTCTTAAAATTATTCCCTTTAAGTTGGGTATTCACCTGGTGTTAAACCACTTTTGTAAGATTGCTTTGGATTGATTGAATTGTGGCTTAGGGCCGTCAGAACGGATAGAAATTAAGAACTGGATATGAATCTTTTGATGTCCTCATCCCTTTTTTTTATTTGATTGAAAGATGGGTTTAAACCTTGCGGATTTTCCCCCCAAAACAGGAGTGGTAACGAGGACGCTAGTTGCAAGGTATGTCCCCTGCCCCGCACACTTAATAAGACTGGCTGTATCTCCAGCCACCTACAACTGATTTCCTCAACAATGATTTCAAACAGCTTAATGCGTTCAGGCTCCTCCAGGTCCGAGAGATCACCTTCCTTGTTTACAAAGTGTAACTGCTCCACCTGTTTCGCTTCTAGTTGTAAGGCATAAACGAGTAACCACAACAAATTCTCTTAAAGTGCATGCAATTTTTTAAAAACATTCTCCTTTCAAAGGTGATCTTGAACGACCAGTGGAACCTTAGTCTGAACTGACCGCTCCGCTTGATTCTACCCAAATAGCCCTTCCCGTAGGAATCGCTAGCTGTCCGCCTCCGTCGGCGGGGTCCCTCCGTCGAAAATGGGCTGACAATTTGGGAGCTTGGCACCCTGATCCTAAAGACAGCACCGGCACCCTTGCAACGAACGCGACCAACGCTCCTGGGGCACCCGGTGGGGAGGGACTGGAGCAGGTGCCACGGGGCTTGGAAAAACAGGCCAGGCTTTAAATCCCGGCGTAGCCTTGGCTTTGAAAGCCCCTCCCGGTCACAGCAGGGAATTGCCCCCTCCCCAGCCAGGGCCCTGAGTACAGTACTGCAGCCGAGCGGCGTGGGCGGCTTTCCTTGGGGCTCCGATGGGGGCCGGCTGCAGCCCGCGGGCCTTCGATCAGAGGACGGAGCGGGGGCTGAGCGATCCTCCCCGGAGATTCGCCTCCCCTTCAGGCCATGTGCTATATAGGATGCTACTTTCCGTGCCTTCCCTTCGCCTTTTAAAATCGCCACGAGATCACGGATGGCTATTTAGTGGCCCTACAATGCTGCAAGACATCCGCTTGCCTTTTTTTTTTCTTTTTTCTCCCCCCCCTTTCCCTTTTTCTTTTGGGTTGAATTCCTCGCGAGCTGCTTCTCTGATGACAACAACGGGCAGAACTTTTCCTGCCGCGCGCAGTCTTTTTTTAATGTGTGTCTGTGTGTCTGTGCCGTGTGCGCGCGCGCGTCACACGCTTGGTGCGGAGACGGCAACCCCTCGGGCTCTGTTTTTGACGTGCTCGTAGCAATCAGCTTCGCCCCTCCTGTCAATGGGCTAGTTAGTTGCAGCCAGTCCGCCGGGGTAACGTTTTTCCACCCGGCCAGTGATCGCCTGTTTGTAGAATAGCTACCGCCAAGAGCCTTAAATCCAGTGGATCCCCTTTGGAAATCCAGTGATCACTGAGGTTAGATGTCAGTCTTTTGGAAATATTTATATCTATATCTATATATCTATTTTTTCCTCTCTTTTTCTGTGTAGCAACTTGAGTATCACAAAAGCACTGCGGCAAGAACAAAAAATATGGTTATAAGCACTCACCGTCTCCCAATCGCTGGGACTTTGAGAACTGTTATTTTAAAGTGTGTAAAGTTTGTATTAATAAATTTTTGTAAACAATGCAATTTCGTCTACTGTTTGGGGGAGGCTGTGCAAAGGAGCCATTTAAGTTAGTCTTGTTTTTAAGTGTACATTTCAAGTCCTTCTTTGAAGCTACAGAAAAAGCCTGCTTCTTTTGTCCCTCTTATAGTTCCCGTGTAGGTATCAGAAGACCATCAAAAAACTGCCCCCCTCAACTGTGGTTTCTAACAAAGATGAGAGTGTGCCCAGATATTTAATTGCAACTGTCTTGGGGGAAAAAATGGCATACATTTTCAGCTCTCTGGCTTAAAAGCAACCTTCTTTAGAACCCACAACCAATTTAAATTGATTTAAATACATGTTAATATTTATTGATCAATCCATTAATTTATTATGCATTATTTTAAACAATTTATATTTACTGTAAATAGTAATCCATAAGGTGGATGATTACAGCCACCATTTGACTTGGAATTGTGGAAACAGCGGTCAGATCTATCTACCAAGTCTGAGAAGTCTACTTTGGGCATTAGTTTGAGAGATGGCATGGTGGTGCTGGTGGCACAATCTATAGAAAAGTATTGACCATGTCTCTGTGTCCTTGAAATGACTTGCATAGGTTACACGCCTTATCCTAAGCAAGTTCACTAAAACAAAACACCCTTCGTGGAGACTTTCTTCTGAATAAACCAGATTAGGGATGCCTTCAAGGTAGGGACTTGGAGCCAATTCCAGGAGCTAAGGCAGTAGAGGCATTGATCACCTTTCTGAGTGAAATCATACACACCACTGTGTAAAGAGCAGAGAGGAGGAAGGTGGGAATGCCCACTTCAAATGGTTAAATCCAGAGTTTAAAATTATCTTACTGCTGCATTGAAGAACAATATTCTGCACTTCTACAGGAATTAAGCTTGACCTTTTTCTGGATTACATGCTAATGAGCTCAGACTTACTTATTCTGGAGCAAAACAAATGGAAACCAGTGGATTGATTCCAGAGTAAAATTTGCTGTTTTCTTTCTGGAGGCGTTTCAGAGGAATCCCTGAGGAGTTTAGCCAGACTTCTACCTGCATGCATTTCTTTAGCCTCATGATCCTACTTCACAATAATCACAATTAAGACTGTTCTAATGGAACTTGATAGCTTTAAACAAGTCAGCTTTGCCCAATAAACACCAATAAAAATAAAAAGTATTTAACAATGCTTTTTATAATAAAAAGGATAGATTTCATTCTGTTGTCCCTAATAGGCAGTGATAACCATGTTTTAAACACTTTTAAATTAGACCTGATTATTTTATCTCAAGTTACAAAGCAATGCCACTACTGTGAAGCCCTTTATTCTAATGCCATAGCTCCTCTAATTTTCAGTGTGTCACTTCAGCCCAACCGGCATGTGAAGAGTTAAAGGGCTTCTTAGGAAAATGTGCCTGCCTGCAAGGCACATGTTGATTTGACAGCATAAGAATTCATAGCAGGGTATTCTAAGGGGAAATTTCAGTTAAATGTATCAGGTATAATTGGAAACATTCTAGTTCCCCATTATGCCCATGATTGCTATTCCTAAAGCAGATTAGAGGGTTGTGTTTCACTAGTCTCTTAAAGTCCCTCCAAATTTATATTAAAAAACAAACAAACAGCTGTGCCATTCTTCTCCTAAGAAGACTAGACTGTATGGGTTATTTAAGACAACGAATAATCAAGCCACCCAAGAATTGTACATTAAGAAGCTTGGAGGGAAGGATAGGCAACAGAACTACAACCTCATCCCATTATAGGCGAGTTCATCATTAAAACCTATGCATAGAGATGGTAAGAGCTGAATACCTGGAAGGAAGTCCCATGGGTGTCAGTTTTAGATTCATTGAATTGACTTGGGGAATTAGTTCCATTCAAGTCCATGGGGCTACTAAACAGGAGCCAGGGAGGGCCGTTAATGCCAGCCCTGCTAGGTAGACCAGACCGTGAAATCAACTCCACAGGAAAGCTAAATTTACTTTGACTGAGATTGGCTATAATAACAGAATCTTTCAAGTCTGATTGTGCTGTACCTTCTCCTCTGTCTTATAGTTCAGTGAACAAGGGCGGTGTCTGTCTGAGCACTTCCTAATGTTAGCTGCCTGTTCTGGACTTAAAAAAATGCTTCATCCCCTTTTGCCTAGGCAACAGCTTCTGCATATTTCCATCAAGGTCATCTTCCTTACATTCTACAGTTAAGAAGCAGTTAACCCGGAACACTGAATTTCAAGTATATAAATAATTTGGATTGGATGGACCGATCTCTGATTGTGAAAAAAACAGGGCAGTGTGTGTGTGTATATAATGATGTATTTTGAAGACAAGTTTATGGAATTATAGCTGGGAGGATACCTGGATTCTGAAATGATTGGCAACTTACATCCTAAGAGACGTTCTACAATACCTTTAAACTGTACTTCTAGCTGAAAAAGACCAAAAAAAAGTATCTTAAGGCTACGAATCAACTACCCTTATTTTTTCCTCCTCTAAAAATATCCACACAATATTCTACTCTCTAACTCTATTGCATTGGGTTGTTTATATAACACAACAGTCCTATCATGAGCAAAACTTCAGTCCAAATGGCCTATCCTAACTAGTTTTCCAGTTAGGAGAATACTCCCTGTCTGCTAAGGTATTTTTCTAGAGCAGAGTTTTCCAAACTTTTCATGTTGGTGACACACTTTTTAGACATGCATCATTTCGCGACACACAATTACAGCAGGACACAAGGCAGGCACTAGGACCTGCATGGAATCCTGGCAGGGCAGGTTTGGAGGCAGCAAGGCACAAGGCAGGCACTAGGACCTGCGCGGAATCCTGGCAGGGCTCGGAGGCAGCATCAGCCGCGACACACCCAGACACTGCAGCCGACACACTAATGTGTCCCGACACACAGTTTGGAAAGCTCTGTTCTAGAGCATCATTTTAAGAAGGATGTGTTTATATTACACAGGGCTTCCTGCTAAGATCCACTACCAGATAAAAGCCATCTGCTCAGGGTTTTTTTGCATAGAACTTGGGATGACATTTGATGGACACATTGGTCTTAGGTCTTCAGTTGCTATGTCCATATAACATTTGAAGCCAAACCTTTCAGCTTTATATATTCTTGTACCGTACATATCAAGAGGATTACAGTGAAATGACCATTTTATTTTAGGTGGGAGAAAGATGTAATGTTTTTCAAAGGAGTAGCAAAAAACAGGAGTCTGATAGCACCTTTCCTGACTAACAAATTTTATTAAAGGACATAAACGTTTGTTCACAAAAATGTGTTAGCTGGAAAAAATACTACCAGATTCCTCCTGATTTTTGCTGCCATAGATTAACACGGCTGCCCTCCTACAATGTCTCAATGAGTAGTAAACACAAATGAAATTACCTTTAAAAAAATTAATTGGAAAACAGTATAATAATTAACATTCTTAAATATACTTATCAGAATGTTGATTATATAAAGACTTCGCTGTAGAAATGAGAATTAAGAAGACCTTGAGAGAAATTATAAAAATGTATCACAATTCATTGATTGCAATATGGTATCTTATAACAATTTTTTTTTTCATTTGGGAAGGATGAAATCCAGTTGCACAAATAGGCTTCTGCTTGCACAATGGAATTTCCCCCCTCTCTTCCTTAAAGCCCCCAACCCAGTGCTAAATCTGCAGTAGAAGACCCCTGGCTTTCCAGAGCAGATTTGGATTCATATAGATCTAGAGGGCAATATAAGCTACTGTTACTCTCATACTGTGAGTAGAATACTGAAGCTGCGAGAACCCATCTTGTACAGTGCCATACAATGAGACTTGACATATATTAACCTCAGTAGGCATCATGGATTATCTCTTTGGCTCTTCTGCAGTTGGAAGACTGAACACAATGTAGTGATATAAAGTGACAAGACAGTTGACTGGTGCCAAGCAGGGCTTAAGCTTTTGACACAGTGACAATGGTATACATCTGCAGTGAAGAACAGCCCACTAATCTTTATTATTTCAGGATAATCCCTTGGATAAGGATCATAACTCAGAGTAGCACATGATTGCCTGAACATTGTTCCAGGCTTAGTTCCTGAATTCTCAGGATCAGGTGGCAAGAGGTATAAAAGACATCTATTAAAAGTCCTAGAGAGCCACCTCCAGTATAATGGACATCACTCTATACCAGAGCTTTCCAAACTGTGTGTCGGGACACGTTAGTGTGTTGGCTGCAGTGTCTGGGTGTGTCATGGCTGCTGTTGCCTCCGAGCCCTGCCAGGATTCTGCGCAGGTCCCAGTGCCTGCCTTGTGCCTCCAAACCTGCTGTGATTCCGCGCAGGTCCTAGTGCCTGCCTTGTGCCCTGCTGTAAGAGTGTGTCGCGAAATGATGCATGTCTAAAAAGTGTGTCACCAACATGAAAAGTTTGGAAAGCTCTGCTCTATACCATATAAATAGGTGTAGAGAAGCTTATTTCACTCCTTGTTGTGTTGGAGCCAGTGTGGTATAGTGGTTAAAATCTTAAGTTAGGGAGATCCAGGTTTAAGTCCACTCAGCCATGGAAGTTCACTGGTTGATTTCGGGCCAGTCATTCTCTCTTAGGCCAACATAATTCATGGAAATATTGGAGGAGGTATCACTACGGATGCTGCCTCGTGCTCAAAAGAGGAAAGGTGGGATATAAATCTAACAAACAAACAACAACGTTCATAATGAAGGGCCAGTCAACAGTGGCAGTTTTCTGCTCAAGTGAGACAGACTATGAGTGTATGGGGGTTATTTTTGGCAGGTAGCATTAATTACTGCTGGCCGGCATGCATCACAGGACTTGCTGCACCAACAATAAAAGCTTCCTACTGATTCTTGGATCAGTGTGGAAATTAAATGGAAAAGCCATGCCAGCATTATAGACAAATGTTGAACAACTTGGGGTTGGGGGTGGGTGGTTTTTTTTTTAAACATTAGTGGAGCAATGTGCCAGGTGAATTTTATATTGTGACTTATACTCAATAAAATGCACAAATCAGAAGCAGCTTAGGTGCCCTGAAAAAATAATAATTTGTGGAGTTGTTTGTATTCAGATAACCGAAACATGACAGATTGTGAATCCTTTGTCTCTGAAAGTCTTGGTTGCCATTCAGCAACTTCAAATTATTGACAGTCTAAAGTGTTGACCATAAGACAAATACTTATGTCTAATTTATTTATTTATTTATTTAATTAATTAATTTAATTAATTTAATTAATTTAATTTATTTAATTTTTATCCCGCCTTTATTATTTTTATAAATAACTCAAGGCAGCGAACATACCAAATACTCCTTCCTCCTCCTCTTTTCCCTACAACCCTGTGAGGTGAGTTGGGCTGAGAGAGAGTGACTGGCCCAGGGTCACCCAGCCGGCTTTCATGCCTAAGGCGGGACTAGAACTCTCAGTCTCCTGGTTTCCCATTGGCTCCTTCCTAGGGCTGAGAGAGAGTGACTGGCCCAGGGTCACCCAGCCGGCTTTCATGCCTAAGGCGGGACTAGAACTCTCAGTCTCCTGGTTTCTAGCCTGGTGCCTTAACCACTAGACCAAACCGGCTCTCTTAACTTGCCTTTCTAGGGTACTCAGAGCAAATATTTAAAATCCCAGAAGGGAGATGAGTAGCTTAGAAGTGGAAGTTAAGTACCTGTCCCTCCTGGAATCTTACGGTTCCAAAATGATTTTTTTAGAACAGTTTTCATAGATTAAATAAATTAAGCCCTTTGTACTTCAAACAACTTTTGAAGTACAAACAAATTTCTTGATCAAAATGACTGATAGTATGAACCTTTTGTTAATGCAGAACCAAGCAGACAAACTTCAGGTTTGTAAAATTTAATTTGCTTTTTAGTAGATTCAAAGGTCCCCAGTCATATCTGGTGCAGAAGACATGTAGAGATGAAGAATTCAAGACAGGGAATTTTTGAGTACTGGAAACAATTTGAATCTACAATACTTGAACAGAAAAACTCATTTCTTGATACTTCTAAGTTTTTTTCAATGTACTGTAACAGTATGTTCCTAGAAGGGCTGTGTAGAGTGGAAGATAATTTTGTTATTGCTCTCATTAAAATATTTGGAATTATTGGCCAGTGTAAAATAAACTTTCCCATAATCTACCAATAGATTTTCTCTTCTTTCTCTTTTCTGCTTAGAGGAAACCTCTGAATCTGAGAACTATGAATGATAGTTCAGCCAGAAGTACCTCAGAGAAGTCAGGAAGAATTTGAATATGTTTGTGGAATCACATCTGTTGAACTAGCATATGAAACATTATTTCTAGTGGCTCAGTAAATAAATCTTGCTTTTATTTCCTGTATCTAATTCATTTCCCAGCAATGCAATACCCTCCAGATGTATTGGACTCCAATATAACTCCTATCATGCCCATCTAGAATGGCCATGTGCTGCAATGCAACTGGAGGACACCCAGTTGGAAAGGGGATGTCAGTGGATACTCTGGTCTGGAAATGAAGAAATTATTTTTCAATGCAAGGTTGTCTGGTCCCCCACACCTTTCTCTGGCATACGGTAGTGCTTAATCACTTAAATTAGTTGGGTATGTTTTACTCAATATCTCTTGCCATAAACACTATTTATTGCAAAGAAATACAGAGCTGCAAGTGCAGTTCCCAGGCCATTGCCAATGAGCAATTCCTATGCAACATAAAATCCTGTCATTGGTTTATTCCTATTTTTGTTCCTTCTGTTTCTTGGATGTGTTGTATCAGACACATCAGAAGATAAAGAGCATGGCCATACTACCAATGGCTCTTAGAATTTGGCCTTGCAGTAGGGTAGACCAGCTGCCTTTCATCTGTCCTTGGGACTCATATGATTAAAGAAACCTGCTTTGGAATTGTTTTTAGCAATGATAATATTGGATGATACAAACTCACACATTTAAATAAAATCAAAACTTACAGTGAATTTTCATAGGACTGAAACTGCAGATTGGCCTCAGAAACAGCCTTTCCCATGAACCATGGAAACAGAATGAAAGAGTTTGTTTCATGATATTTCATTCATGCCTATATTAACAGCACTGATATTACATAAGGCATATAAACACATATAAAAGATGGTCAATTATGGTCAATTATGGTTCAGCCATAATTTCTTAGTGCAGTGCTTAAAGCAGGTGTGGGGAACCTTTTTTCTGCCAAGGGCCATTTGGATATTTATAACCGGGGACTGGGGGGGTGGGGGGTGGGGTTTCTGGGATTTCCCCGGATCGGGGCCCAGAGTTTGCGGGTGGGAGCCAATCACAAGCACTGGGGGGCGGGGTTTGCGGGCGGGAGCCAATCGCATGGAAGGGGTGGGGTTTGTGGGCGGGAGCCCCGCGGGCCTTAGGCAGGAGCCCCGCGGGCCTTATATGGCCCGTGGGCCTGACGTTGCCCACCCCTGGCTTAAAGGAACACTCAAGCTATAAAGGCTAATATTTTTCTTTTGGCCAACCAATGCATGACAGGCAGTGAGAATGACTATTGAGTTGACTGGGCTGCAGTGAAATGCCTTCAAAAGGGTTAAAGTTTTAATCAGTTGTGGACTGATCAAGAATGAAAGATGTGGATGCAAGCTACAATATTGCACACTCTTTTTTTATGATCTTTCAAGCTAATGGTTTATAGCTGCTTTTCATTTCTTTCTTTGTAACCCATTCCTCCAAATGGTTCTCATAAAAGTTAAAATATTTATATGCTGGCCACAGCTAAACTTAGAGACAGAATTTAATTTACCTTGGTATCCTTCTTTAACAAGTTTTGGAGAGGAATGATTTAAGTCCGGAGAAGCAGAGTGAGTCAGCTACTAGCAAAATAAAGTTTGGTTCAATAAAAATGTTTTATTCTTATTTTTATATATTATTTTCCTTTTAAAATTTGGTTTTTATACAGTATTTAATATGTTTAATTCAAAAAAAGAAAAAAATGTAGAATATCTAAGTGTTAAGAGTCCCCTCTCCCCTCTCACACAGACATTTATTAGATGATAAAGCAGAGAATTTTATGTGGAAGTGAAAAAGTTGGTTCCAGGTTATTTTTATGCCTTCATTAATACATTGGTTGTCAAGCAGTCAGATTGGATTCAGAAATAGTGTT
This sequence comes from Charina bottae, assembly GCA_023362775.1. Classification (NCBI taxonomy): domain Eukaryota; kingdom Metazoa; phylum Chordata; class Lepidosauria; order Squamata; family Charinaidae; genus Charina; species Charina bottae. The sequence continues at coordinate 177,523,622 of JALMGJ010000003.1, forward strand.
AATGGTCTCATTACTATATATATTTTTATAAAGGTGAAAGAAGCAAGGAAGAGAGAAAGAGAAGAGAAAAGGGGGCAGAAGAAAAAGCTGCATTAAAAAATCCATGGGAGAAGCAGGGAGCTTTGGGTGGTAAAATGTGAAGAACATGCTCCATTACGTGCTGCTGCCGTTTTTAACAGTTATAAATCTCTAACAATGTGTCACATTCTGATTGAAGGTTTTGCTTGAGGCATAGATGTGGGGAATAAATTCCTTCCCTTTTACATATGTTCCAAGGATTATTTTATGGCTAGCTAAATGGCTGAGAGGCAAAGGACCCAGAGCTTCTGTCCACAATCCTGACCTGAATCTTAACGTGGTTCGGAAGTGCTATCAGGTGAAGGTTGATTTATACTGGCTCCTCGTCAGAGACAAGTACTTACACCAGAATTGCTGCCTTGAGGTAACTGAGCAATGGGGGCCGTTGTCTTGGCAAGGCACACATCATCTCTCTCAGATGATTTGTTAATCCAGACTGAAGTCTCTATATTCATTTTTTCAGGGTATAATCCTGACATTTTGCTTGCTTGCTTGCTGTCTCTGTGTTTAGAGACGGGCAGACAGGGTTTCCTTCAATTTAACTGTTTGGGGTAAATTTAACCGAGGCTATGGAAGTTGAATTTGGGTTCTGTTATCAATTATGTTAATTTCTGGGTGGCCCCAGGCAATTTGAACATGATAGATATGGAACAAGTATAAAGAGATATACATAAGTTTGAAAGGAGGTACTAATTTAAAATGGCCAAATTCCTTTTAACATTTGAGATTAAGCCAACCTGTATTATGTATCAAAGCTTATAAACCCACCTTTTCCCCACAGTATTAACCTTATCATCAGCCTGTTACTATGATTAGTGTATAAGATACATTTTTAAAACAGAATAACATCAATTAAAAATATTAGAGGCAGGACTGTGGTTACAAGGGTTGAATTCTCAGTATTATTCCATCCCACATTGTAGCAGCGTGGTGATTTACGTACTCATCCATGGAATATTTTACTCTGAAATTAATTATCATAATGATCTCTTTCAAAATGTTTCTAATTCTAAGTTTTTCCTCTGGTATGATATGTTTATATTTTTGGAGATGGTTGATAATATCTGGAGAGAGAGCCCTATCTGATCTTTCTCTTCTTTAGCTGTTTTATAACAGTTAAAACAGCAGTCTTGTTATCTGGTAGTAAGCTCCACTGAAGTCATAGGCAAATAGATCTGAATAGAGTTGTAAGATTGCAGTCTAAATGATGGCAGATTGGCTCAACAGTTTTGTGTGAAAGCAGCTACTGCATTCCAATCAGGAGGTTGGGCAGACCATGATAGGCTGCATTCAGACATATTTGTCCCACTCATGCCAGCCTTTCTTCCTTCCTATACCTTTGTTGTTTACTCCTCTAAAGCTAATGATAGCTGTAGTACAGTGTTTCTCAACCTTGGCAACTTTAAGATGTGTGGACTTCAACTCCCAGAATTCCCCAGGCAGCATGGCTGTCTAGGGAATTGAAGTCCACACATCTTAAAGTTGCCAAGGTTGAGAAATGTGTATATAATGCGTACATACACCCATTTAACAAAATCTGGAATTTTTAATTTTCAGAATGTTATACATATCCATTGTAAGGCCTCCTGTTGATTCAATATTCTTGTGTTTATTTTTAACAGTAAAAGAAGCTGCTATTTGCAGCAAAGTTTTTAAGTACAGCACAGTAACAAGATTCTTAGGGTTAGTTAAAGGAGATTTATGTTAGAGAAATTGTCCTGGGAGAACAATCTTTTGGATATTATCCAAAATTAATTATTGTTCCGCAAATTCTGTTCTTTCCCCCCTTATTTATTTATTTATTTATTTATTTATTTATTTATTTATTTGTCAAACTTATATCACCGCCCATCACTCTGGGCGGTTTACAACAAGATAATAAAACAAAAGGCATAAAAATACATACAATATAAAATTACTAGGTTATAAAACAAGATTGAAATCCAAGAATAATAAAAAGATCTAACTCAATCCTATGTAGGAGAGGGGCTCTCTAAGGTATTAACCATCCCCAAGAGTGCCTACTCTTCACTGTTCTCTACAGGCATTCAATGTTTTTTTTTTAAATTTCTAACACACACAGAATATTTCCTTCTGTTCTGAGTGAGAAAGTGGAAAAGATAAATAGAGAAAGGGTACAGAGGTAATACCAACAGGGCATAATTGGTGTTCTTTTAAATCTAGGCTGACCATACGTCCCGTTTTGAACGGGACAGTCCCGTTTTTTTAGCATTTTTCAACCGTCCCGTCGTTTTGATAAAAATCTCAATTTTGTCCCGTTTTTTAAACCCGGCGGGAATGGCACGGAAGGAGGATCTGAGCAGAGCTGCTGATTGGAGGCAGCCCAGAAGAGGAAGCCCTCCCGCCTATCAGCGCATGGCAAAGGAGGGCAGGGTTTGCAGGCGGGAGCCAATCACGCAGGCTGGGGGGCAGGGTTTGCAGGTGGAAGCCAATTGCACAGACCGGGGGCAGGGTTTGCAGGCGGGAGCCAATCACGCAGACCAGGGGGCGGGGACCCATCTTTTTCATGAATACGAAATATTACATAAGACCCCGTCCCGTTTCGCCATCCCAATGTCCCGTTTTTGTCTCAAGGAAATATGGTCAGCCTATTTAAATCTAACACTGGTGTAATTTTTAAAAAACAAAATGGTGCTGGAAGGAAGGTGGGAGAAGGGCAGTGGACAAGCTGAAGCTACCAAGGCATGCAGCACTCTGGAATACACATAATTCTGGAGAATTGGATTTCCGAGGCAGGTCATTCTAGCAAAATGGATGATCTTTGTTAAGACAGAAAACAGATTTTGAAAGAAAGGGTCAGGGTCTACAGGAGGATGAGATAATCTGGATGTCCCATGCAATTACCATAATGAATCATTGCCACTGCCTTTGCTGGCCAATCTAGAAGCAACCTTAGATAATTGGCACAGGGCCAGTGAGGCTTGTGGCCTTCAGTGCCCAGGGATGGGCTGATACATGACTTAGCATATGAGACAGCTATATTTCATCATTCCATCAAAAAAACTATTACATTATTTCGTCCTGTGATGTGTGATGCCCACTTTTCTTGTCTGCTCGGGTTTTACCTGGGACACATGGCCCTATGGCCCTGATGCCCACTCTGCTTGTACCATTGTTCAGAATCACAGCTAATTAACAGCATTTATTCAGTTTTTCAACCAGTATTTGTTTCTCAGCCCATCCACATTTTCTGTTTACTGAAGGAGAGATCTGGACAAAGAAACATGCCGGCTTCAGCAGTTTGTGTAAAAGCATTTTGAATCTTGATGATGATTATGATGATGGAAAGGTGTATCTAGGAGATATTTTTTTTTCTATGAATTCCAGTGATAGTATTATATCCCCTGTTGCCAATCTTAGATTTGATCAACAGTTTGACAGTCTAGTGTTTTGAATTGGATCTGTATAGTGCATAGGGCAATACATTTTCAGATTGCTCTTTAATATATCGTGCCAGCTCTTCAGCTTTTTAAATTCTTCTCTGTATACGTAATGAGGAACAGGAGGAAGAGCCGCAAGCAAGACAAGATAAAACAAATCTGAGTCTGGAGCAGAAGTGTAATTTGAGAAAGCATCTCAGACATGACCCTCCCTAGTTCTCATGAAGATAAAGGGAAGGGGAGGGGGGGGAAGCATATTCAGACTTGCAAGGTTCAGTTACTATAACCTTATGATATAAGAAGTATTAGCTTGAGTGTCTTTGATTTCTAAGTTTGGTCTACTTTGGAGGGCTGACAGTGTAAGTCTGAGCTGAGAGAAATCTAAGGGACAAAATACTTACATTAGTTTCAGTTTCTTGATTCGTTCTTAAGGTGGTTTATTTTGGAGGTTATCTTATGCAATTATGATACGGTGCTGGGTTCTTCTGCCTCATGAAAGGTATTTACATCTCCTTGCATTTAAGATTAATTATAAAAATAGATTGGCCATCTGTTATAAGCAAAACTGAGGGAAGAGAAAGGAGATCTCTGACAGTGGGGGGATCCAAGAAGAAAAGCAACTAGCTTGAGGATGATGTTGGATTTTATTCAGAAGTCAAGGAGAATGAGAACGCCAATACCTGACAGACTCATGGTATAATGACACTCAGTATAAGTAATTGTATAATTTCCTATTGGGACATGTCTGACATGCTCAGTGCTGAAGAAACCAATAAGATGCCAATTTACAAGTTATACAGACGGTAAAGCACAAGCCATTTGCTGTCACTCTACTCCCACCAAACTGTGCAATAGGGTTTGCATATATAATATACTGTATTATAATTTGTCTCCATTATTTTAATCCAACAAAAGCATAAAGCCAACAGCAGATCCTAAGACATGGGTGGGCAATGAGTGGCTCTCCAGATACTACTGAATTCCAATCTGTATTAGCCTTTGTCATCATGGCCAGTGGTTAGAGTTAATGGGAATTACAGTCCATGAACAGCTGGAACCTAACCTTAGGATACTGAGCATAAGAGAAGCAGAGAGAAGATTTTTAATTGTCTTTACACATATAGTTGTGAGAGCCAGTTTGGTCTAGTGGTTAAGGCACCAGGCTAGAGACCAGGAGACTGTGAGTTCTAGTCCCGCCTTAGGCACAAAGCCAGCTGGGTATCTCTCAGCCTTAGGAAGCAGGCAATGGCAAACCACTTCTGAAAAACCTTGCTAAGAAAACTGAAGGGACTAGTCCAGGCAGTCTCTGAGAATTGGACACGATTAAATGGAATAATAATAATAATAAAAATATATAGTAAATGTATATATGTAAGATGTATGAGATTATGATGTATTGTAAAGACCTTAGACCTAACTCACATCTGAGAAATGTCCTGTATAAGTTAGCAGCTTGTACATAATTGGTGTTATGTGAAAAACAAAGAGAAAATCACCTTGTCTGTAATGCAAAGCATGAAACTGTTAAATCAATCTTCTGTTATTTTCCACTTGGGTAAAATACTGAAAAAACAAGCAAGCAAGCAAACAGGCAAATTAGAGGAGCAGCTTCCTGTTCATCTAATCTTGAATAGGAAATGTTCACAGCCTGCATATTTACAAGCACCAACAAATATACAGAAGCAAAAATCTCATCTATGGAGAAATCTGTTTCACTGCTGCTTGTTAGACATGGGATAGGGACACCCAATTTGCAAGGAGAAAGAAAGATCAGAGGAGTTTAGTGGACTTTTTTGGGGAATACCAGAAGGGACAAAATGCCCGGTTAAGAATACTTATTTGGAAATAAGGGCTACTTACAATACAATAACTAATGCTAAAAATACAGACAATTAGAACCAAGAAATAGTTTAAAAGGTATGTTTATAATATTGAAATATATGTAAGGATAAATAATTTTTTTTGGTTTGAAAGGTCCTCTGTGCAAACACCGAGTCATTACTGACCCTTTGGAGGGATGCCACTTTCGCTGATGTTTTCTTGGCAGACTATAGAGCGGGGTGGTTTGCCATTGCCTTCCCCAGTCGTGATTACCTTTCCTCCATCTTAGCTGGGTACTCAATTTACCGACCTCAGAAGGATGGAAGGCTGAGTTGACCCGAGCCAGCTACCTGAGAAACCAACTTCTGCTGGGATCGAACTCAGGTCGTGGGGAGTTTTGGTTGCAGTTCTGCAGTACTGCTGCCTACCACTCTGCGCCACACGAGGCTCATAAATAAAATATATGTAGCTATATTGATAACCATATCTATAATGGTATAGATCATTACACCATTATGATGGTACACTCCAAGAATTAAGATGTTCTAGACAATAAATTCTAGCTGAGATACAATTTAAAGAGTTTGGGATCTTTAATGATTAGCTATATGTCCCTTGATAAACTCCTGGGATTTTTGTTAATTTGGTTGGTTTGTTGGTTGATATACTTTAAAATACAGTATGGAATAATTTAAATTAAGCAGTTTCTCACCAAATTAATTCAAGCATTTAGTGGCATTTAATAGCATAGTAAAGAATAGCATTTCCCTATTTTCTTTTCTTTGATTTTCTGAGTATCCCCAAAGCAATAACTCTCAAGCTTAGTCTCCAGCTCTGAACAAAAATATTCTTCAGGAACAACAACAAAAAAGATGTTTCTGATGGAAGCTTTAAAATTTTATTGTGGCTTACAGGAAAAGTAAATAACCAACAGCAGAGAAACTTCATATTGCCACTAAATAAAAAAGGCAGCGGTATAAAACGAACAATCATACAATATTAGGAACAATATGATGAACTGTCATATATTATTTGCAAAATGAGTGAATATGAAGTTGAAATAGAATGTAAGAATTCAGGAGAAAAGGGGCAAAGGTTACAGCATTTAATATAATTTAGGCCTTGTTTTTAATTTTAAGAAGGACAAAAGGAAAATAGTACGGATTTATTTATTTATTTATTTATTTATTTATTTATTTATTTATTTAATATGCTGCCTGACTCCCAGTAACTCTAGGCGGTTTAGTAAATGTTAAAAAAAAAATTAAAGCAAGAAAACATAAAAAAGAGCAAAGATGGCAAAGATAACTAACCCAGATGGGGACAAAGAAAAAGAAGAAAAGGGGGCTTTAATCATGCTTGCCAAAAGCCTGGGTCTTCAGGGCCCTTCAAAATATCGGTAAGGTGGGAGCCTTTTGAATCTTGGGAGGAACCTCATTCCAGAGGCAGGCGCTGTGACAGAGAAGGTGCGCTTCCGGGGTCCCAATATCTATTGTTTAATAGATGGAATCCGGAGTGCGCCAACCCTGCCAGATCGAACTGGCTGGGCAGATACTATGGGAGGCAGGCAGTCCTTCAAGTAACCAGGCCCTTTGCCATGAACATGAACATCTTAAGGAGCTTGGATGGCCATGGACTATAGTTTTAGCCACTCTCTATCAGCAGTACTGACTCTTTTTCTTACCTTTTTCCCATATCTTCTCCCTTTTCTCAAGGAAATTTGTGGAACTATATTACATGCATATTATGGAGTGGATTGTGATCCACAGAAGCTTATACAATAATAAATGAATTAATCTTTAAGATGGAACAAAGCACTTTCTTTTTTGTTTTGTTTTTGTTTTACAAAATGCATGTACTTCTGTTACACACATGCAATAGAATTAGATGTAAAGACCAATAGACCTGGATATCATTACAAGTCTGAATGACTTCACTCAACAATTTCATGCAGCTATTAGAGAAAATGAATGATAAAATGGAAACTCTGCAATCCTATAGAGATACAGTAGGCCACATAGAAATGCTACTCTAGAAGCTCATTTAGAAAATGCTCTTCCAGGTAAGGAGAACACTAGAATATGATTCCCTCTATCCAGGAGTATCTGCAGGGTATGGTAAAAAAAATAAAGATGGTAACCACAATGTTGTGATTAAAGCTCCACCTATATTTTTTATCATACCCTGCAGACCCCACTGCCACTATCTCAGATTATAGTCTAGAATATCATAGTAGGCTGGTGAATGCTGCATAGGAGAAATTAAAAAACAAAACAAAACTCCAGCAATTAGGACAACAGGATGCAAAGCAGTTGAAGTCAAGGAAAGGGCAAATCTGAATTCTTGTGTGAGTGACCAGCAATAAACTCAAAAGAGCCACTGGAATCAGAGTCATGCTATTGCCTTCTTGTAGAGCTATACCATAAGAAAGCTCAGTTATGTAGGACTGACAGGATGGTATAGCTATTCCCCATAACTACATATAATGGATCAGGATGCCCTCCGTACAGTCACTCATGCCCTGGACATCTCCCACATAGACTATTGCAATGTGCTCTACATGGGGCCACCCTTGAAGAGTATCCGGAAGCTGCAACTGGTCCAAAATGCAGCTGCGTGCGCAGTTATTGGTGTCCCAAGATCGGCACACGTGACACCTCTGCTGCGCCGGCTGCACTGGGTGCCAGTGTGCTTCCGGGTCCAATTCAAGGTGTTGGTTATGACCTTTAAAGCCCTACATGGCATGGGACCAGGCTACCTGAGGGACCGTCTCATCCCCATAACATCGAACCATCCCACTCGGTCATGCAGAGAGGGCATGCTGCGGACCCTGTCGGTAAGGGAGTTTCACTTGGCGGGGCCCATAAGGCGGGCCTTCTCTGCGGTGGCGCCCGCCCTTTGGAACATTCTGCCCCCGGAGGTGAGGCAGGCCCCATCGGTCCCAGCCTTCCGGAAGAACTTAAAGACCTGGTTCTGCCGCCTCGCCTGGGATGGGAAGGGTAACAGCTCCTCCTGGGGATGGCTGGTCCCATAGAGCCCTTTTAAGAACAATTTTATTGCCTCTTGAATTTTATCTTTTATCTTTAATTTATTGTATTTATATATGTTTGTATTATATTTTTATTTTTTTTAATTATTGAGTCTGTAAACTGCCCAGAGTCCCCTCTGGGGGAGATGGTGCGGTGATATAAATTGAATTATAAACAAACAAACAAACAAATTCCTTCCCTGGGTTTTTTTGGTTTTTTCTTTGCACTTATGATAACAGGAAACCATTTGGGCTGTTAGGGATATTTGGGAGCATGTTGTAGGTGTTCTCACAAACCGTTTGTTGCAGAGGGGCTTGCCTGCTCATAAAAATATTACCATGGTGGATGGGGCTAGTCATAAAATTCCCTTTTAGCAGAAGGCGAACTGGTGAGCTGCTCCCTGACATGTCCTCCAACCTCCCAGGATGCTCTGTGGCTTTTTTTTTTTTTGGTCTGTTCAGGTAGGACTACTTTCAAACAGATAGTTGGGCTGCAGTCACTCGTCATTTATATATTCTGCGAATGCCTGGAACGTTCTTGAAAATGATGCTGGAAATGAGATATTTGCTTTAAAGCTTGCCTTCCTTTTTTTTAAAAAAATTAAAGAAGTCTGAAAAGATGTATTTTCTTAGTAAATCTGTAGGTTGGGAAACCTAGTGTGTGAAGAGGTTGCTTTTCCTTTGTTCAAAAAGTGAATGATATCATGTAAGGCTAATGTTATTGATTAATCTCCTGTATTTGCCTCCATCATTTAACCCAGCCATACATAATACATTAAAGCATTTTCCTATGAACACCTTTTAACAGTCTTTTATAATGCAGTCTTCTTAATGCATTGAGTACCATATACTTGGTTATATTTATAAGCTTCTTAAAACACTGAATTTACTGGAACGTATCCTAATTTAAGGTAATTAGTGTATTACTAGGGAATCATGGGAGACTTTAGGAAAATCAATAGATGCTGGCCACAATCCAGCATATGGTTCTTTGGATCAGTCCCATGCTGGATTGAGTGTTTCACTCAGATTGCTTCATTACCAGAATTCCTGCATTTTTAAAAAGAAACTTCATAAAAATGAAAGTTCATTCAAATAAGAATATGCTTCATGTTTTTATGGTTAGTATTTTCACAAACTTACAAATACACACAAGTACTACCTTTATTCTTTTGAAATATGCTGAGATAAACAAGTTTGTATGGCCTGTCTCATATTACGTTCTCATGTAAAACAAATACCTGCTGCACACTATTAAAACACTATTAAAACAAGAATAGAAGGACTCTTAGCTGGCTACAGGAAATGTTTGGAAGCTATTATTTCTGTCAAAGGAGGTGCTAAAAAGTTCTGACTGGAGTCACAAAAGTCACAAAAGTCCACACTTTTGTGCCCGCTTTCTGTTTTCTTACTTTGAATCTGTAAACCATTGCACAGAAGCAGTAAATATGCATTCAGATTTGGAGAAAGATGTCATATTTAACTTGGTACCATGTAGACAGAGGTTTTTGTCAGCTTCTGTACAGTTAGGGAGTACTGAAATATTCAATCTGATCAGGGTGCCTAAACTTTTGCATGCAACTCCATTATTCTAAACTTCTGTGACAAATAGTCTACGTATTTTATTGTTAGTTGGACTCAAATACTGTGGACATCCACATGAATTACAGATTTCTACACAATTTCTTATATAATTTCCTGAGAAATATTCAGGATGACAGTCTAGTACAAAATGGTGGGGAAGCAGTGGCCTTCCAGGTGTGGCTGAATTACTTCCAGCAGCCCAGCCAATATGGCCAATAGCAAAGTGTGTTGAAATTATACTTCAGGAACATCTGCAGGGTCTCAGGTTTGTCAGTTCTGCACTGTTTAAGTTCCACAGAAATACATAGAATTTAAATTGGGGCACATGGAAGCAGTGTACAGTATATGTTCTTTAAATACTCAGAGAAGTCTGATAAGAAAAAGAAAGCTTCACACATTTATGTGGGAATACATTCTATGGAATTCAGTGGGCCTTCTAAAATTGACAATTTAGACTTGAATAGGTTTGTCCTCATAATTATTTATATTTTTACCTGCTTATCAGCATTGTCGTCAGAAGAAAATGTTGTAAATGAATCAAAAGGATGTTGTTATTGGCAGCCATGGGGCCATTATAGATTTACAGTTACCTATCTTATTAATGGATCCACACAGCAACAACGTGTCACAAAGTTGAAAAAAAATCTATATGTTTGGCACCTGGGGGGAAAAATCAATCATAAAAAACTAAAAATTATGAGCTTCAAATGTTTCTGTGATGAAGTGTGATTTCAAACAGGAATCAATTACCACATTTGAAGAGAGCAAATGGCTGCAACAACATTATTTCTGATTTAACAGATACTGCCTATCAGAACTATGGCATAATGATTGGCATAAGGTGATTCAACCTAAATCAATTCCATGTTTCTCCCTAAGACAGTTTACAGGGGCTCTCTGGCTGTCCTACTGATCAAGTCATGATGATGGTTCAAATTTGCTATTGCAAACAGAACTTTGTACTATGAGAGTAATGTTTTTTTTTTTGTTACTGTTGTTTAACAATTGTTAAAACATAAGGCAGATGCACTACAGTTATATTGACTTAAATTGGACTTTTTTTCCAGGTAAGTATGGATTGTTACCTGCCCTCAGGAACATCCACAGGGAGGGTCAAAAAAATCAAGATATCCGCCAAGGCTGTGCGATTCAACCCTTGCCCCTTTTTTCACATGTATCTAACACCTGTTTTGGTTAAGGTGCTTTGTCTTCCAGTTACCTTCTGAGACAGATCCAATAATCTGTTGTTATTCCACATAAATCCCAACATCTTTCAGGCCCCTCTTACTTGAAGGAAGGTTTCCTTGCTGTATTGCTACCCAGCTCAGTGGCCAAGAGTCTTTTATGTGTGCTGCCCTGGACATATGACTGTATGGAATCAACTGGAGCCTTTTCGGTGGTGGCTCCAACGTTCTGGGATTCCCTCTCCCAATCAGTCTGGTCAATCTTAAGACACGTTTTTGCTGTCTAGCTTTCCTTCATACTAACCATGCTTAATTTGCTGCTGGATTTTAATGGTTGACATCCTGTATTGTTGATGTACTTTTAATTGTATTTTGGCTTATTGTTTTGATGTTGTAGATAGCTTAAAACGTTAGCATTTTATGTGGGGTAGGGTTTTTTCAGTCCTGGTCATTATTAGCCCTGTTATTATTCACTGCAGGCCAGCCTCTAGGCTCTGAGGGTGCAGTATTTAACTAAATTTAATTACTTAAATACACAAGAAGTAATTATATTAATTGTAATTGCATTGAATTAAATTTAGATGTAAATTAAAACATACTTAGTTTTTCTCCTAGTCATGTCCACGTTTTGGCATGTACCCAAGGGCTAAGAGAGTTGTGTATCCTTGGTGTTTGCAGGTTTAGCTTAAATGAGTAATATGGGGAGGGTAAAATAGGAAGATGAAATAAATCTTCATGAGTGGGGTTAACAACAGGAGATAGTGATATACAGTACACTTATTTGCTTGTCTCCATATAATGTTTCCTTTTCTAAAGGATTGTATGACTGCTCATATTGTTCAACAAGAATTATTATTAATATTTTTTTTAAAAAAAATTCCTTCTCTTTCTGTTTTAATATTAAAGTAGGAAACCGGTTGACGTGGATGCTGCTGTCTGGATGAATTCTAATTGCTTGTTTAAAGAACGAGTTATGCCAAAGCAAAAGAGGACAGGAATAGAATTATATTACCCAATTAACACTGAATCAGTTGCAATTGATTATACTGTAATTCTATTTGGTTAAGTCCTATCTAACAGGATACTGGAATAATCTGCAACTGCATGGTAAATGTAGCATTGGAACTAGTTTTTCTGTACCTCCTCAAACAAGTAACATTTGATTCAGTTTTCTTTTAATTAAAGAGAAAGAGTGAACTGGAATCTTAGAGCTTTTCATACTTTCAGGGATAGAAGCTGAGAGCAGTAACTTGCAAAAATCACACTTTTCTCTACTGACAAATCCTTCAATTCCCAAACCACCATATAAACACAGGAAGCCATACTGTTCCTTTCTTGCTTGCATTTACACTAACATTTCCAACTGTTACTCCAGAAAGTATCAGGACTACTCACAACGTTATAATTTGGAAGGCATATTAATAATGCAAGCAGAAAAAGTGTTTTCCAATGCACATATTCTAAACTGGGCCTGTAACTATATAGAAGCCCTGAGAAGGAACATAGAAGGATTTTTCTCATAGTTTCAGTTTTTGGTTTTCAGCCATTTTGATGGCTACTTTTTTCTGTGTTTTATTTCTGAATATGACATGGAATCCTGAAAGTGATTAGATGGTCTATTCTTATAGACCATCTTTCCCATACTCAACATCCAGATGTCTTAGACTAGAAGAGCCATCATTTTCAACAGGTGCTTTAGTGCAAGGGTTTTCAAACTTTTTCAGGCTGCAGAACCTATTAGTTAAATTTTTTTTCCTGGAATCCCTGTTCAAGGGGCAAAGATCTAGTGATAGAAAATTGGCTGCATTTGAATGAACTCCCCCCCTTTCCCCCCCCACAGAACTCCATTAATATCTCATGGAACCCTAGGGTGCTGCAGAATAAAGTTGGAAAAATCCTGCCTTAATGTATACTCTTACTGTACATTCCTATTTAAAATTGAATGGTTGTGCCAAAAGTTTTACAAAAGGTGTTTGCTACAAAAAAAGTTGGATTGTCTATAGATGCAAATGTGAAAAAGTAGTCAATAATAATTATCTTTATTATTAGGCCAGCAAATAAAACTTTCTTGATATTCTTCCTTTTTATTTGGACATCATTTGCGGCGGCTGCTGCTGCTGCTGCTGTTGTTGCTGCTGCTCTCCTCCTCCTCCTCCTCCTCCTCCTCCTCCTCCTCCTCCTCCTCCTTCCATTGTACGATCATTCTTGCCTTTACTTCTCCTTGTTTCTATTACAATGGTTATATTTAAGTTTTTGTGGTTTCAGTTCTATTACAGTGGTTATATTCAGACTTTTAAACAGGAAAAACTGGGGAAAAAAAAGAAAAAAACTATGTTTCTTAATAGTGTCGGTCCAGCACTTCAGGAAACTAGAAGCAAATATTGATAAAATCTATTGCCTTTTTATAAGCCAACCTGAAACTACTTTTGAACATGACACTTTTTGGAAGGAAAAATGCCTTCATATTATATAAGAATAAATGAATGTAGTATACAAGCAAAAGAAAGCCATTTATTAAATTAAATGAACATTTTTGTGACATGTAGGTTTCATATTTGTATTATGGATAGAAAGGACTAAAATCACATTTAATATCTAATGTGAAACCACATCTGAGATATACATCTAATATAAAAATGGTCTAGTCATTTTTGAACTGTTGTACATGTAATTTAACTTCTGTTTTTAGAACATAGGGAAATGCCTTTTCAAACTGAAAATAAACAAAACACAATATATAAGAAAAGGGTGACTATATAACATAGAGTATAATTGCCAATGTTCTACCTCTTTGTTCTATTCTGGGGTGTCACAGTGTTTTAGAGAAGCAGAACACCAGGATCCATTCATGATGGTGGGGAGACTGACCACGTGGGGAGCTAACTTTGCCAGGAAGTGGTGATATGAATTTAAATCTTTGTCACCCACCAATCTCAGGAACTGGCTTCAGGAGAGAGAGAAATGTTGTTATTAAAAATAACGGGTAAAAGAGAAGATAGTGAAATTCTGAGCTTTTAATATCATAATGGCTAGTTAAATGTTATGAACAATTTAAACAAAGTATTCAGAATAGATATCACCTAACAAAAGCTAAACATAATTCTTGACTCGTGCAATACATTAACTTAATTATTGCTTTATTTTGCTGTCTGAAATTGCTAGGCGTAGATAATGCAGATAATGTATATCTAAATAAAAAAGAGTCAGATATTGTGCGGAAAAAAAATCAAAGACATGCATCACTGCTCAAAGCAAGCGGCCTTTCTCAGACATAAATTTCATGTTAATTGAGGTTTCGAGCTACTCAACTGAAGGCAAGGGTCTCAAAGTGGCTGGTGAAGTCAATCATTATAAAGCTTGTTAGTATGGCAGCCCTCTGGGTATTGTTTAACTGGAATCAAAACACACATGTACAAAACCCCAGCAGTGTCTGTCTCATGGTGCATAAATCTACTCTGCATTCTGTTATTTGGCATTTGATAGCAGTCAACTAAGTAGCAGAGAAAATGCTCACCATATACAGTCAGAAGCTTCTCTTGGATGAAGGAAAAAATAACAAAAGGTTAATAAATACTGTAGTTCAGTTTAAGGAACTGAATGCAATAAGAATAGGCACAGCAGTTTCCTGAATACAAATAGGGATTTTTTTTTAAAAAAAACCCCTCTTCATGACATGATTTAATCATTTTATCCAATAACGGGTAGATTTGAAACATCTGGATACAACTAAATAAGGCTACCTGGGAATTGTCCTTCATGAAGAACCATTATATTTATTATAGCAATATTTGCATTTTGAGACTGGTCTCTAAATAAGGCTATAATTTAACCAAATAGGCAAGAAGCCTAGTTTTCCTACACTGTAGTGGGCATGAAACAGTCTGGCTGCTTTGGTTACAGTTGCTATGGAAGCATGCTTTCAAGCTGACAGTTTACAAATGACTAATATATACTGTAGTAAAGTACGACTTGGATTGGCCATGGAATTTATTTGGGTTGGTGGTTAGGAACCCCATAAAGATCATGATTGGTCAGATGTCGTCCCCAGGATTTTAAACCAAGAAAAGATCAATTTGACATTTAGAGGGTGTCTGATGATAGAAAATAAAGGCCTTGAAATTTTGTTTAGGACTGAAGGAAAAGCAAAGTGAGGAGTAAACTTTCCAATCTCAGGGAAACCTGTTAGGAAAAAAAAGCTTGGAGACTAATCACTGAGATGTCAAGAAGCTATCTGTTAGGGGATGATGAAGAAAAAGTTCCACCAGTATGTAACTCTCCATAGAGGAGACCATACACTCTCAACCATTTGCATGCAAAATCTCCTATTCATTATAATTTCATATTGTAATGGATTGCAAAGACAACATAGTCATAATTGTAAGGACATCGTATACTACAAAGGGCTTGAGCAACACATCCAGAATAAGAAAGATGTCTGATATTCAAGTTAAGGGAAATCTGATCTGACAAGAAGTCCACTGATATCTTTTGAATTGAGTTGGAAAGATACTCAGATTATAGTAACCAGGCCAATTAAATTTAATGAGAATTACATCATTGTTATATTCTCTTTTATACATCATTCTGTTGACAAGTATCTTATTTTGATTCCCTGAAAAGGTTATCTTTAGTAGTGGTGTCCCTCCCATGTCTATAACACTGATCTTGAGATTCCATAGCATTTATTTTGGTGGCATTTGTTGAAGGATTTTGTTCATGTTTTACATGAGAACTTTATTAAGATGTTATCAGGAATGAATTCACTATGTCCTAATATAGTTTTAAAAAGAGTGGGGAGACACAGGTTGGTGCTTGCAGTGGGAATGCATATTGTATTGACTTGACAGGGAGAGTACAGTATGTAGAAAAAAACTAGGAGCACAGTAGAAAGTCCTGTGCTTCCCCACCTTGTCCTTCTCATCTTGATAATCTAGTGGTGCTAACTTCATGAATCCTCCCACACAATAAACGTGTGTAAGTTATGCACTTTCATATGTGTGTGCACATGTAACATCATTTTGATATTTGAAGGTACATTAGTTCACACCCTTCTACCTCACTCCATGAGGTAGAGGAACTAAGGAGCCCTCTTTGAGTATGCTTTGGTAACCATTTAACTGCTAAACCATCTAGCTTAAGTAGCTTGCTAATTAGAATGTCATGGGGTACTTTGCCAAATGCTTTACTGAAATCAAGAAACATTTCATCCACAGTATATTAAGGAAGTTACCCATTCTATGAGATAAGGTTACTAAGGGAAGATTTCTCCTGGTCACCTTAGTGCTGACCTCTAGCAATTACTCCATTATTTTCAAGGTGCTGGAAGATTGGTTTCTTTATAGAATCTTCTGAGAAATCATGTCAGATTGATAGGTCTGTACTTTCCTAGATATTTCTTCTTCCCCCTTTTGAACATAGCAACATTTGCCCTCTTCCAGTCATCTGGCACTTTACCTGTGCTCCAGAATTTCTCGAAGATAATACATACAAAGTTGGACCAGGCCATCTGTGAGTTCCTTCAGTACTCTAGGATGTGGTTAAGGTGGTCTTTGGGATTTAAACTCATTCAGAGTTAATAGATATTCCTTGACCATGTTTCTACCTTTCTCAGGCTTCAATCTTGCTCTTTCATTTTGCTGTTCACAAGCTCCTCGCTGAACATGTATTTTTTGTTCTTCTTGGAGCAACAAAACACTAAGCAAAACAGGATCAGCTTTGCCTGTTCTTTACTACCTGCTAGCATTTTGTGATCTTCACTGAGCAGTTGGTATACTGATTTATCCCTCTTCCTTTTATTTTGAACCTATTTAGAGAAGCCCTTTTTGTTATTCTTAACAGCATCAATTGGAAGTTTGTCTTTCAACAGATGTTCCTCCTCTTATTTATTTTAACCCAGATTCTCTCTACAGTATCACCAAGTTATTTACTTGGATTTCAGAATAAAATTAAAATTGCTGGTCTATGAAATAAGGTATCCCATTCACTAAATTAATGGATCCCTCTTCTGTATGCACTAACCGTTCCTTCTCTTAACATAAACCCCTCTGACATATAGAAGCATACATTCACACATGCATTCCAGCAGAAAAAAGAATGAAAAACCCAGGATGGAGATGGGGTAAGAGTAAGAGGTAGCTTCACTGAAAAGAGAAGGAAAGAAAAGGGGTAGACAAACACGGTTGGAAATGAACTACCTAGTAAAAAGTACTTATAGAAGGAAAGGAAAGAGAAGCCTTATAGATGTTACCAACAAGGTTAAAATTCACTAGCAGCAAAAAGAAGACCTACCCTTCGCAAGTTGCTGAAGAGGTGAATCTTCAAAGACATCCTCACCTGCAACATGACAGCCCCATCAAACAGTTCACAAGTAATTGTTTCAGGAAAGATCTGTAAGTGGTATGTAGTTTTTCCATATCTATACATAGGATTTTATTCCTACATTAAAAAAAATCTTGTGGATTCTGACAGTCATAGGATTATGGTTAAATGGAAATTCTCTATTTAATCTTCTGGTGTGACAGAATCAGTAAGGCAAAATAGTGTTCTCATATAGGGACTTTTTTTTTTGCCATTCAATCATGTCTGATCTTCGGCGGCTGCCTGGTCTAGTCCCTGCAGTTTTCTTGGCAAGATTTCAGAAGTGGTTTGCCATTGCCTCCTTCCTAGGGCTGAGAGAGAGTCACCCAGCCAGTTTTCATGCCTAAGGTGGGACTAGAACTCACAGTCTCCCAGGTTCTACCCTGTTGCCTTAACCACTAGACCAAACTGGCTCTCATAAGGACATTACTGTGCTACAACAAATGTTCTGTAGGCTAGAACAACAAACAACAAACTGGATATTACCTCTAGAATCCTAATCTTTAACAGTTTCAAAGCTGCCTGAGTTTAATATATTAGTGCCTTCTTGTTGTAGTCATGAAAATATATTTATATTCATAATTTTAAAGAAGCTCACCTAAGTATATTGTTAATATGTTCCCCTAGGTGGATTAGGGGCTAATTCAAACAGTTACCCAGGTGGCAAGGCATTTTTGCATGATTATAGATAGGGCAGTAGAAATCAGTTGGAGGACCACTTTGTGAAGTGAACAAAATACCTTCTGAATCTGCTGCTTGGAATGTCTGCATCTCTAGAAGGCTTTCATTGGGTCTCTTTAGGATCCTTCCTGTGATGATCTTTAAGGAGAGATGGCTGCCTTGGTGGGCACCGCAAAACACTCCCCTGAAATATTTGGACAGCTCCACTTAATAAATTTCACATGTGATACATTTCCTCCAGTTAGATGCCTGATTATGTAAACATCTGGTGCTATGCCTCTAATTTCCTTTTTTTCTGACAGAAGAATTCTTATGGCAGAAAGGCTCCTTTTATTAAGGAAGAAAAGCTCTTAAAGGGGAATGGATAGCAAGAACAAGACATTTAGCAAGAACAAGACATTTGTGAGATTGAATGACCACAAATAAAGTAATATGACACTATCCGTATGACAGAAGAATAGTGGGCCATCGTGTGAAAATGGAGATTAGCCTAGACTCTTTAAGTATTTGGAAGGGAGTCAAGGACACCCTTAACTACAGAAGATGTTAAGAAATCATTGTGATATCTCTGAGAAAGAAATTTCAGGAATACAGCTCTACAGTTCTGAGTGCATTTATAAATACAGTATCCAATCCATACCCCTATGGAGTCATTCTCCTCCCTCATGTCAGGTTAATATCACATGAGAGGGAAGAGAGGATAATGTCTGAAAAAGGATTCTGTCTCTATGTATCTATCTGTTCATTCATTCATTTGTCGGCCATCCTTCCACTTACGGATCCACTGTTAAAATTTTACCTTTGGAAGACAATCTTACTCGGCTACGAGTGATCGCCAATGATGATCCACCTCTAATGATATTGGAAAATAATATATAGTTTTTAACAGAAGCATCTAAATGGATTTAATATGGCAATCAGTACTTACTATTCCCTCAAAAACAGTTTCTATATTGGAAACTATATATTCAGAAATGATAATTACTTTAAATGATAAATATTGCTACAGAGTTTCTAATGATTCAGAAAGCTAATAGAATATTCAGATTATTATGAAGATGTTCTGTTAGTAAGTACACAAATAACTATTATTGAGTTACACCTGGGTACAGTATTTTCTGTGAGGTTATACACTTGTTACTTCCTTTCCAATATTACAATTCTCTGTTCATACCATTCCACTGAATTCAAACAACTAATTTCCTGGGTCTAAATCTATCATTCTGCCTTTAAAGTGGAGTGCTTGATAATTCTAGCACAGAAAAAAGAGAATAAAGTTCACAGATATTATCCTGTCATTTGTTCATAAACTCCATAAAATTAGTCAAGTATCACATACAGCAAATCAAAGCCAAGACGTAAACAATGAAATATTTAAATGCTGCACCATCTGTGTTAAAGCAGCAGGGAATAGCATGAAAAGGCATTTACTCGAAAGACAGAAAGTTGGTACAAATAGCTCTTAGATTCCCTCTCTAAGTAAGCTGGAGTTGTCTGATGATGTTACAGAACAATCCTACCCTTAACAGGTTTGATAATATTATTGCTAAATTCCTTCATTACTCTGGTAAAAAACTGAAAGGACAATTTAGTATGGTGACCGCTTTATACCAGGGGAATCTTATTGCCAGTGAAATCAATACTTCTGATGGGTTTCTACCAATGTAAAAGGAAAAATAATAAGATTGAGCATGTAGTTGAGACGTGCAGGTCATTCGGAGTTGTCAAAGCAATTTGATGAATCAAATTGGATGGAGTGCCTTCAAAGAATCTGATGAACTATTCTGGCCTTGCAGAGAATCTGAAAAAATGTTGCAGATTTGTTTCAATATATGGACAAAGCTAAAGAGGTGCTTGGGAGATGGGACCAGCCCTTGACAATGACTCTCTGGACAATGGATTTCATCACCCTCAGCATCCCTGCTTATCAGAGTGCTTGGAAGAGTGGGGACACGTATCTCTGTTTGTATCTCTGCTCTTACTCTTCAGCTAGGATTTGCTCCGTTAGGTAAATAGAAACAATTACTCTTCTTGCTCTTATTCAATTGCTCTTCCAAATCTGTACCTTTACATAAATCCTATTTATTCTTTTATTTGCCTGAGCTGTACAGCAGTCCCGTTAGTCTGGATGACTAATTTGTCTCAAGAGGTTCTTTCAGGCGTCTTTAATTCTTCCTGCTTTTTTTTTTTTTTTTAAAAATAAAATACAGTCTTGCTTTTTGTCTGCTCCTTGTTTTTCTCTGTCCTTAGTGAGTGAGTCTTGCTTGAGTGGGCCAGAGAATAGCATGTTGTATATACCATCTAGGGTACCTCTTTATATCATAATGTACTAGATCAGAGCTTTCCAAACTTTTCATGTTGGTGACACACTTTTTAGACATGCATCATTTTGCGACACACTCTTACAGCAGGGCACAAGGCAGGCACTAGGACCTGCATGGAATCACAGGAGGTTTGGAGGCAGCAAGGCACAAGGCAGGCACTAGGACCTGCGTGGAATCCTGGCAGGGCAGGTTTGGAGGCAGCAAGGCACAAGGCAGGCACTAGGACCTGTGTGGAATCCTGGCAGGGCAGGTTTGGAGGTAGCAAGGCACAAGGCAGGCACTAGGACCTGCGCAGAATCCTGGCAGGGCTCGGAGGCAGCAGCAGCCGCGACACACCCAGACACTGCAGCCGACACACTAACGTGTCCCGACACACAGTTTGGAAAGCTCTGTACTAGATATTCAGTAATGTTAACATGCAAACACATCAGAGTTTTTGTTTTAAAAACTTGTTCCAAAAGCACCAGGAGGCATATAGTTTATACATTAATTACATTGTTATCAGCAATAAAATAAAATGATGGTGATTGTAGTGCAATTGCAGCCAGCTTCAAGCATGGTGGTAGTAGGCTTTGCACACCCCTAAAGATAATTTGTTGCTTTCTTTGCTTTGCTTGTGAGGTGGGTGTCAGAGGACATGGGAGAGAAACCTGCAAACAGAGAGATGACAGTTTCCCTTGTGCTAGTGGCAGCAGCCACAGTCCCATGGCATAGGGACAGCAGAAATACTATTCTTCCTGCCCCTCAATTAAGCAGTGAAAGTGGGAATAAGAAAAGAACACAATACAAGCCACCAAATTATCCAGCACATAGTCTACATTGTGCATTGCACTGACCATAGAAACTCTTCCTTCTCTAACTTAAAAAAAAAAAGGTAAAAGCAAATTCTTATTTTTTCACTTGTTTTCAAGGCTGGCAAGCTTGACATGTCATTTTGGCAAACATGGCTGGTCTCTTATGATCACTGGTTTCGGGAGAGACAGTGACAAATCTAAGTGAGAGAAAGGCTCTCAGAGTTAATGGAGAACCCCAAATAATTATTTCGCCCCTTCCTTCTGTTTACTAACCTCTCTGAAGTTCATGGTGTTCAGATTAGCCTTGCAGTCAACCATGACACATTGCCCGGGTTACCTCTTGTGTAACAGTAGAGAACAAAGAACACATATGTGAATTTTGAATATCAGAATTGGGTGTTTTGAAGAAAGTAAGTGGTTTGCACAAGTAACAAAGGTTCAGCAGCCATGGAGACCCTCATGCCTGATGAAAGCAGATAAATAACATGTCTCAGGACCCTTATAAAGTTCTATTTTTGTAATTGCAGAAATATATACTCTAGGAATCTCAATTCTGGTGCTGGGGAGACTGCAAGGACAAGATATCACATAAAGTTAACTAAGGAAAGCAAGTGAGATCACGTACAATATCTCTGCCTTTTATGCATAACACCTTCAAGAATGATACCAGAATCCTTCCTCCAAACTAGGAATGCTATTAGGGTACAGTTGAAGGGCTGTGCAGCCTGAAAAGTCTCCAAATTTGTTATCACACATATTTTTGTAATTCAGGAAATGATGAAGTCCTGCCCTCTGTAGATGGCTCCTTTTTCCTCTCTTTCTCTGGAAGGGAATGGGAAAAAGAGAGATTCCAATCCACACTTTTCCCTCCATCCCTACCTCAGAGGCAGCAGCTAAAGCAATATCAGAGCTTTGGTTTATTTTCTGACTACCTCAGTAAGGATGTGGATCCCACAAGATTTTTACTAATCAGGCATAGCTGTAACAGTTCTGTACTGTTTTAGCCTAGTAGTTTTTCCTCTTCCTCCTAAATCAAGCACCAGCCCTATCATTAGAGAGAGAGCAGCATTTACCTCAGGTCTAAGTAGCAGGTTGCTGTTGGAGGCATATTTGTCTGATTGTCTGAATGTAAATATCTTAGCAGGACCAGCCCAAATAATTTTGCTGCCTGAAGTGAGTACAAGAGGTTGGATCAGGCCAGCAAATAAATTAACCCTAATTATAGGACAACATTCTTCATGGCACAGTGGATAAAAAACTAGCTTAGGAGGTACAGGTCAGGACAGGTGGTTTCAGTTTGGTGGTCAGTATGCTTATAATGCATACTGTAATGCAAGCTATGAAATCTGGCTCATGTATCAGTTGAAAAAGCTGCTGTGACTGCTGTTTTAATGATCCATAGGGATGATGATGATCATCAATCATCATCAATCATCATCATCATCATGGACTGGGTTCATACATATTGCATTAAACCACAATGTGTTTTGCTTAGTTTAGTACAGTGTGTGAAGCCAAAGGATTGTGCCATATTCAGTAACCATAGTTAAACAAGCTGGCATAAGGAAACGAGTGAACTCAGTTTTTCTTTACTTCAGTGTTGCCCTTGGATTATTTTAGATTCCGGATTTAATAGCTTTGTGATTGGGACCCTTTTTAAATCCTAGATCCCACTGATAGAGTTACCACTGATAAGAGTTACCATATTTATCAGTATTTGAGTTACCAGTATCCCACTGATAGAGTTACCATATAGTTACCATAGAGTTTGCCATATGTAGTAACTGTGTCAGGACTCAGTGGATGTTCACCCTAAAATTTTAACTTGAATGAACCACCAGTTTATTCATCAAGTAGTCCTTGATCCTGAAATAAAAACACTTGAGTTAAGTCTATCAAGGAAAGCTTCTTAGCACAAGAAATGCTTTTGCTTTTCACACATTTCTAGGCTTTTCAATTTATATCACACTGTGATGATGTGTCTTTGCTGCCCTTCCCCTCCTGTTTTGGCAACGCTAAACATAAATGGAGAGAGGATGGCAAGTCTTTCATTAGGCTTTTCAAATCACTGGACTCAGCTGAAGTTGATAGATTTCCCAGGCTTAACCCCCTAATAATATGTTAAATACAGAGTATCAAAATGTCTACATCTTTCCAATCTACAGCACTCCAATATCATATTTCTGACAATTATGGAAGGCCACAGGACTAGGCCCATGCACAGATGGTGTAAACTGGCATGGTGCCACTGACTGAGATGCTTTGCATAAGCTGACCTCGTTCATAATTACAGCTTGTTACAGACAAGTCTCAGAAGGTTAGAGGTTGGTGTGGCAGACTGGAATATGATTGAACTTTGTCATGAATTACATTGATACCATATGCTGCTTAGCAATGAAACACCGAGTTTGAAGTGCTCTTCTTCAAAATGGACAGAAAAGGAGTCTATTATGTATCTCGCATTTGAGAGAGAGGCATCTCCCCCTATATTTTTTTAGCACACATTATTTTTTCATATCTATTTCTGGCTAACTCAGTACATCTGTTTGCTAAAGTGCTAATGATAAAACAATAAACAGGACTATGAATTAAGTAGTATTATGATAATTATTAATTGGATTGATATTGTGCCTTTCCCAAGTAAAAGAGCATTCCCAGTGGCTAAGAATAAAGAATAAATATAGAACAAATTAATTAAAAATAATGTAAACATAATATCATTACAAGCATAAAACTGGAAAACACTGATCGTAATATATTAAAAGTCATTAAAAAGTGCAAAAGGCTAAGTAATGGTCATGGATTAAAAAAACTCCCAAGGAAAAAGCAAATTAACCATCCTATTTAAATTTCAGGGCGTGTGTTCTAGCAACCAGAGCTGCAGTTTCACTCACCCTGCTGTGCAGAGCGTGTTTATTGCCCAGGGCGCCGAATCGAACGTTATCTAGAATGAGTTGTTGTAACTAACAGGGTGTTGTAGGCAGGAGACGTCTGGTAAGACAGAAATAGCACTAAGTGAATGAGATAGACGAATATCTATATCTATATATCACTCAGACACTGTTTTGTGCCAGCTTAAGATACCTTCTTTGCAAATAATGAAAACCAGAAAATTAATCTTAGAAAGCTGACAAAGTTCAAGCATGGAAATTATATTTTGCCCTATATCTTTTCAGAACCCAAAGACCACACCTGTAACTATAAAAGAAAGATTCACATCCACATTGGAATAGAATCTGAAATGGCTTTTTCAGAGGAGATGCTTCCCAAACCATGTCCATATTATGTTGGATATGGCTATGAGTGCACAGATGCAGCCTTTCTTTAACAGTGAACCTTAACAGAAGCCAAGTCTTGATTTTTATTTGGTATTTTGCAAATGACTAAAACAAGATATTGTCTGTATGGGGGAGGACAGGTAATATTTTGATGGTGCTGATTGGTTGATGAATAGCCAATCTAATGTCCATCCCATCCTTCCTACTAAGATGCTCTTTCATCTCAATGAAACCTGGGTATTGGGTTTATTAATTGACAAGCAAGGCTGCTCGAATCACATGAATCTACTTCCTTCATAGGAAGTAGTATGAATTTATGCACCATTTTGATATAGTGAGATTATAGCAGCATAAGGAGAAGACTGAGTGAGTGTTAACGTGGAAAATTGTCCAGCAGTTCTGGTGATCCTGAAAATAACTAATGAAGAAAGTGTCATAAATAGGGATTGTTTTGGAAGAAGCAATTAAAAATGATTTACTGTAAATTTATATATTGGAAAATCTAAGATTTTCAATGTCCTTCCATTTTTATATTGTGTTTGTCTTTACCCTGGTTCTTCAGAAATTTCTGGATAGTTCTGGGTTGCCGTTTTCCTGGAAAACAGCTATAGGGAGTGCTGAAAACTGAACCTCAGTGTCATTTCCTTTGTTAGGGAGCTCTGATGTTTTTTATATTTTTGGAAACAGCAAAACCTTTTGAGTTCACTAGTGTGAAATCTAATATAATAATTTTAGGTGCACTTTAGGTGCACTGGATTAAAGCGAAAAATATAGAAGCCGTTAGAGCCTGACATGATCAAAAGAGAGTGCACTGTAATTATATGATGGAGTGCATAACTGTGAAAGATTAATTAATGACATAAACTTGAATGCATGAAGCTACTTCATACTGAAAAGCCCTCTCATTTTTAAAAGTTTACAATGATCCAGTAGCACAGAGGAGAAACTTATATTCTGCATGTGAAATATCATGTTGAGTTCATTGCAGTAAGTCAATGTTGAAAACAAGCTTCCAGGACCTCCTTCCTCAAAGCAATTAGTGATAATTTGAAAGCACAGAAAGTAATCAATACTCAAGAGTAGCCTTTGTTGTTACAACAAATAGCTTTGATTTTTGTTAACTTGGCTCAGTGCAGAAGTTTTAATACAACAGGGGCAACGCACAGATACACAGACACACTAAAATCACTTTCATCATCTAGTATAAGCAAGTGATCAAAACTGCAATAGGCAACAAATAGGCCCCTTTCCCCTTTTTTTTTTACTCCTTTGCTGTTCATCACTAACCTGCAGGGGCAACAAAATCTCGGGGTAACTGGTAGGTGCTGTTGGTGTATTATTCCTTGAGGGCAAGTCACAGCAATATAACCTTATTAGGTAAACACCGGCAAACTTTAAAAGGTCAGGCAGCACGTGATCCAGGCTGAAGAGTATATAAGAACCTTCCTGCTCACTGCTTCTCTCTGTTTCTGTTTACTCCTGTTTGCTTGTTACTACTATCTGGTATGTGGAATTATAATACTTCCAGGGATCTGGAAGAAGACTGTAAATATCTGTTTGAATGAGAAGCTAATATAACTGCAACTAATTTACTACAATGACTGGTGTCTTTATTGGTCTTTACTGCCAAAACTTCTGCTACTCTGTGTGAGCAGGAAAACACACTCTCCAACAGGTTATGGGTCCAGATGGTATGAAGAGAGACCAGCTCAGCGGCAGCTCATTTGCATCTGAAGATGAGTAAACAAGGCAAGTGAAGTTTTTCTCTTTGAAGTTTACCGGGAGGCTTCCAGCAGCTGTATGTTTGCAGAAAAGCTAAGCTGAGGAATTTCCGAGGTGCTTAGTGTAGATAGAGCCATGGCCGATTCTCAGTCGTTAGGAATGCCGTTTGAACGTTTATCAGATTCTAATTATATAAACTGGAGTTTAAGGATGGAAATGTATCTTTGGAGGGAAGATTTATGGTCCCCCATAGCTGAGCCAGCTCCAGAAAATCCCTAAGCACTAAGAAATTTGCATATCAAAGCAACAGCTGGCAATAAGGTTTCTCTAACTAGAAAACTGTATAAGGCTTATCTGTCGGAAGAAGGGAGCCTGCCTGAACATTTAAACCACATTCAGCAGCTGTTTGTAGAACTGCAAGAGAGGAATGGAGTTTACACCTCTGACCAAAGCATACATTATTTTATCCTCACTGAATGAAACGTGGGATACGTTAATTTGCACCCTAGAAGCAATGCCCGAGGCTGAACTTACTCCTTCGTTTGTTCTGGGACGGCTACTTGTGGAGTGGGAGAAGCAAAAGGAATGGCACTCGGCTCCACCCATTTCTTCTAGTAAGCTACCACGTGAGAGAGTGAAGGAAGGGAAGGGCAGCAACCAAGGTGAGGCAACAGCATTAGCCACTCACAGATGCTTTAATTGTGGCTCAGCTACACATTTACAGAAAGACTGTAATTTATTGCCCAAAGAGCAGAAGACAGGAAAAAAGAACAAAGAGGCAACACAGAAGAAGGTTCTTCAAACAACACATATTTATTTATTTTATTTATTTATATGTCAACTTGTATTACCGCACCATCTCCCCCAAGGGGGACTCTGGGCGGTTTACAATACAACAATTTAAAAACTTTAAAAATAACTACAATTTAAAATACATTACAAAACTAATAAATTAAATATAAAAAATCCAATAGGCGATAGATGTTCTCATTAAAAGGGCTCTACGGCACTAGCCATCCCCAAGAGGAACTGTTCCCATTCCCATCCCACGCGAGGCGGCAAAGCCAGGTCTTTAAATTCTTCCGGAAGGACAGCAGCGATGGGGCCTGTCACACCTCCGGGGGCAGAATGTTCCAAAGAGTGGGAGCCACCACGGAAAAGGCTCGCCTTCTGGACCCCGCCAAACAAATATTGCATGAGTTCATGAAAAATATGATTCTGATTTCTGGGTGTTAGATTGTGGTGCTAATTTTTATTTGTCAAACTGTAAAAATTCCTTTGTTTCACTGTCTAAAACTAATAGACAAAGTGTTTCTATAGCTGATGGATCTACAATAGAAATTATGGGTCAAGGTGACATGTATCTATCTTGTTTAGGAGAAACTGTTAAAAATGTGCTGTTTGTTCCTAAATTGCAAACTAACGTTTTATCTGTATGCCAATTAGTAGCAGCTGGATATGTCATAATATTTAAGAAAGATGGCTGTGAAATATGTAAGAATGGTAAGTTGTGTGCACATGGTGTACAAAGAGATTAATTGTACATAGTACAGAATGCTAAAAGCCAAGCTGCAAAAGCTATAATTGGCAACATTCCAATTCATGATCAGTGCATACACTTAATATATAGAAGAACTGGTCACACAAATTTTATATACATAGCACAAATGCCACAGGTATGTGCTGACCTGAAGTTAAAACCTTGTGATAAATATCTAGACTGTATAGTTTGCAAGGAATGCAAAACACAGAAGGCTCCTGTGAGTAAGCACAGAGACAGAGTTACTACTAGACCTCTTGAAACTGTTCATTATGATATAATTGGTCCTTTTTCTCCAAGTTTGGGACAAGCAAGATTAATAATGACCATTTTTGTTGTTGTTTATTCGTTCAGTTGCTTCCCACTCTTCGTGACTTCATGGACAAGCCCACGCCAGAGCTTTCTGTTGGCTGTCACCATCCCCAGTTCCCCCATGGTTGAGTCCGTCACCTCCAGAATATCATCCATCCATCTTGCCCTTGGTCTTCCTTTTGCCTTCCACTTTCCCTAGCATCAGCATCTTCTCAAGGGTATCCTGTCTTCTCATTATGTGGCCAAAGTACTTAGTTTTGCCTTGAATATCATTCCCTCAAGTGAGCAGTCTGGATTTATTTCCTGGAGTATGGACTGGTTTGATCTTCTTGCAGTCCAAGGCACTCTCAGAATTTTCCTCCAACACCACAGTTCAAAAGCATCTATCTTCCTTCGCTCAGCCTTCCTTATAGTCCAGCTCTCGCAGCCATAGGTTACTACGGGGAATACCATTGCTTTAACTATGCGGACCTTTGTTGTCAGTGTGATGTCTCTGCTCTTAACTATTTTATCAAGATTTGCCATTGCTCTCCTCCCAAGAAGTAGACGTCTTCTGATTTCCTGGCTGCAGTCAGCGTCTGCAGTAATCTTTGCGCCTAGAAATACAAAGTCTGTCACTGCCTCCACTTTTTCTCCCTCTATTTGCCAGTTATCAATCAAGCTGGTTGCCATAATCTTGGTTTTTTTGAGGTTTAACTGCAACCCAGCTTTTGCACTTTCTTCTTTCACCTTCGTCATAAGGCTCCTCAACTCCTCCTCGCTTTCAGCCATCAAAGTGGTATCATCTGCATATCTGAGATTGTTAATGTTTCTTCCAGCGATTTTAACTCCAGCCTTGGATTCCTCAAGCCCAGCATGTCGCATGATGTGTTCTGCGTACAGGTTGAATAGGTAGGGTGAGAGTATACAACCTTGCTGTACTCCTTTCCCAATCTTAAACCAGTCCGTTGTTCTGTGCTCGGTTCTTACTGTTGCTACTTGGTCGTTATACAGATTCCTCAGGAGGCAGACAAGATGACTTGGTATCCCCATACCACCAAGAACTTGCCACAATTTGTTATGACCCACACAGTCAAAGGCTTTAGAATAGTCAATAAAACAGAAATAGATGTTTTTCTGAAACTCCCTGGCTTTCTCCATTATCCAGCGGATATCGGCAATTTGGTCTCTAGTTCCTCTGCCTTTTCTAAACCCAGCTTGTACATCTGGCAATTCTCGCTCCATGAATTGCTGGAGTCTACCTTGCAAGATCTTGAGCATTACCTTACTGGCATGTGAAATAAGTGCCTGTTCAATAGTTTGAACATTCTTTAGTGCTTCCCTTTTTTGGTATGGGGATATAAGTTGATTTTTTCCAATCTGATGGCCATTCTTGTGTTTTCCAAATTTGCTGGCATATGGCATGCATCACCTTGACAGCATCATCTTGCAAGATTTTAAACAGTTCAGCTGGGATACCGTCGTCTCCTGCTGCCTTGTTATTAGCAATGCTTCTTAAGGCCCATTCAACCTCACTCTTCAGGATGTCTGGCTCTAACTCACTGACCACACCGTCAAAGCTATCTCCAATATTATTATCCTTCCTATACAGATCTTCTGTATATTCTTGCCACCTTTCCTTGATCTCTTCTGCTTCTGTTAGGTCCTTACCATCTTTGTTTTTGATCATACCCATTTTTGCCTGGAATTTACCTCCGATGTTTCTAATTTTCTGGAAGAGGTCTCTTGTCCTTCCTATTCTATTATCTTCTTCCACTTCCGTGCATTGCTTCTTTAAAAATAATTCCTTATCTCTTCTGGCTAACCTCTGGAATTTTGCATTTAATTGGGCATATCTCCCCCTATCACTGTTGCCTTTTGCTTTCCTTCTTTCTTGGGCTACTTCCAGTGTCTCAGCAGACAGCCATCTTGTCTTATTGGTTTTCTTTTTTTTTGGGACATTTTTTTGTTGCTGCCTCCTGAACAATGTTGCGAACTTCTGTCCATAGTTCTTCCGGGACCCTATCTACTAAATCTAGTCCCTTAAATCTATTCTTCACCTCCACTGCATATTCCTTAGGAATATTAGTGAGCTCATATCTAACTGATCTGTGGGTCTTCCCTATTCTCTTTAGTCTGATTCTAAATTGTGCAATAAGAAGTTCGTGATCTGAACTACAGTCAGCTCCAGGTCTTGTTTTTACCGACTGTATAGATGTCCGCCACCTTTGGCTGCAAAGGATGTAGTCAATCTGATTTCGGTGTCGACCATCTGGTGAAGTCCATGTATAAAGTCGTCTTTTAGGTTGTTGGAAGAGAGTGTTTGTTATGCACAGTGAGTTGTCTTGGCAAAATTCTATCAGCTTATGTCCTGCTTCATTTTGTTCTCCCAGACCATGCTTGCCTGTAATTCCAGGTGTTGTTTGACTATCCACCTTAGCGTTCCAGTCTCCTGTAATGAAAATAACATCTCTTTTTGGTGTATTATCCAGTAGGTGCTGCAGATCCTCATAGAACTGATCTACTTCTGCTTCTTCAGCATCTGTGGTTGGGGCGTATATTTGGATCACTGTGATGTTAAATGGCTTACCCTGAATTCGAATTGAGATCATTCTATCGTTTTTTGGATTGTATCCAAGCACTGCTTTAGCCACTTTATTATTAATTATGAAGGCTACTACATTTCTTCTGTGGTCCTCTTGTCCACAGTAGTAGATCTGGTGGTCATCTGATGTGAAGTGGCCCATTCCAGTCCATTTCAGTTCACTGACACCTAAAATGTCTATATTTAATCTTGACATCTCACCAAGAACCACATCCAATTTGCCCTGGCTCATAGATCTTACATTCCAGGTTGCTATGGTGTGTTGATCTTTAGAACATCGGATTCGTCGTTCACCACCAGCACCATCGGCCGCTAGCCGTCCTTTCGGCTTTGAGCTAGCTGCGTCATCACGTCTGGGGCTAGTTGAACTTATCCTCTGTTCCTCCCCAGTAGCATTTTGACCATCTTCCGACCTGGGAGTCCCATCTTCCGATGGTATACCGACATATCTCTGGTTGTACTGATCCATTTAGTTTTCACGGCAAGAATACTGGGGTGGGTTGCCATTACCTTCCCCAGGGATCGTATTTAGTCTGACCTCTCTGCCACGACCTTCCCGTCTTGGGTGTCCCTTCACGGTTTAGCTCATGGTTTCATTGAGGTGCTCAAGCTCCAGCACCACGACAAGGTAACGATCTCCTTTGCTGGAGAATAATGACCATAATTGATGATTTTTCAAGATATACATTTATCTATCTGTTGAAACATAAAGATGAGGCATTTGATAAATTTAAAAATTTTGTAACATGGGCAAATGGAAAATTTCCAAAGCCTGTGTCTGCCTTACAATGTGATAGAGGAGGGGAATTTCTTTCTAACAATTTTAGAAAATTCCTAGCAGAGAAGGGGATAGAACAAATTCTTTCTAACCCTTACACTCCACAGCAAAATGGTGTTGCTGAACGGAAAGGTAGAACACTTCAAGAAGTTATGATGTACTTGCTTAAAGATGCAAAATTACCTTTTAGGTTTTGGGGTGAAGCAGTATCAACTGCCTGTTATGTTCAGAACAGACTGTTTAATTGTGTGATAGAGGACACTCCATTTCATTTGTTTTATGGTATGAAACCAAAAGTGAACCATCTCAGAGTTTTTGGCAGTGCAGCATGGGTTCACATACCAAAACAACAGAGAAGAAAAGCAATTTTTGTTGGGTATGAACAAAGCCAAAGAAGCTACAGGTTCATATTAGGAGATAAATTGATTATAAGTAAGAGTGCTTCATTTGCAGAACAAAACTGGGGAAAAATACATTCCAGTTCTCAGGTTGATTTGAAATCAGGGCAAAGACAAGAACTTTCTGAGAACATTTTGCAAGATTCTTCGCCAAATGATTTCATTAAACAAGAGGAGCAAGCTGAAAATCTGTCTGATGAGACAGATGATACTCAGGAAAGTGATGGAAGACAGGTTGTTAATCCTGTTAGCCCCGTCCTACCTCGCAGGTCACAGAGGAGTAATAAAGGTGTTCCTCCTCAACGTTTTAAGGTGGATATAGTTAAAGCTTTCCATGTTGACTCTGAACCAGAGTCTTTACAGCAAATAAATGATATGCCACCTGAGATTGCTCTTTCTACAGCAGAAGCAGAATTTTATAGTCTAGCACAAATCTGTAACAAGATTGTATGGTTTAAACAATTATTAAAAGATATAGGCATGGAATTGCACCAGCCTGTAACTCTTTTTGAAGATAATCAGGCTTATATTCATATGGCTCAGTCTGAGGGTTGTAGGAACAGAACTAAGCATATTGACATACAATGCTATCATGTCAAGGATTTAATAGCCAAAGGTGAAATCATGTTAAAGTATTGTGACTCAAAAGACACGATTGCTGATATTCTAACAAAACCCCTTGCTGCAGTAAAATACAAGGAGTTAACAGAAAAAATTGGATTGCGACTTACACCTCTAGCATAATAAGAGGCTGAAGAGTATATAAGAACCTTCCTGCTCACTGCTTCTCTCTGTTTCTGTTTCTGTTTACTCCTGTTTGCTCGTTACTACTATCTGGTATGTGGAATTGTAGTACTTCCAGGGATCTGGAAGAAGACTGTAAATATCTGTTTGAATGAGAAGCTAATATAACTGCAACTAATTTACTACGAAGACTGCTGTCTTTATTGGTCTCTACTGATAAAGCTTCTGCTATTCTGCATGTGCAAGAAAACACACTCTCCAACAGGTGCTACTGCATTGCCTTCTCTAATTTAGTGTCTTATAAATGGGTTACATTACAACTTTGAGTTAGAATATCCTATAGCCGTCCAAAATATTGTATGTGAGATGTGTGGCTATACAAATCAAATCAAATCAAATCAAATCAAATCAAATCAAATCAAATCAAATCAAATCAAATCAAATCAAATCAAATCAAATCAAATCAAATCAAAAAATAGCCATTATGCCTGGGGGTGATAGTCCAACACATCTGTAGCATGTCAGGTTGAAGAAGATTTCTCTCAGGAATGCAGTACACATCACATTGGGGCTATATTTCTATGGCTTATATGTCATTATCACTTCCTTCTATCAGCAGTTTGGCTGGGGAGAGAACACAGTAAATAAGAAAATACTTAATTATAATAATAAATTGGAACTAAGACACATGTATTTCTGAGAAAACTCTCACATGTTTAGAATGTAGGAGTGCTATAATTTAAGTTAGTGTGTACACACACACACAAACACATACACAAACATATTAGTGACATAGGAGATCCCTGCTCCTTTGCCTTTTTTATTGATAGAGTTATTTCCCCGGTTGGGGGAGATGGGCGGTGATATAAATTTAAATAATAAATAAATAAATAAAAAATTCTCTGACTTTCTGTTTGCAATAGTGACAGTGGCAGGTTTGTCCCTATGCAAGCATGGTTAGAGAGAGCAGTGGGTGGTTCTGATCAGGATCGTGAGGGCAAAGGATCTGGCTGAGACCATACTGTGGGGGCTAGGACCAGTAGCTATTCTGTGGAGCTCAAGGAGAGCATTTGCCAGGCTTTAGGGTCCAGCTGTTGATCTGTCTCAGATGAAAATGCACATTGAGATGTTCCCAGAGTCTTCTGAAACCTATAGCGGATGGCGTGATGGAGGAAATGCAAGAAAAGTTCTCCCTCTAAGAATAA
The DNA here is from genome assembly GCA_023362775.1 of Charina bottae. Classification (NCBI taxonomy): domain Eukaryota; kingdom Metazoa; phylum Chordata; class Lepidosauria; order Squamata; family Charinaidae; genus Charina; species Charina bottae. Next base: position 177,557,435 of record JALMGJ010000003.1, read on the forward strand.
GAACCTTCCCAAAGGATCCGACCCACTGATTAGATAGCTGGCCAAGCCAGTGTCTGGGCCAGGGTTAATATAGTGGAATATAGGTTGATACATTTTCAAAGGTGATCATGAGTTGGCTAATGTCATAGATTTGTTTGAAATCCTATCTTATCATTGTAATGATTCTTGTCTACTGAGCCCTTTTTGCCTTAGTGTTGCTAAAACAGTAATTTTGCTTTTTAAGTTTCCATAGTCTATACCATAGCTTTCCAAACTGTGTGTCGCAACACATTAGTGTGTTGCAACAAAACCCGGAAGTGCTGATGGAGCGTCGCCGCTGGCAGCACGCGAAGTAGTGGTGGAAGTGGTGGCGGCAGCGGTGCGCCATCAGCGCTTGAGGCCGCCGCTGCCGCCGCCGCTGTGCACGCCGCCGCCGCCATTGGTGTGTCGCCAACGGTGGGACTTGGGAAAACACTGGTCTATACCAATGTTTCTCAACTTTAGCAACTTTAAGGTGTATGGACTTCAACTACATGCTGGCTGGGGAATTCTGGGAGTTGAAGTCCAGACATCTTAAAGTGCTAAGGTTGAGAAACACTGGCCTATACTGAGGAAAATATCACTGTGTTGTCTCATGAATACATTTGTTCATCTGCTTTGCATTTGTTTCCTTTATTGGAAAAGAATAGAAAGAGTAAAGTCTGGCTGTATCTTAGCCTGTGCAACGGCACTGTGAAGCTCCTTATTGCATGAGAGAAAGAGCATATTCCTAAGGATGTGCTCTGCTTCCTTTTCAAAAGGTCACCATTAATTTGCTAGACTATATGATTCCATAGTCTAGACTAGGATCCTGTATAGAATTGAGTACCAAAAAGTCTTGCTGAAATCAAAAGGACATCTGTACAAACAACAGTGTGAGAGTTTGTGACAGGGTTTGGTTTTCTTGCTGGTAGAATTGTTGGAATAACAAATGCCAGTGAATAAACTAAAAATATAAAAATCTAAAGATGGACAGAACAATCCTTCATATCAGAGGGAGGGGGAAGATACATGGCAGAGCAGGTGGTGGCCTTTTCCCTTTTCTCCATTCTGTTTCTGTTCATTTTTCTTCTTCCCCTAATTACTTCTGCCAGCAGAGAAGTCTGCCAGAACAGAGAGATCTGCCAGTAGAAGATCCAAAAGGGAGATGAGGAAGAGATAGGCCAAAGAAGATGTGAGTTACCCCACCTACAAACTCCACTAAAAATAGGGAGATATTCGCACTACTGGCCCAAAGGTAGGCAAAGCTGTTGGTAATCCTGGAACAATGTCCAGCCTACTGAATCCAACAGTATATTTTCTCCTATCTCTTTGGCTCTTGGGTTTGGATTTAACAAATATTCAAGCAACCAGATGCCAGTTCAGCTAGCCATTGGTCATTTTGACTATTTAGAATTGGGTTATAAACTCACTGAACGTCTTTGAGACCCTTGCAATCAGTGAGGCAAGTTATTCTTACATAAATATCCTTGCATGAAGTTCATTTTGATCAGGTTCAAGTATGGGTAGATCAAAACAAATCCTAGAAATGATTTAGAATCATGTACCGACTGTCAGTTTATTGGGGATAACTATGTACTCCTCAGTTCATTATTCCAGTGGATGTAACCAATTAATCTGTTTGTATTTCATATCTTTAGGTTTCAAATTATGAGAATCTTAACACAAATAATTCATAATCATGTATTCTCAGTTTTAATTATCACAATTTCCCATTTACATTAATCAAATATTTAATTTAAGACTAGCTAGTCATGTAATTTCCATTTTAAATTTTATAGGGCTCTTTTTTATTACTATATCAATAATTTATAACTTCTTTAATTATTATAATGAAATTCTGCACTGCTAATTAGGGATTGGTCTCTCTGGATTTGTTTTTCTAATATTTAGCTATATTCACTATCCATTTTGATGATGATGATGATGATACATTCATTGATCATCTGTGTGCAGTTTCTGATGAATTACAGTTAAAACTACTGTTGATTAATAGTTTAAAGTAGCAATCCCTAGTTAAGTATGCTTATTTAGTATGTGTAAGTCAAAAAGTTGAAGGTGTATTTTCAAACAGCCATTAGGCAATTTTTTCTCCTGTCCTATGTAGGAAGAGATCTTTTCTAAAACCCTAAATTTTCTATGGTCCATCGCTCCATCTTTTTCATGAGATCTTTGTTCTGGAATTATCCACACTGCTTCATCTTTATTCACATTCCATTCTCTTTAGTTTCTCATGCCTTTTTCAGTTTTGATGTCATGTCCTCTTCCCTGCTTTCCCCAGGAGCTATGTCATCTGTAGATAATAAACCTGACAACAGGACTTGGTCTGCTTATTTTTTGTGACCATATACAGTACAAGTCCTACCTGATTAGCAATGTCTATTGGCATCCAACCCCAGTGCTGCAGGGGAGCAGAGAGAGGTTGAATCTTGTGCCCTGCTGGTGACCTCATTGTCCATGATGGGTACTTAGGCATAGGCAATACACCATACACCTTGACTGCCATACTAGATTACTCATAATCATGTGTTTTCAGTTTTAATTATCACAATTTCCCATTTACATTAATCAATATTTAATTTAAGACTAGATAGTCATGTCATTTTCATTTTAGGAAGGATATGAGTAGCTGCAGCAATGTCTCCCCTCTTTTTTGTTGTCCTCTTGAGTTCTTTGTTGCCCTCCCTGCTGTAAACAGTGAGCTGTGGCTATAATTAATGATGTCTGAAAGCTTTCTGAAGAATCTTGACAAGTTTGTTACACGTAATTAAAGTTCGTTGGAACAAACCAACTTGAAACCATAGTTAAAATAATGTTTACGTAAATGTAATTAAAATAAAGTGTGGCTTAGGACTCTGACAATATATTAAAGAGATTTACTCTTAAATGGAAGTGGAAGCTGTGGACTTCCTCACGGCTATGTTGGAGAAAAGGGAAACAACCTGCATGGTTCCTTCTATTAATACTGGTGCATACAGTATGTCTCTGCCAGTTGTATAAGCTGCATTTCCATGCTGTAGTTCTTCAAGACCTTCTGAGAGGCCTGAGCAAGCTTCACCTTCCTTAGGACAGAGGTCCTAATGTTTAACTAATATGTCAGGCATGTTTCCCTTTGTGCACAGAAAAAGACTCTGCGGCCTGGAGTCTTTTTTCCCCCCAGTTCCTTTTTTCAGCCTTGCCAGAATCGAAGGTTGCTGCTCCCTTCCTTACCAGACTTTTTATGTGAGCATCTGGCAGGGGAAATAGTCCTTGGTTGAATATCTTTCACAAGATCGCCAAAGGAACTAAATTGTGGGTGTCCTTCCTTTTTCCCCATGTTTTTTTTTATTAACAGAGAGACAAGGAATTCCCTTTTGCATTTGTTTCCTTTTGCTGTAGAAAGTGACATAAGGTGGGTTGCTAATAGGCCTTTAAGACTGCTAGATGGTTGCCAATGGACTTGTATAGATAGCCAGTGCCAAACTCCTGTGGAGAATAGAGTAGCTATTAACTGCAGTGTCCATAATGAAATCAGTATTTGCTGCTAATAGTATGTGTAAATTTATGGCTTCATATATACATGGAACAAAGCAAGCAGCCAAATTTTATGTGGTTGAATCAGTAGTTCCTGCAGAATATTTAACCTGAACTATGATTGATTAAATATTACACAGAACCACTCAGACCTTGTATGCAGAATGTCAGTCTTTGCTTAACAAAGGGATGCACAAATTTTTTTTATGGGGTTCACAGGATTGTATTATAATTTAGATAGTCTCCGTTTTCATTTTGCACTTCTAACCCTGTTGGCTTTATGCCTATTGAAGACCAAACATATGGCCAGTACAGCTCCCTGATTTTTTAAAACAGCAATCAGAAGGCAAAGTGGAAGATAATGCCAAATTTAACATATTGTCAAATCACCTCATTTTTGAAGACATTCTCAGGATTTTCAGCTTTCAGCTCAGTTGGATGTTGTGTCCTTTTGAATATATATCATGGTTGCTGATAATTTCAAACTGATTTTTATCTGGCTGAAAGCTTTCAGTGAAATCATTTCCTGCGTATTTCCTGCTGTTCGCCAAACCAATGCGTTGTTGACTGCACATTGAAGAGATGGGAAAATGGCATTTAATGGCACAGGATTGGTAAGTAAACATAAGTACACCAAGGAGACCCAGTGTGATACAGTGTTTAAGGTAGGGAGATCCAGGGTTAAGGCGTTCCTCAGTCATGAAAGCTGACTCTGTGGCTTTGGGCTACTCAGTATCTCTCAGCCCAGCCTACCTTTCAGGATAGTTGTAGCGGAGGAAAAGTGGAAGAGTGGGTGCTATGTATACCATAATGAGCTCCTGGAGAAAAGGCAGAAAATAAATTAAATCACCACCACTACCACCAACACCACCTTTTATGGATTGGATGTAGAAAACCCCAGTGCACTGAAATCTCTATATCAGGAGCAAAGAAACTATATTTAGGAATAAGGTGTTGAGTCTCTTACCTAGATGTTTACAAGTTGCTACTGAAGCTAGACAATACTCCTGTTATTTGCTAGGAACCTAAATTAGTCACCATTCTTGGCTTCATGATCAACCTACATGGCCTTATTGATGCTGAACAAGATACTGTATTTCTGAATCTAAACTATCAACCACAGTAGATGCCAGTTGTTCTTAAATTCTTGGTAAAGTTTTCATTGCGCTATGGCATTTTACTGCGAGGCAATATTTCATTTCTTAAATAATTTCTGGTCTGGCATCATGCTATTAATTATAAATTGAAGCTTGATGGGGTTTGGTTTAAACAAACATAGTTCACTCCCACAAACCCTAATATAGCTATTTCCTTTTCTGTAAATAGTTAATAGGATTCGATTGCAACATATTAATCGTGACAATGGTTTTTCTTCTGGTACCGTAAATTTAACCTATTCATTGAGTCACAGGACATGGCACATAAATGGTATCGATTTTCCAGTAGAGTTGCACTGTAGACAACTGTACCTTTAAATATTTAGATTAAATGTTATTTTTATGTTTTCAGTTACACTTCTTAGGCCATGCCTGCTAAGTGCTTTGAATACAAGATAAATTCTGGCATCAGGAAGGAGGGATGTAACTATCATAGCTATTTTCAAGATGTACTTTTACATTTCCTTGTAGTCTTGACTGTTTATACTGGATGAAAGTCAACTGCTAATTAAAACATCCAAGAAGATGGCTCTAACACCAAACAAATTAGATCTGCCAAATAACAGGGAGAGCCTTTTGACTTCTCTGAGTAATTTGTTTGCTTGTTACTGCTATTGTGAAGCAGCACAAAAAACAGCCACCTGTACTAGAAAGTGTAGCATTCTTTGATAGTAATCTAAGCAGATGATCAATCAATTTGAAGGAAAAGTAAACAACATTTTGTACGTTGTGGGTCTTCCGGGCTGTGTGGCCGTGTTCTGGAAGTTGTGGTTCCTAACGTTTCGCCAGCATCTGTGGCCAGCATCTTCAGAGGGCCCTCTGAAGATGCTGGCCACAGATGCTGGCAAAACGTTAGGAACCACAACTTCCAGAACACGGCCACACAGCCCGGAAGACCCACAACAGCCATTGAACTCCGGCCGTGAAAGCCTTTGACAAAACATTTTGTACATTTAGGGGACTAAACAGCTTGAGATACAGAAATGAATTGTGACTAAGTTTGGTTTAGATGTCATGCTAAGCCACATTATGGTTTGTTTAGTTCTGGCTTAATGTGTTATGTAAATCCAGACTCAGTAGTTCTTAAGTCATGGCTTAGGATGTTCTATGAACCTGAAATATTGTGATTTATTCAAGAAACCATGGTAAGGCAATACTGTAGCACGAAATGTGCACTCTTAAGAAGTATGCTATTCTCTTAAAAGAAAAAGGTGATATTGCTTGATAATCCCTAATAAATGTATGTGATTAAAATAAGGTCCTCAGAAAGGGTCTTCTCATGCCTCAGGAATGTTATATCAACCCCTTACATTCGAATATAGAATATTTGAAAGGGACTTCCCCCTTTCCCCAGCTTTGCTGACATGAAGCCAAAGCAGACAAAAAGTAGCTTAACTGAAATAATGGTGGTATTCATAGCATCCCCTCTTCCACTTTTACAAGGTTTGCTTTATATCTTTATTGAAATGGGATAATGACCAATTTTGGAAAAAACCCTCCAACTTTCCTGCAAGACGTTTCCATAATCTTATTTTATGGAATGCAGTTTGCACAATTTAAATTAGATGTCCCTGTAAATGTGAAAACAGATTCTCCAATGTCAGTATCTGTTTATACTGTTTATACTGTTTATACTGTTTATACTGTTTATTAGTTAAAGCTAATTCTATGCAAGTGGCTCTGAAATTAATACAATCCTACTCCGTCCTCACTTCCTGGATGGAAATTTGTTCCGGGTCAGAAAAGAATTCAGTAAGGTAACATTTATAAGCACCCACTTATTTCCTCCCCTGCCCCAAAAATCTATTTAACTCTTATTTTTTATTGCTTATTAATCTCTTGACCTTTTTGAGTATGAAATATTGATTGCATTGTTGCAAGGAAAATCAAAATGGTAGTGGCATTTTTCTGTCTCCTGACTATAAAGCACTGAACATGCTCAAGCTGCAAATGGATTTACTCCCCAGTCTAGGAGCAAGAAGGCACAGATAATTTTAACACTATGTAATGGGAGGGTAGAATTTTGCCTTCCAAGTGAGTTAAGGCCCTAGAATGGTGATTTTAAAAGCTTGAGCAGAGATATTCAAACTGGATAATAAACATCTCAGCTGTTAACTCCAGTGAAACCTGGGCAAATTGAATAATAAATGTCCTAAGCTGCTAAAGAGCTGTGAATGAAATACATCTCTTGGGAGCTGAAACACAGGGAGTATTCTGAACTTCTTTTTAACAGCAACTCACTTAGTCACCTCTTTCATACTTTAAGTGGAGTTTGATGAAAAATTCAACTTTTCATGTCCAGACCCTTTGGGTACTTCCAGAAAAGGTTTTGATCATGGAAATAAGTACCTTGTTTCATTCATAAAATTTTACTGGCGTAGGTCCAGCTGGCAATATCTCTGTGCACTAATCAAGGTTACACAAGTATATACACTAGGTAAAAATAATGCTACCAATTTTTTTAATTTATTTATTAAATTTTTATCACCACCCATCTCCCCCGAAGGAGGGACTCTGGGCGGTTTACAATAAAACACCATTAAAATATAATATAGACGGACAATAAATATAAAATATAATAAAATCCAAGTGGCTGGTGGTTCTCTACCGTGGATATAAAAGTTATTTAAGGCAGTTCTAGGAGACTAGCCATCCCCAGGAGTGACCATTTTCCTTCCCGCTCCAGGCGAGTTGGCAAAACCAGGATTTTAATTTTTTTCGGAAGTCCAGGAGCGAGGGGGCCTGTCTTATCTCTGGGGGAAGAATGTTCCAGAGGGCAGGAGCTACTGCAGAGAAGGCCCGCTTCCGCGACCCCGCCAGATGTAATTCCTTTACAAAAGCGATCCGGAGCCTGCCCTCTCTGCATGACTGGGTGGGACAGGTCAATGTAATGGGGATGAGATGGTCCCTCAGGTAACCTGGCCCCATGCCATGTAGGGCTTTAAAGGTCATAACCAACACCTTGAATTGGACCCGGAAGCAAACTGGGACCCAATGAAGCTTGCGTAAGAAAGGTGTTACATGTGCCCTCCTTGGGACACCTAAGATGGTCCATGCGGCTGCATTCTGGATCAACTGTACCTTCCAGATATTTTTCAAGGGTAGCCCCATGTACAGCGCATTACAGTAGTCTATATGGGAGATAACCAGGGCATGAGTGACTGTTCGAAGGGGCCTCTCGGTCCAGGAAAGGGCGTAACTGGTGCACAACATGGGTTTGAGCAAAGGCCCTCCTGGCCATGACTGCCACCTGCTCTTTGAGCAGGAGTCGTGAGTCCAAGAGGACCCCCAAGTTATGCACCAGGTCTGTCTCGGGTAGTGCGACCCCATCCAGAACTAAGGTTGACAAATTCCCAGATGCCGAGGAGCCATTAATCCACAGCCACTCTGTCTTACCAGGGTTCAGTCAAAGCCTGTTGTTCCCCATCCAGGCCCCTACAGCCCTCAGGCACCTGGAAAGGACAGTCACAGCATCACTTACTTCCCCAGGAATGGAGATGTATAATTGGGTGTCATCAGTGTATTGATGATACCTCATCCCGTGGTGACAGATGATCTCACCCAGTGGTTTCATGTAGATGTTAAAAAGGAGGGGAGAGAGTACTGAGCCCTGCGGCACCCCACAAAGAAGAGGCTGCGGGCTGGATCTCTCGCCCCCTATCAACACCGATTGGGACCGGCCCTGAAGGAAGAAGGTGAACCAGCACAGATCCATGCTGCCCACCCCCAACTCCCTGAGCCGCCCCAAAAGGATACCATGGTCGATGGTATCGAAAGCTGCTGAGTGGTCAAGGAGAGCAAGGATGGATGCACTGCCCCATTCGGCTCCTGCCAGAGATCATCCATAAGTGCTACCAATGCCGTTTCCACCCCATGACCGGGCCTGAATCCTGACTGAAAGGGGTCCAGATAATCCGTTTCATCTAGAATCATCTGGAGCTGCAGTGCCACCACTTTCTCAACCACCTTCCCCAAAAAGGGGAGGTGGGAGACTGGATGAAAATTGTCCAGTATAGTAGGGTCCAGTGATTGTTTCTTGAGGAGGGGGCACACCAGCGCCTCCTTAAAGGTCGCTGGGAACACCCCCTCTCTCAAGGATGTATTTACCATCATCTGAACCCAGCCACATGTCACCTCCCGGGCTGTCATTTACTATCAAAATGGTAGTGGCATTTTTCTGTCTTCTGACTATAAAGCACTGAACATGCTCAACCTGCAAATGGATTTACTCCCCAGTCTAGGAGCAAGAAGGCACAGATAATTTTAATACTATGTAATGGGAGGGTAGAATTTTGCCTTCCAAGTGAGTTAAGGCCCTAGAATGGTGATTTTAAAAGCTTGAGCAGAGATATTTAAACTGGATAATAAACATCTCAGCTAACTGTTAACTCCAGTTAGCCAGGAGGGGCATGGATCTAATTGGCAAGTGGTGGCATTTACAGTCCAGAGGATCCTGTCCACTTCCTCGGGCCCAACATGGTCAAACCGTTCCCAGATAACTAGGTAAGTATAAACCCTGGGGATCTCCTCAGACCCTGTCTGATGCTCAGAGTCCAACGTGGAACACAGATGCCCAGAAAACTCCTCAGCACGGCCCTGAAGGTGGGCTTCTGGATCCCCTCTCCCTAAAAGGGATTGGGTGATCTTAAACAGGGCCTTAATAGTGGCTCTAGCTTGTGTTCGGTCAGATTCGGTCTTTGTCTTCCTACAGCGGTGCTCTAGACGTCTCTTAATCCTCTTCAGAACCCTCAGCTCCTCCATAAACCATGGGGAGTGTCGGGTCCGACAGGACAAGAGAGGCCGCACAGGCGCAATCCTGTCCAAGGCCCTGGCTGCCTCCCTATTCCAGGCAGCAGCCAGAGCCTCCACTGGACCATGCAGTAGATCCTCAGGTATAACCCCCAGTTCCCTCTGGAACCCTATTGGGTCCATCAGTCACCGGGGGCGGACCAGTCGAATGGGTCCAGCCTCCCTGCGGACAGGACATCTTAGCTTTACTAAAACATCTGGTAATCAATGCTTGACATTTACAAGTGTATGCAAACGTTTAGGCACCTCTGATCAAATTGTATGTTTTGATAAATCCCTAAATGAACTGATGGTGACACAGCATCTACATGGGAAAAATTAGGCACAACATCTTTCTTCAAATTTGAATGCATTTCAAATTTCTATTCTATTTCTGTACAGTTGTTTGTAAATTTAAACTAAGAAACCACTGAATATGGCAGATGCAGAAGTTTGGACATCCTTCTAGTCTAGAGCTTTCCAAACTGTGTGTCGTGACACAAAAGTGTGTCGCCTGCGGGGCCCAGATGTGTCGTGTCAAAACCCGGAAGCACTGATGGTGCGCCATCAGCGCTTCCGGGTTTTCCCGTGGCAACACACCAACGGTGGAGCGCGAAAATCCAAAAGCGCCACAGTCACGGCGGTGTGCAAAAACCGAAAGCGGCAGCAGAGCTTCCGGTTTTTTGCGTGCTGCCGCAATGGCGGCACTTCCGGGTTTTCCTGCGGCGACACACCAACGGCGGTTGGTGTGTCGCCGCGGGAAAACTTTGGAAAGCCCTAGTCAATACTTTGTAACATCTCTTCTGGCAGGAATTATAGCTTCTGAACAGCCAACTAAGAATCTTTCAATTTGTGCCTTTGGAATTGTTCCCATTTTTCCTTACAGAACTGTTTTGGTTCAGAATTATTCTTAGGTTTCCTTGCATGCACTGCCTATTTTAGATCTCCCCACATTTTTTCAGTAATATTCCAATCTGGGGACTGTTAAGGCAATTCCAAAACCTTTATCTTTCTCTCCTCAAAGAACTTCATGGTTGATGGAGTGGATTGGGAAATCTACCTTCTGTGTGATAGAAAAAACATCCCTCCTTCTTAAAGTTGATTGTAACTCAGCAGGTGACTCTTTTGCAGCCTGAGCATTCATTACAGGGTGAGTATGCTTAGTATTATTAATACGCATAAAAGTATTCAAATCTACAACCCATATATAGACAAAAGTTAGTTATAGCTGGTTGCAAGGAATGGTCCCCCTGGAGCAAGTGTCAGTAGATATAGTGCGAATGTGATTTTATATATGTGTAACCAGAAGTAAATTTATTTCAGTGAGGTGTGTTTCCAGAAGATTTGATATGGAATTGCAGTACCAGAGCTGGGAGATGATGAGCTTTCATGTCTATGTATCAGATTTGTTTACACAATCTTATATATCCATTCACATCAATAACAGGTCCATAGGAATCTGGCAGGAATTCTGAACCAAATTTTAGTGTTGCCTCAGTCATGTAGATGAACCTGTACATATAGGTCTTCTTTATAGTCATAAATATATAAACCATACATAATCTATCTTTTAACCAAAATGGAGCTCAAGGCACAATGCAGTCTCATCTCTTCAGGAATGCTGAGAGATCGATGTTGCTTGCACAAACCCTTGAGTTCACGGTCCAATTTGTATTTGTTTTAATTGGTACTATTTTTTGTCAGGATTGTCACAATATGCCATCATGCCATGCATTTGTGAGCAGCTGTTAATTTTTATCTCACAAGTAGGCATGGTGAGTCTCAGCAAGTGATAAAGCCATTAGCTCAATGGAAGCAAATCTGAAATTTGCTAGAAGATAGAAACTAAGGTATGCTAGTTTATTCTTATGTATCAATGCACGTACCTGTTTCTCAAGTTTACTCTTTAAAAAGTAAACTTTGAGGTCATGAAAACATATAGTTCCAGCTCCTAAAAGTGCACTATGTATTCCCATGTATGCTTGACTAGTGGGAGGTTGGTGAAGCAGGGCAGATGTAGAAGCCTACACACAGCTGTCATTGACTGTTTGCAGGGATAGCACTCAGTATTGTTAAAATGTTTTTGTGGGTGGCTCTGAGTGAGTGGGATGATCACTTCAGGGAACTATCCTGACATCTCCAACTTTGATTGGATCAGAACCAGAAAACTTCTAGAGTAATATTTAGAACACTTGATGGAAAGATACAGTAGCTTGAGTCCCTTCAGGGATAAATACATAGTATAAGCACTTAGGAGATTGGGCTGTTGTCAACACTGCATTATCCACTATATTTAGCTCAGCAAAAAACTTAATTTTTAACAAGGTAATCTCTTTGCCAGATTCAAACAGCAACCATGTTTCCATAAATGAATAACAAGGAGACTGATCAGTGGATTCAAGGCGTGCAAGGCTCTAGGACCACAAGCTACCCAAAATCTTAGGTGTAGCCAACAAAGATTCTCCCTAAGGTTGTTACCAAATAATGATTTTTAGTGTGACAGACGGGAATAAATATTAAATGTATGGGGAGTAATCATGTTGATTGTATTTAAATTTAATTTAATCAAATTTCAATTTTGTCCTAGCTTCATGTTCTTCTTTCTGGTAGCATGGTTTATTTGAGGGGAAATTTTACCCTGGCACATCACTCAAAGTCTATCTGTAGCCCTTGGCTTGAAAAAAAAGTTGCATATTCTTGAACTAGAACATCCATGGCATCCTCCAGAAGCCAGATCAGCCTACTGAGATGGCTATGGAAGTGTGGCTGGAAATATAAAAACAGAAATTCAATAGCTGGCAAGAAGTAACCCAAATAGTGGTCCAGTATGGACAAGGTAACAAGCTAGTTGTTGCTTGAGCTGTCTTTGAAGATAAGAAATTAACTCATTCATTCTCTCTGTGTCTCTGTCTCTCTCTCCATGCACACATACACGCACCCACATATACAGAGGATCTGAGATTATATCTCAAGTGTTTTTTAATACTATACTTTTAATACTATAGGTTATAACTATGATTGATTGATTATGTGCCATCAAGTCATTTTTGACTCCTAGCAACCACATAGATAGATTTTCTCCGTGATGATCTATTCCTGACTTGTTCTTTCAGGACTCCCAACGGTGTACTCATTGCCACTGTAATGGAGTCCACCCACCTTGCTGCTGGTTGTCCTCTTGCTCTCTTTCTTTCCACTCTTCCCAGCATTAGATCCTTCTCCAGAGAGCTAGGTCTTTGCATAATGTGTCTGAAGTAGGATAATTTGAGCCTGGTCATTTGTGCCTCGAGTGAGAACTCTGGGTTGATTTGCTCAACGATCCATCAGTTTGTTTTCTTGGCTACCCATGGTATTCTCAGGAGTCTTCTCCAACATCAAAGTTCAAAGGCTTTATTATACTCAATTCTATAGAGTGTCACAGAGAATACCATGGCTTGCATGATTCTGACGTTTGTAAGTATAGACACATCCCGGCATTTGAATATCTTTTTCAAGGCCTTCATGGCTCCACTACCAAGTGCTAGTCTGCTAGTCTGAAAATTTGAATTTGTTTAGAGTGGCAGGTGCTCTTGTACCCATCTTTATCTAACCTGGGCCATGGTTCCTTTGCTTCATAATTTCATTTGGCCTATTTTTGCCCAATGGTGCACTATTCCCCTTGTGGGAATAGGCAACTGAAATTAAGCAATTCCACCTTCTCTCAGCTGCTAATATTTTTCCTTCACACAGCACAGCAAGCCTACTACTCCCTTATGCTTCTTGCTCAGAACTGTGCAAATCTCTCCCACCCACCGTTTTTTTTCCTGGTATTTTTAGCATCTTTTGGAAGTCTGTACTCTTTCAAAGCTTGAATTATCCTGGGTCTTTTTGAATAAGATTTGTTTCCTTATTTGCAACTCTCATTGTAAATTGTCCCCTTTTCCATTTCTTATATATGGCCTTTTAAATTTCAGCTGATCAAAAAGCATGTTATACATCCCCCCATTTCTTTAAAATCTCAGAATTCATAAAATCTGAATGAGCATAAGTAAAATTTGTTCTATCTGAATGAGCTTTCTCCTGACCTCAAAGCTGCAAAGATAAAGAATTCTTGGCTAATTGTAATGTGGCGTTAATATGGACATATGCTGATTTGAACTGCTGTATATTATTGGTTTCATTAACGACTAAGGGATTCTTTGAACTGTTAAGTGAATTATTTATAAAAATTGGAGAATTGAAAACAAAGTATTTTAACGTTCTGAAGTCCTTCCTGATTTTGCTGCTTTGATAGAACTCAGAAGTATGTATGAAAGGAGTCTTGTGTTCAAATTATATTATTTGAAATCAGTGATTGTTTAAAAGATATTTCAACCTACAGAGAAAAGAGGTCTGAAAAAATCTGAATACCCATAGTTTTGCCCATGTTCTTTCTATTTATCTTGAATATCAACATAAAAATGTTTTATCTTTGTTACATAGATACATTGTCCTCTTTTTTCTTTCATGAGCTGAATTCCACAGCTGAAGGCATTTTTCTTTTTCTGAAAACCCATTCTTTTTTTATACTCCTTTGGCAAGTGTCCCAAGTATGGAAATTCATAACGGTTAGGAATGTAGCATGTCAAATCTGCGAATAGGAATTCTGCCAGTTCAATAGCTGGACTCTGTTCTGCCACTGGCAAATAAGTTATTGAACTTGTAAGAGGAAGGAAGGTTTAAATTTGGTCTATAGATTTTTTTTTTATTGGTATAAGTAAACATAACATTTCTCTCTCAGTCCCCCAGATACTGATAACATGGTCTGAAGTCCACAGCATATGTGATGATAAATGATAAGGAATAATAAAGAAAAAGTAATAAAGGAAAAATTAATAATAAATAATAAATAAATTGACTGAAGGATGGTCCGCTTCTGTCTGGGATGGTCATCCTCTTCCACTGAGTATGCAGCTTTAGAATGGAAACACATGGAGTAGCGAGGAAGGAAGAGGACATCCAGGAAGCCAGCCAGTTCAGCTGAATCGGCAATCAATCAATGGCAATCAATCAATGGGATAATAGAACATCCTTACAACTTTTGGTCATTGACCAAAAATTCAGTAAATAGTATAATAAAATTGTTAGGTTTTAAGGGTGTCAAAAATGAAGTTATTTACTCCTTGAAATGTGATGGCTGTCTAACGTTACATGATAGCTTGGATTCAAACTTGCACTTCCAAGAATGAATAGTTTTCTTCGACTTGTGGAAGAGACTGAGATTTTGTAGAGGTTCCTTCTGGAGGAAGAGGAATGAGATGCAGCTCCTTCTGTAGCCATAACCTACTGGATGCTATGTTGTGCCCCACTGGAGCAATTTACAGGGAGTCTTTGTAGAAAGGAAGAATCCACTGAACAAATTTCTAGTTAGCTATTCTGCATTTGGGTTTGCCATGTACTTCCACCAGACTGTTTATCAGATTTGTCTCTAAATGTTGCTTTAGAGTTTGTGTGAGGCACAAATGTAGCACCTGTGTACAAAACCTTAAAGCAGCGGTATCCTTTCCCAGGATTGTGCAGCAGCTGCAGAGAGCAGTCAGGTGAACTTGGGAAAAGACACCATTGCTTTAAGGTGATGCAGGCCAGTGTTTCTCAACTTTGGCAACTTTAAGATGTGTGGACTCCAACTCCCAGAATTCCCCAGCCAGCATGCTGTGGATATTCTGTTTTCAATACAGAGTTAGTTTAACATACATTTGCAGAAATCCATATGCAGTGGTAATCTAGAACCTCCAAGCCTAGTGTTGCATTGACTCTCAAATTACTTAAAGTGACCCTGGCCTATGGGGCAGCTGGGGGGGGGGAGAATAAAAAATGTCATGATGGCAGCTACAACTATGTGATTAAAGCCCCACAATTGAAGTTTCAATTGTGTGGTCAGAGCCACCATCTTGACTTTTTTTGACTCCCACCCCTGCATATCCACCTGACTGATCTTACAGGAAAAGTAATCACACAGAATGATGATTTTACTAACTATATTTAATTTAACAAAAAAATGGGAAAGAAAGAAAGAAAGAAAGAAAGGAAGGAAGGAAGGAAGGAAGGAAGGAAGGAAGGATAAAAAGGCATTAAGAGCCAGCAAAGGCATGTATCAAATATTTCAGTTCTGAAAGAAAATGACATTTTATAGCTGTTAATTCAGAAAATAATAATATATCAGAATACAAAATACAAGACAACAATAAGACTATACATAAAAAAATAGAGTAAAAGGCAGAACTAAAAGAAAATACAATTCATATTTCTGTACCATCCCTACAATTTACCCAATCAGATGCACACATGCAGTTCTCAATTGTGCTTTTTCATTGACCTAAAAGGTAGTATTATATATAATATTTAGGTTCTGACCACACATAGAATATGTTGCTGTAATGTAGGGATCCCAAAGGGCCATTCATCTAATGTGTGGCCCAAGATATTGATCTCTGTCTTTACTCCACTACCGACATTGAAAAAATATATGTGCTATGTCCTCTCTGGAGCACCACAAATACATGTACATTCATGGTAAGGAATTTGGTTAAGCCTTCTATATTTAACCATTGTACGTAGCTGCTCAAATCTTGCTCGAGTAAATACCCTCTTGAGATGTTTGGGCATTTCTATATTTAGATATTTTCCAATTTGAAAGGCGCATTTGTAGTGTCTCATCCATTTCAATATGCCAGCCTTACTGAGGGTAGCTATATCTCTTTGAGCTTCTATATCCAAGACAGTTGGATAAGAAACAGAGAAGCCACAACTCCTAATATAATTTGTAAGTTGTACAGTCCAAGAGGTCTTTAGCTGAGAGTTAGCCTGTTATATCAGACACAATTTTGAAAGTGTATCAGTTTCCATAGGATTAATTCTCCCCCAATATTTATATGCCCTAATTTTTCACAAAGGACAAAGTGTATACATTCCCAACTTGGCTCTACCTGCAGAAGATGAGGTCCTTTTATCCATGCCCAAAACACTCCTCAGATGCTGTGATTGTGTTTGCGCAAGTAATGGCTTGTGTTTAAGCCCCAAACTTGAGCTCCATATAAAAGCATAGGGATAACTTTGGCATTATACTCCTTAATTGGGGCTGAGGAACGAATGTAGTTATTCATTCTGCACATTAAGCCTATTACTACAGTAAATAATAGCCAATAATGGCTTTTTTAATTAAAAAAAAACCTTCTGTATTTAAGCCACTAATAGAGTTTACTTTCCCCAAATCAATAAAACTCTTAAAGTAGCTCATAGTATATGGTCATTCTATGAAACAACAATCGGAATGATTCTCTCCGATTGGAATCAGAATGATTTTTCATTTAATCATTTCATTTAAGCAGCACAGATAAAGATGCAAATCTTATTTTATCATGGCGCAAAATTGGCTAATTAACACAAACTAACTAATAAAGGAAAGTACGAAGTTGAGCGGATAGTAGCTTTTCTCCATTCAATCTAGGTACTTGCAATTATTTTCAAATACTGTTTTCACAGCAAATTTGAAAGATGTGGAATACAGCAGGTTTTACTCAGAAGAAAGCCTATGGTGGGTCTTATTCCCTAGGAGTAGCAACAGTGGAACTTCTTCCTGACTTAGTAAACTAGGATTACATTATCAGGGCACATCCACATAGCCTTCTTGCCCCAGTATGAGGATTCCCAGCAATCTTTCTGTTAGCACATGTTCCTGCCTGTATCTCAAGGTCAGTCAGAGGTTGAGGCAGCCCAAGGGTGGCTTAGGTGACCTGCAACCCAAATGGTGTCTTCTGATCATGGTTGAGTTGCTTCACACAGATACTGTAATGTGGGACACATTATGTAAGTGGGGAGGCAGCTTGCCATGATGTTCTCTGCATCAACCATCTGGTGGTTCCTATTGGCTCTGCTGCTGTGATCCTGGACTTCCCGCCCTGGTCCCCGGCTACTGTGCCTATGCTATGCCCCTGGAGCAAGTGTGCTAGTACCAATGAAGATCGTAGCACACAGCAGAACAAGGGACATAATTGGTGGTTGATTTCTGAGCCCCAGCTGACTTCAGCCACTTTGCCCAAGACCATCACCAATTGGCACACTGATTGCTCTTTAAAAAAATGTAATTCCTTCTGGATGTACCATCAACAGCATGACCCAGAGGGTCAAGTGGTCAGCTGCTCATCCATAATATCAATTTAAAAAGGGAGAAAGAGACTCAGTGATCCAGGCGTTTAGTTTAAACAAATGTTCTCATTTAATTTTTAAAAAATTACATTTTATCATTATTTCTTGGCTGTAGCATTCTCGTGCTTTGAAGATTTTTTTCTTTTCTTTGAGGAGTGTAGATAGACTTGAGTCTAGAAGTGACATCCCAAAAGCAGTGGGAGATGCAATTGTGACTGGTGCCTATTAAGAGCTAAAAATGCATGGCAGATAATAGAAAGAAAGGAATCAGAATATTTAATATTATAGAATAAGATCAATTCTAATAAGATTAAATTTGATTAACTTCATAGAAAACTCAATGTAAGGAGAAAAACCAAAATGTAACAATCTCTATCATCCATCCATCCATCCATCCATCCATCCATCCATCCATCCATCCATCCATCCATCATCTCTCTCTCTCTCTCTCTCTCTCTCTCTCTCTCTCTCTCTCTCTCTCTCTCTCTCTCTCTCTCATATATATAAACAAGATTATCTGTAGAATAAATGTGGTGTCCACCTTTCTTACAGTTCTAATAAACCAAAAGAAAGCAGTACACATTTTATTTACTCCTCTGCTGCAGTGATATACTTTTCATGTTGCACATTTCTATTGGGGTTTTGCAATAGGAAAAAAAAAAGCAAACAGAAATAGAACCGCATGCTCACAGTGAATAATTTTTAGAGAACAAGAGCAGTTTAAAAGGTACATTTCACACTAGCTTTGTGATTAGTGTCAAAGTGTTGCTCGTTTGCTCTACCATTTATAGGCTAAAGTATAAATAACCCGATGTTAGCATATTCCATTAATAAATAAGGACTAGGATGTTATTTTTTTTCACAAGGAATAGGAATATAAAGCAACGTGCTACAAATAAGTCTTGAAAGTCACGTTTCATTCACCTGATTTGTCTCCAGGTCTTGTTCCTTTTTTTTCTAGATTCAATATAAAATGCTAATGTTGACCTTTATAGTTCATGATGCCTTCGCTAAGTTATCCAAAGGATTACCGTCTCCATATGAACCTGCTTGTAGTTTAAGCTCTTTGCCTGCTCCCGGCCAGTCAAATGACACCAAGTGGGTAACTACAAGGAAGGAGACCTCTCTCCAGAGGACTGCCTGGTCCCTCCCTTATATGCCCTTTTGGTCCTTGGTGAGTAGTGATTTACCCAGGTCTTCACAACCAAACCAAACCAAACCAAACCAAACCAAACCAAACCAAACCAAACCAAACCAAACCCCGGGCTTTCTGTTTTTTTACTTTTAGTCTGTAATATGAAGAAACTCCAGGAATAAGGTTGGCTCTAATCATAGACAGATTAAGTGAACTGCCTCAGGTAATTGCTGGGTGGTATGGAAGAGCCACAGTTTCTATATTTGTAAATTTCACTTATTTGTCATCTTTCAGGTTAGACTGAAGGGACTGACTGGCCCTTAAAGATCACCAATAAATTTGGGCTAGTCTAAATAATTTCTTTCCATGATGCAGCGGGAGGAAAATACTCCTTTGAAATTGTTGGAAAGTTATGGTCTTCTCTCCATCCTCATTTTTCCTCTCCCGGTCTGCAACTGCCTGAGCTCTGGATGCTTTAAAGTATTTTGCACTTTGAATTTTCTTTTTTATTGCTTTCCCATTTTTAGGTGTCGCAGTGTTTTCTTTGTTGCTTTCTGGTGGTAATAGAATAACACAGCTGTCCTGGCTTGTTTTCCTTTATTCACAAGTCATTATTTCTAAGCCTCCAGTGGCCTATTTCCGATGTTGCAATTCCATTCGTTACTTCTGCTGTTGCAAATGTCCCCTTAATGCCACGAGCAATGCATAAAATAAAAATGTTCAAAGCTTACCCCAAGTTGCTTCTCTCGATCAAATATAAAATGCCAAGTTCCCCAAAGGTTAACAAAAACAAAGCAAAGGAAACAATATAATAATAAAAAAGCTTATATACATAAAGGCAGGCCAGTTGATTTCTGGTCCCATCAAGTACTACTATAAGAAACAACATAAATGGTCTGCTCACTTTGTAAAAACACATATCAGATTAATAAAAGACAATCCTGCTGCAAAAATGTATATCTACATACTCTAAAGGTGTGCTTATAAGTTATCCTACTTATAAGCACACCTTTACATACTCTAAAGGTGTGCTTATAAGTGTGTACATGATACTTCTGTCATACTTGCGCTGCATTCTGCATGGATTATTGAATGAAGGACCAGTGCTGTCGAATGTGAGAATGGTAACCACATGGCTGGATTGGGGGAGCCTCATGTTCTTAATTCTTCATTTGATAAGGTTTAGAATATTAGGTAAAGGTAAAGGTTCCCCCCGCATATTTGTGCAGTCATGTCCGACTCTAGGGGCTGGTGCTCATCTCCGTTTGTTAGCCGAAGAGCCAGCGTTCTCCGAAGACACTTCCACGGTCATGTGGCCGGCATGACGCATGTGGAACGCTGTTACCTACCCACCAAAGTGGTACCTTTTTATCTACTTGCATTTGCATGCTTTCAAATTGCTAGGTGGCCAAGAGCTGGCGGGAGCTCACTCTGTCACGCGGGACTAGGGATTCGAACCTCCGAACTTGTGATATTCCGATCAACAAGCCTGGCGTCCTACCCGCTGAGCCACCATGCCCAGTGTTCTTGTGGAGTATTACAGGGAAGACATACAGTAGACCAGAGCTTTCCAAACAGTGTGTTGCGACACAAAAGTGTGTCGCCACACACAGTCTGGTGTGTCGCCGCACAACCCGGAAGCGCTGATCATCATCAGCGCTTCCGGGTTTTCCCGCGGCAACACACCAACGGCGGCACGCAAAAACCCGAAAGCAGCAGCAGCGCTTCCGGGTTTTTGCACGCTGCCGCAACGGCGGCACTTCTGGGTTATCCCGCGGTGACACACCAACGGCGGTTGGTGCGTCGCCGCGGGAAAACTTTGGAAAGCCCTGCAGTAGACAAAGATATAAGTTTGTTAGAAAGCCAAATGTAGGTATATTTTTAGTCTAGAAAGTATAGTGCACTCATGCATAAGCATTACTTATACTTAAGCTCTTCTTTTATCCTTGGTTTTCTGAATCAAAATGTACCTTGTTAAAAAAAAGCAAAAAAATAAAAATAAATTGGCAATTTCTTGTCATGTCATTTATGAGCCGTGTCTTCTCAGATAAATGTAGAACTTGTGGGAAAAGTGATAGGGTGAGAAAGCGTGTAATAATTTTCTTACTTCTTTCTCCAACTTTTTATCAAGAAATGGTAATGGTAATTCATGAAATTTACCATCCATCACTATTTCATTAAGAGAATTTTCTTCCACCAATCTTAAGACTAAAACAGAAACTGTATAATAAACGAAAGATGTGAAATACAGGGATACAGGTATGGGCAAGAGTGTTTGTTGAAGACTAACTTCAACATAATTAATGCTTATTATTATAGCATAATATTGGTCTTCAAGGGTTGCAAGGAACATAATTTGTTCTTTCCTTCTAAAATACTGTATGCAAATTCTAACTTCTTACTTATTTCAAAATAAATGGAGCAACATAAATACAAGCAAATAAATTTCAATTATATTCCAACTTACCTTGAAGTAAGTCCTATTGAGCTATGCTACCTTCCCATTGTCTTCTTTTCCTTAATTTTTACAAAGAAAGAACCAGCTCTTACTCTATTGATTTTCTGAATAAAATCCAAGTGGCAACACAATTACTTAGATTTTTATTCAATTTATATCTTTCTAGCATATTCCAGGTATCTCTCCCCCACACACACACCCAAATGCTTTGAAGCAGATTTAAGGCAATGAAGATCAAAGACTGTCATAAGAAATTCTGCTTTATTCACTGACCCGACATTAACAGACCTGAAGAAATCTTTGGCTGTAAGTTAGTGAAGGGCCTCCTGTAAATAAAAAGGGAGACGGTAATTATCTATATATTTTAGTAAAACATTTGACTCTTAGTAATGAGGATTTCTTTTCTTACACCTCAAAACAAATAATTTTGTATTAAAATATTATACAATGGGCAATTTTAATAGTTGAATGTACTGGAACATATTTAGGAAAAAAAGCCCATCATCCAAACTTTCTCATTATAGCATCCTCCAAATATATTAGGTTGTCAATGCCCAGATTCTGTATGCTAGCTAGGAATTCTGGAAATTATAGATGTCACATCTTGGTTGGCAAGAGTTGTATGTGGACTGGGAAGAATAATGAGAACAATCTTTTTGTTCTGAGTGACATTTATTGCATTATTCCCAAAGTTGGAGTCTTAAGTTTGAGCTTTTAAGTAAGGCATCACAGGATATTTATATCAGTTTTAAAACAGGAAAGAAAGTTGAGAAACATAATTCAACCCCGATGTATCTGGCCCTTTGTATTAAAACACAAAGTGTTAACTTTTGGCACTAAAAGGAGTATGTATGTACAGTATGTATGAATGCTAAGGTGGGTAGTCAAATGACACCTGGAATTACAGGCAAGCATGGTCTGGGAGAACAAAATGAAGTGGGACATAGGCTGATAGAATTTTGCCAAGGCAATTCACTGTGCATAACAAACACTCTCTTCCAGCAACCGAAAAGACGACTTTATACATGGACTTTACCAGATGGTCGACACCAAAATCAGATTGACTACATCATTTGTAGTCAAATGTGGTGGACATCTATACAGTTGATAAAAACAAGACCTGGAGCTGACTGTAGTTCAGATCACAAACTTCGTATTGCACAATTTAGAATCAGATTAAAGAGAATAGGGAAGACCCATAGATCAGTTAGATATGAGCTTACTAATATTCCCAATGAATATGCAGTGGAGGTGAAGAATAGATTTAAGGGACTAGATTTAGTGGATAGGGTCCCGGAAGAACTATGGACAGAAGTTCGCAACATTGTTCAGGAGGTGGCAACAAAAAACGTCCCAAAGAAAAAGAAAACCAAGAAGGCAAGATGGCTGTCTGCTGAAACACTGGAAGTAGCCCAAGAAAGAAGGAAAGCAAAAGGCAACAGTGATAGGGGGAGATATGCCCAATTAAATGCAAAATTCCAGAGGTTAGCCAGAAGAGATAAGGAATTATTTTTAAAGAAGCAATGCACGGAAGTGGAAGAAGATAATAGAATAGGAAGGACAAGAGACCTCTTCCAGAAAATTAGAAACATCGGAGGTAAATTCCAGGCAAAAATGGGTATGATCAAAAACAAAGATGGCAAGGACCTAACAGAAGCAGAAGAGATCAAGAAAAGGTGGCAAGAATATACAGAAGATCTGTATAGGAAGGATAATAATATTGGAGATAGCTTTGACGGTGTGGTCAGTGAGTTAGAGCCAGACATCCTGAAGAGTGAGGTTGAATGGGCCTTAAGAAGCATTGCTAATAACAAGGCAGCAGGAGGCGACGGTATCCCAGCTGAACTGTTTAAAATCTTGCAAGATGCTGCTGTCAAGGTGATGCATGCCATATGCCAGCAAATTTGGAAAACACAAGAATGGCCATCAGATTGGAAAAAATCAACTTATATCCCCATACCAAAAAAGGGAAGCACTAAAGAATGTTCAAACTATTGAACAGTGGTACTTATTTCACATGCCAGTAAGGTAATGCTCAAGATCTTGCAAGGTAGAGTTTTGAACTGTGGTGTTGGAGGAAAATTCTGAGAGTGCCTTGGACTGCAAGAAGATCAAACCAGTCCATACTCCAGGAAATCAAGCCAGACTGCTCACTTGAGGGAATGATATTCAAGGCAAAACTAAGTACTTTGGCCACATAATGAGAAGACAGGATACCTTGGAGAAGATGCTGATGCTAGGGAAAGTGGAAGGCAAAAGGAAGAGGGGCCGACCAAGGGCAAGATGGATGGATGATATTCTGGAGGTGACGGACTCGACCGTGGGGGAGCTGGGGATTGCGACGGCCGACAGGAAGCTCTGGTGTGGGCTGGTCCATGAAGTCATGAAGAGTCGGAAGCGACTGAATGAATAAAGAACAATGTATGTATGTATGTGTGTAGAATCCCCATTTTATGTTAGACTTAAGCAGTTCATGAAAGCTTAGAGAACAGCACATTCAGGGTTATCACAATGTTTATCTTTTACATTTTAATGAAGGAGAAGTGAAAGAAAGATTCACTGTAACTCAGTTACACATTAGATTCATTGTAACTCAGTTACACACTGCATGTTTTAATTTTTGTTGTTTATTTTATTTATTTATTTATTTATTTATTCATTTATTTATGTTTTAATTTAGAAAGCCCCAAATTTAGTTCCAAGCAACTTCAGGGTTATGGTTGAGAAAAGATCCTATATGAACCCTTGGAGACCTGCTATCAATATAGACAACACTGAGCTAAATACAACAATTATCTTAGTTAATTTAAAACAACTTACTATGTTAATTTGAACAAAAAACAACATCCATTTTAAATTCCCAAGTTACATTTGTCCATAGGTTAAGTCTACAGTTCTAAATATACCAAACTGAAAGTTAGACTTTAATATGAGTTTGTTTTCCAAAGTCCCTTGTTCATATGGTTCGGTTTTGGCTATTCATTGATTCAGAAAGAAACAGGCACAAGGTCAGTTCTATAGAATTAGGGGCTTCCTTGATGTATCACATCTAAAACAATTATGAAAATTCTTACTAGTGCTAAATATTTCCACATGGAATTATGATATGAATCTTTCAAAGTACAAAACTTACCTCTTTTGATTTGTGATCATTCATCAAAATTATGTTCAGTTCAGTACTGAAGATAACATTCAAGAAATCCATGTGATTTAAGCACTTTAAGAAAAAGGAGAGGTTAAGGCAGGGATGCATACAACACAATATAAATCCCAAACAAAATACAACATATTCTAGACCAATGTTTCTCAATCTTGGCAACTTCAAGATGGGTGGACTCTCAGAATTCCCCAGATTGGCTGGTGTTCTGCCAAGTGTCCAAGCAGTGATCAGGTGCTCAGGCAATTGGTTCTTTTAGATCCAGAGACAATAAGCACACCAGTGGATAAAGAGAGTTTAAGCTTTATTATAAACTTAAGCAAAGAAATTTAAACAGAAACACAGTTTAGGCAGATTAAAGAAAAGCATAAAAAACATTGCATAAAGAAAGGAAATCATAACATACCAGCAAGTTGACCCTATTCCCTTTAGCTGCCAGGAGCCTCCTGACCAAGGCAGCGAGAATACCCCTTAGGATGGCTCAATGTTCCACAGCACCCAGTGCGCAGAGTCTGTGCAGAAGCTCCCAAACTCAAAAGACAATCCTAAGGTTTTTATCAAAGTCTGGCCCTCAAACCTCGTGACTCTGTTTCCATGGTACCAAGGCTGCATGACCCAACCGTGACTAGGATGGCTCCCAGAGTCTGGAGCACCTGTTTATGAAATAATCCAAGAACATGGGAAGCTATACAGATAATCTGGTGCTTAACAAAAACATTCTCTTATCTCTCCCCCCCCCCCATTCCAAACAGAAATGTTTTCTGAAGGGGCTGGTGGAAGAGTAGACTTATTCTTAAACTTTTAATCTGGGGTTTTTCTCTTATCTCCCCCTCCATTCCAAACAGAAATAAAAACAAGCCAGTTAAACATCAATATAACTCAAAATAAACTCTAATGTTCTTCTTGTGAGGGAGAAAATCAAAATATGTCACTTAACTCCTCAAAATAACAATGGTCTTCTGCATTGCCACTACAGCTGGCTGGGGAATTCTGGGAGTTGAAATCCACACATCTTAAAATTGCCAAGGTTGAGAAACACTGGTCTAGACTAGCCTTTCTCAACTTTTTGACCCTGAAGGAACCCTTGAAATATTTTTCGGGGAACTCCTGCACATTCAGGCTCAAATATAGGTCAGAAGTTACAAAATTATTATATTTGTTTCATGTGTAGGCCTATATATACAGTACGCATTAACAGTCGTCTTAATAAAGATAATTATTAATAAAGACCACTGTTAATGGTCTTTATTAAAGAATTAAATTTACCTTTTTAATGTGAAGTTGCCTGAATTTGAAATGATTTTTTAAATAAATTGTGATCTCCCAGGGAACCCCTAGTGACCTCTTGTGGAACCCTGGTTGAGAAACCTTGGTCTAGACTAAGAAAAGAGAAATAATTGACAAATCTGTTTCTAGTTCAGATAGTCTGCTAATTCAATCCTTTGCCTTTCCCATGCACTGAAACAGAATTATATGAACAAATGGGGAAATTTAAAGTAGGTTTTTGTTCACCCTCATTAATAAAGAGGTTTGCAGCTATTTCTTATGCTGCTGCAGCCAGTCTATTGTAGCATTAGACCTTAAATCAACCAATTCAACTGGCAGTCTGTTTCCACAGCTGCAGCAAAATAGAAAAATCGGTACAATATCTTAATGTTCTCTCTCTGGTAATCTAGAGGAACAGAGCCTTATTAGGCACACAGAGCTCATAGATTCCCATGCAAAGAGCTCTCATAACCATACCTTGGAGTTAGGAAACTGATTCTGTCCAAGAATGTTTGAAGGTGGCCATCTGCTTAAGCATTGTCTCCAGGAAGGGGATGTAAGCAACCAGCTAGGAGCTTCAAATGTTACAAGTCTTCAGTGCAGCACACTCATCCTGTCTTACTTTTGTCACGGAAGACTTTTGTTAAAACACATCAAAATAACATTTATGAAAAAAAAGTGTTGGAATAATAGCTCCAGTGGCTGTCTCATTAGAACAGTGCTGGAATTTCTGTACCAAATCTTCTATGTTCAGCTGATGATAATGATTAACACCATCCTCACACTCTGAAATCTTGTTTTAATGCTGCTTAATTTTGTAAGGAGAAATATTTAAGATAGAGCTTTTGTACAGTGGGATCTGGCAGTCCGTGATGGCTTTGGAGAAATTCTATTAATTTGTGTGATAGCATTATGCAGAAGATTAGCCTGAGACTTCTAAATAGACAGCCAATTAAATGGCTTTTCCCTTAAAGTATCATATAGGGAATACAAAAAGAACTGAAACTCTATACATAAAAAATACACAGTTTGACACCTAGCAGGAAGCTTTAGTTTGTACCATTCCAAAGTGTTGCCATTAAATAGAATTTATGGAGACTCTCTCAATTAAATGACAGTCAGTATCTTTCATTTAATCTGATACTTCCCAGTGATTACATTAAAGACTGGCAGAACTAGTTTCTCGTGTTCTTGTTAAGGCAAATATTTCTGAACTTCAGTAGAGTTCAGTAGAACTGATGATACATACATACAGCTATGAAACATGCTATAATTAAACATACTATAATTAAACAGCGTGGTCTGGATGCTGCAGCAGCCCCTGAGGTAGCTACAATTTTAGTCCTTAAGAGATGCAGCACTTGAACAGAAACCAACAGGAACTGGTTGGTTTATAAGGAATTAAAAACTGAAATGGAAATTAGTTATTTATCTAACTTGTGGAATTAAGTATTGGAATGTCCAATTTTAGTGAACCAATGGGTCCAAATGTTAAAAAACGTGACGTGTACTTATGATTTAAAAATTACATCACTTAATTGGACCCCTTAAAGATTTTTAAAAAGGTATTTTTTAAATGTTGGCATTGTAAGAAATTTGAGGATCTTTAATTTGTATGATTTGATCTTGTCTAGCTACAGCCTTCTTTTATTTTCAAATTATGATATGTGTCAATACAATTTTGGGATGAAATATTATAGTTAAGAATCTTAATGTGATGTTGAACTATATTCCTAAAACATGGAATTTACAGTATCATCACAAGCTGGCTGGGTGACCTTGGGCCAGTCACTCTCTCAGCCCAACTCACCTCACAGGGTTGTTGTTGTGGGAAAAATAGGAGGAGGAAGGAGTATTAGGTACGTTCGCTGCCTTGAGTTATTTATAAAAATAATAAAGGCGGGATTGAAAATAAATAAATATATTTAATTATTGAATAATTTTTTAAAAAAATTGAGCCAGAGTCAATACAGCAATTACCTCTGGGAAGACTTCCTGTTGCCTCCATTCTATCTGCATTCTATCTGATCACTGTAGAAACTAATGGGGATAATGAAATTCTACTTCTTGGGGAAAGTTCCCTTGGATGGGTCCTCTTGCGGAGCACAGAAACCAGTGGGCCTTTTGGTTTCTGTTGACATGGAAAAGCATTGTCAATTCCAGTTATAAAGAACCTGTTTTCCAAAGTAGAACAAAGGACAATATTCTGAAATGAAATACTTTTATTTTAAGGGATCCATGTTAATCACGTTTGCTACATTTTTTCTTGCTTTAAGTATACTGTATGAATGTGAGTTGGTAATACATTTCTAATTTATGCACACATCTTTCTGGCTGATTGAAAACTTCCATGTTTTATTGCAAAAAAAGGTGTAACTAAAATTCTCTTTCTCAAACTACTTAATCTGGAGCAAGGCTTAATGAGTTTACTAGAAGTTAGAGCTCTTGAATGCTGTTTACTGATAGAGGGAATTTGCTGGTATATTTATTTTTATTTATTTATTTATCACGTTTCTTCACTGCCCATCTCAACAAACGACTCTGGATACAAGGAGTCGTTTATAATACAGGCATACCTCGGAGGTATTGCAGATTCAGTTCCAGACCACAGCAATAAAGCGAATATCTAAAGCGAATATCTCAATAAAGTGAGTCACACAATTTTTTTTGGTTTCCCAGTGCATATAAATGTTATGTTTACACTATACTGTAGTCCATTAAGTGTACAATAGCACTATACTGTAGTCCATTAAGTGTGCAATAGCATTATGATCGTTACCTTGTCGTGGTGCTGGAGCTTGAGCACCTCAATGAAACCATGAGCTAAACCGTGAAGGGACACCCAAGACGGGAAGGTCGTGGCAGAGAGGTCAGACTAAATACGATCCCTGGGGAAGGTAATGGCAACCCACCCCAGTATTCTTGCCATGAAAACTAAATGGATCAGTACAACCAAAGATATGTCGGTATACCATCGGAAGATGGGACTCCCAGGTCGGAAGATGGTCAAAATGCTACTGGGGAGGAACAGAGGATACGTTCAACTAGCCCCAGATGTGATGACGCAGCTAGCTCAAAGCCGAAAGGACGGCTAGCGGCCGACGGTGCTGGTGGTGAACGACAAATCCGATGTTCTAAAGATCAACACACCATAGGAACCTGGAATGTAAGATCTATGAGCCAGGGCAAATTGGATGTGGTTCTTGGTGAGATGTCAAGATTAAATATAGACATTTTAGGTGTCAGTGAACTGAAATGGACTGGGATGGGCCACTTCACATCAGATGACCACCAGATCTACTACTGTGGACAAGAGGACCACAGAAGAAATGGAGTAGCCTTCATAATTAATAATAAAGTGGCTAAAGCAGTGCTTGGATACAATCCAAAAAACGATAGAATGATCTCAATTCGAATTCAGGGTAAGCCATTTAACATCACAGTGATCCAAATATATGCCCCAACCACAGATGCTGAAGAAGCAGAAGTAGATCAGTTCTATGAGGATCTGCAGCACCTACTAGATAATACACCAAAAAGAGATGTTATTTTCATTACAGGAGACTGGAATGCTAAGGTGGGTAGTCAGACAACACCTGGAATTACAGGCAAGCATGGTCTGGGAGAACAAAATGAAGCAGGACATAGGCTGATAGAATTTTGCCAAGACAACTCACTGTGCATAACAAACACTCTCTTCCAACAACCTAAAAGACAACAACCTAAACCTCCTTTATACATGGACTTCACCAGATGGTCGACACCGAAATCAGATTGACTACATCCTTTGCAGCCAAAGGTGGCGGACATCTATACAGTCGGTAAAAACAAGACCTGGAGCTGACTGTAGTTCAGATCACGAACTTCTTATTGCAAAATTTAGAATCAGACTAAAGAGAATAGGGAAGACCCACAGATCAGTTAGATATGAGCTCACTAATATTCCTAAGGAATATGCAGTGGAGGTGAAGAATAGATTTAAGGGACTAGATTTAGTAGATAGGGTCCCAGAAGAACTATGGACAGAAGTTCGCAACATTGTTCAGGAGGCGGCAACAAAAAACGTCCCAAAGAAAAAGAAAACCAAGAAGGCAAGATGGCTGTCCGCTGAAACACTGGAAGTAGCCCAAGAAAGAAGGAAAGCAAAAGGCAACAGTGATAGGGGGAGATATGCCCAATTAAATGCAAAATTCCAGAGGTTAGCCAGAAGAGATCAGGAATTATTTTTAAACAAGCAATGTGCGGAAGTGGAAGAAGACAATAGAATAGGAAGGACAAGAGACCTCTTCCAGAAAATTAGAAACATCGGAGGTAAATTCCAGGCAAAAATGGGTATGATCAAAAACAAAGATGGTAAGGACCTAACAGAAGCAGAAGCGATCAAGGAAAGGTGGCAAGAATATACGGAAGATCTGTATAGGAAGGATAATAATATTGGAGATAGCTTTGACGGTGTGGTCAGTGAGTTAGAGCCAGACATCCTGAAGAGTGAGGTTGAATGGGCCTTAAGAAGCATTGCTAATAACAAGGCAGCAGGAGACGACGGTATCCCAGCTGAACTGTTTAAAATCTTGCAAGATGATGCTGTCAAGGTGATGCATGCCATATGCCAGCAAATTTGGAAAACACAAGAATGGCCATCAGATTGGAAAAAATCAACTTATATCCCCATACCAAAAAAGGGAAGCACTAAAGAATGTTCAAACTATCGAACAGTGGCACTTATTTCACATGCCAGTAAGGTAATGCTCAAGATCTTGCAAGGTAGACTCCAGCAATTCATGGAGCGAGAATTGCCAGATGTACAAGCTGGGTTTAGAAAAGGCAGAGGAACTAGAGACCAAATTGCCAATATCTGCTGGATAATGGAGAAAGCCAGGGAGTTTCAGAAAAACATCTATTTCTGTTTTATTGACTATTCTAAAGCCTTTGACTGTGTGGGTCATAACAAATTGTGGCAAGTTCTTGGTGGTATGGGGATACCAAGTCATCTTGTCTGCCTCCTGAGGAATCTGTATAACGACCAAGTAGCAACGGTAAGAACAGAGCACGGAACAACGGACTGGTTTAAGATTGGGAAAGGAGTACGGCAGGGTTGTATACTCTCACCCTACCTATTCAACCTGTACGCAGAACACATCATGCGACGTGCTGGGCTTGAGGAATCCAAGGCTGGAGTTAAAATCGCTGGAAGAAACATTAACAATCTCAGATATGCAGATGATACCACTTTGATGGCTGAAAGCGAGGAGGAGTTGAGGAGCCTTATGACGAAGGTGAAAGAAGAAAGTGCAAAAGCTGGGTTGCAGTTAAACCTCAAAAAAACCAAGATTATGGCAACCAGCTTGATTGATAACTGGCAAATAGAGGGAGAAAAAGTGGAGGCAGTGACAGACTTTGTATTTCTAGGCGCAAAGATTACTGCAGACGCTGACTGCAGCCAGGAAATCAGAAGACGTCTACTTCTTGGGAGGAGAGCAATGGCAAATCTTGATAAAATAGTTAAGAGCAGAGACATCACACTGACAACAAAGGTCCGCATAGTTAAAGCAATGGTATTTCCTGGCTGCGAGAGCTGGACCATAAGGAAGGCTGAGCGAAGGAAGATAGATGCTTTTGAACTGTGGTGTTGGAGGAAAATTCTGAGAGTGCCTTGGACTGCAAGAAGATCAAACCAGTCCATACTCCAGGAAATAAAGCCAGACTGCTCACTTGAGGGAATGATATTAAAGGCAAAACTGAAGTACTTTGGCCACATAATGAGAAGA
This sequence comes from Charina bottae, assembly GCA_023362775.1. Lineage (NCBI taxonomy): Eukaryota > Metazoa > Chordata > Lepidosauria > Squamata > Charinaidae > Charina > Charina bottae. Next base: position 177,588,858 of record JALMGJ010000003.1, read on the forward strand.
CAGGATACCCTGGAGAAGAAGCTGATGCTAGGAAAAGTGGAAGGCAAAAGGAAGAGGGGCCAACCAAGGGCAAGATGGATGGATGGTATTCTGGAGGTGACGGACTCAACCATTGGGGAGCTGGGGATGGTGACGGCCGACAGAAAGCTCTGGCGTGGACTGGTCCATGAAGTCACGAAGAGTCGGAAACGACTGAACGAATAAACAACAAAACAAAAAGCATTATGCCTAAAAAAATAATGTACTGTACATACCTTAATTAAAAAATACTTTATTGCTAAAAAATGCTAATCTGTTGGAAAAATGGTGCCGATAGACTTGCTCATTGCAGGGTTGCACATACCTTCAATTTGTAAAAAAATGCAATATCTGCGAAGCACAATAAAGCAAATCGCAATAAAACAAGGTATGCCTATATACAAATATAACATTTAGTTAATGTTACAGGACAACATTAGTTAAATGTTATATTTGACTATATTTGTTGTATGATCATGTTTTTGAGTATATATTTGGGAGGACTGTGTGCCTGGAAGGAAGGAAACTTTTTCAGTGAAATTCATATAGCTTGAGAGAAGGTAGGACAATCAGTTTTCTTCCGTTGATGCTTTAACCTAGAAGGAGAGAGTTTCCTTTTCTTGTGTGAGAAATGATGATTTGTTTGACAGTGGCCATTAAATGTGGTATCTGTTGTAGAGAATAATGATGAGAGAGCCAATTATTGTGGGATTTTTGTGAGCAATGTGGGCATGTTTTTCCAGGGAACTAAGCTAAGGCCACCAAATTAATTTTAAACACGATATCATTTTCCCCTTCTCTCTTAGAAAAATGCTTCAAAGAGAAAGAAGATGAAGCATGCAACATTTGTTCTAATAGCAGGGATGGAAACCTGTTCCCTTGTATATTATCCATGCCACCTTACACAATAATATCTAAGGGAGCCTCCTGTTCCCTTTCCTATCCTTAACCCTCCAGTCAAGAAGTAGGCTGGAAAATATCTCCACCCCCTTTACTATTTAGAGGATTTACTATTTTATTATCAGTAAGCCCCAGGCTTTCAAGATAGCTTAATCCTTGTTCATTTGAGAGATCAACATCCCTATTGTGTAAATGTCTACTCAGAAGTACGTTCCATTGCATACAGTGCAATGGCATAAAGGATGCATTGAAATGTTTTTATATTAAGATAAGAAATACTAATGCATATTATTAAATATCCATTTTACCACTGAACAGGGTGGTGTCAGAGGAGGAAAAGAGAGACTAGGAAAGGAAAGCACCCCTACAGATTCTTCATCTACCTTCATCATTTTTCAAGCTTCATCACTTGAAGGAAGGAGACTTCATATTCAGATTATAACTGGCTTATCTTCATGTCCTGCTATCTGAAGCATGAAGTTGTCCCAGTAACAATTATTTAGGGGACATATCCTCTTGATGCAGCCTTTACATCATGTCCAGCTCACTATGGAAATACCTTATATTTGTCTTCAGCTGTTCCAGTTTTGGAGTAGTGTATTTCCTATTCTTCCAACACCAATCTTCTTGTATGAATGTTGGTGGCTCATTGATGATGTTGACAATTATGTATTCAGAGCTGAGGTTTGCCCAGCTCCCACTGATCATTTTTGGCTACTGAATGGGCATGCTGCCTCCTCCAGTCACCGGGGACTGACCTCTGTGGCCCTCTTGGCTTGGGCTATAGCAGAGATCTGACAGAGGTATCTGCCCACATAATGTCTAACTGTACCTGACTATTTCAGCCTATATGGCCACATAAAAAAATGAAAAAGGAGTAGAAATCAGTTACATGGTAACATCTCTCTGGTTCCTACTCATAGTAGCACCTACCCTGAACATGCCACCGTAGACGTTTAAAAAAATGCTCTACTGGATGGGGAAACATAGGTAGAAAAAGATGTGAAAAATTCACAGAAGTCTTAAAAAAGCAAAAAAATGACCTAGTCCTCCAGTTTGCATGATGCCAGCGTGAAGGTGAGTAAATTGGCTGGAGGAAGGGATTGCTGCATCATCCCTAATATGTGACCATGGACACTGTGCCTTGTGAGTACAGCAAACCAGTTATTTCTTTTTATTGACCTTTTGGCCAGCTATTGGGGATGGGAACAAGTAATCTAGCAAGTTACTGTGATCAGTCCATGGGTTTGGCAAAAGATCCACTCGACTTCAGATTTCTAAGAATAGTAGGTTTATTAAGATATGAAAGGAATGGGGAAAATGGATCACATGTAAAACAAAAAGCAAAAAGCCCACCTTTAACTGTCCTGCATATAACAGTTTTAAAAGCAGCTCCAAAATTCTTGCATTAAGGGATAAGCAGTGGTTAGGTTCATAAGCACCTGGAGAAAAAGGGGCATCCATACTTTTGCACCTGAGGAAGGGATATGAAAGAGGTGACACCTGGGAAGACAATTGTCAGTCTGTTTTTCTGGTCAAACTTCTTAAGGGGAAGATTTGCTTTTTTTTATCTTATGCATCTGGAGAAAGATTGGAACCCAAGTCATCACTAATCTTTCCACTGCTGGAAAGATGTCTTTGAAATAAAGAGATAAGCTTTTTAAAATATTTTTTGTCCAGCATTTCCACTCCATATTTAATATTTTGTGAACTTGGGAAAATGCCAAGTTCTATTCTCAAATACCTTTGGGGTTCTATGGATATTTAAGCCTAGAATCCACAATATAGATAGAAATAATTTAATAATGAAAACTTCTGTCCTCCTGTGGAAAAGCTCTTTATTACACTTGAATTTTATAAACAATGGACTGAAAGAGTAGAAGGGAATGGTTTCAAGAGGAAGGTAATCATCATTATCAACTGAGTTCAACAGAAGACAATTATCACAGAAGTGATAAACTTAGTTCAATGTCTTCTCTCTTTTTAGGAGAGAGTTTCCTTAATTGAATGTTGCTTGATACAACAGCTTTTTCAAGTAGATCAGGCTTTCTTAGCATGATGTTCTTCTAAAGTGCTAACACCTTACAAAATTGAAATATTTTCAATTTTCTACATCAAGATTTTCTTGAGGAGACAGCTGGGTACAAGCATAAGGTATGGTAGCCTAAGCATAGTCCAGAAATAGATTTATCACAACAGAGAGAAATAAAACTTAGCATTTTAATTAATGGTCTGCCTTCACTTTCTAACAAGTGATGCTTCCAACGTTGGCAAATACATTCAGGATACAGATTTCTCCAGAACTATACTTGTTATGTAATCAATTTGCCTGAAGATTATTTTTTAAAGGTTAGGTATGTCCCAAGTTGCAGCATGTAAATATGACCTTTAAAACAATGTCTTAAACCTGACTGCTAAGTATAAAGATTGACAATAAAGTTTAGCAGACAAAGCTATACCAGGGCTGCCTGCATCCTTACCTGACAGAAATGGCAGATGTCAGGAGCAGCAGATAGCAGGAGCTGAATTCTAGGTGGGCCAAGATGGTTGGGAGCTTGGAGCAGTAGGCCAGGAACAAAAACCAAGGGTGGCTCAGGACAGTGATGAACTGTGAACCCGATATCTGCCCAAAGATACCAGGTGCTTGTCTACCTTCCAGACAAATTTCAGCCTCCGGGGTGGGTGGGGTGGGGGGAAGTAATCTGATAGAAACTGAAGTAATGGCAGTTGCTGTTGGAATTAGCATCTTTTATATGCCACTTTTCTTTGGTTCAGTTTACTTAATCTCCTGATGTCCTTACGTTGTGCATTATAGTGCCTTGCCAATGATAACCAGTGATACGTTGTGGGGATAGGAAAGGCATTGAATGTGAATATTTGTGATCTTGAATATTTCATTAGAGAAGAAACTACAGTAGTCTTCTCCACACAGAGGACATGGTTTAACTATACTAAGGTATGTAAGGAAAGGAAATACAGCACCTTAAACATGCTACATATTATTGCTACAAAAGATATTGCACAAAGCACCTCAATGATAGTCATTGGGTTCAAAGAAGACATGCTGTTGTGCACTATTGCACAACAGAAACCTCTGTGTGATGGAGTTTCAGGTGGAGCAGCCATTGCACAGGGGCAGTCCCACTCTCTTGGCATAAGAGACCTCAATCCAGTGGCACAGAGAACCGTTACAGCTGAAGATCTCTCCTGCTGCATTGGATGACCAGGACGTCTCAGTGTCTTGTCGTGCCCTTAGTGCTCCACAACACCTACTGGACCTGCCTTCTTGACCATTGGACTGTTGATCAGTTTCCTCCACTCAATCTGCCAGGCCCAAACTTCACACACTGGGATAGACAAATCCCCTATCTCACTGAGAGTCGAAGTCCAGTCAGCTATCTTCACCTGGTTTGGCCCATTTGCCAAGATGGTTTACCGGGGTGTGGCCGCTGCACGTGTTACAGCTACTTGGAGCCACAGCTGAGCCAGGTGGGGAGCAAAGGTGAACAAGCAGCCCTAGAAAGGGCACGGCAGGCCCCTCCCCCAGAGGTGCTACCCCTCCCTAGACACCCCATACATCCCGCACAAAGCACCAGAGATATACTAGATCAAGTATAGCACACAATAGGGGGTGAATGACAAAAGATGCATTGTGATGTTGTGTCCCAAACCACATGACTTAGTACTTGTATCATGGGGGAAGTATGAAAGGCCTGCATTTGTATCATCATATAACACATCTATCATCATTTTAGTTATTGTAGTTTGTTATGGATGCCTATATGTCTCACTTAAAAGTATTAAAATGCAGATTCATTTATGAAATATCACACAAAAGACACACTAGGTTTACAGTAGAGCAGAAAAATAAAATGGTCTGTTGCCTTAACCCAATAGCACTTAAGTTGCTAGGCTTGCTTAATCAGAAGGTACAAAGGGAAATAGAAATGTATAAGGTGGGAATCTAAAATGTATTCTATTAATTTTTGAAACTATTTTTTTAGTGACTGGTAGGTTTTGTTAAATTTATTTCAAGGCCTAGTTTACATATTACTGTAAGCCATAATGTGGTTGCTTGGTTTTCACTTAGTATGTTGTGTTAACTCAGTTGCTGAGATCTGTTGCTTAGAATAATGTGTGAACCAGTCTAATCATCGTTTATTTCACAAACCTTATTTAAGCAAACTACAGCTTGGCACAATGTGTGAATTCAGTGTAAATCTTTTTTCACTATCTCAGCATAGAAGCTATTTTATGAGTTTGGATAATGTGCAAATGTATTCGATAAAGTAATTAAAAAAGTAATTGATTGGCAGTGTCCTTTAAAAAGATTTTCAACCTGAACAATAAAACGTTTCTATTGCAACCTAAATACAGTCATTCTGTTTCTTGCAGAATAAAGTTTCCTCTAAGTATTTGTTCAAATAAGCAAGATTTATGTAGCACCTTTTGTTTCACTTCTTTTTCATGCTACTGTATACATTAGCAATGATTACATACTAACTTAAGATTTGTTATTTTGTGCAATGAATGTCCACATGTATCTGAAACATCAAATGTTTCAATTTAATCCTTTCCAATCACAGCTCCCTTTTTGTTTTGACAAGTCAACACAAAACTAAAAACAGTTCATACAGTACATCTCCAGCTATTGGTTGATTTGGTTAAAACGCTGCTTGATAACCCCAAGGCGGCTTTTGCTGGGAGGGCAGAGTGGAGTGAAGGATGACGGTTCAAGACTGTGTGGGGTGCCCATCAGTGCAGGGTACCCATTATAACAACCATTGCAACCATGCTTGCCAGGAGTATTTATAGTCACATTAGGGCTGCTTCACACCTACCTTTTAGGCTGCTCCTGACCGGTTCCATGCCTGAATCATCTTGATCTGACAGCTGAGCTTAGTTATTTCTGGCTCTGTTTCATTTCCACAGGAAAAGAAGTGATACTGTCTTTCAGTAGAAGCAGTGGGGCCTTTTGGAACTTGGGGGAAGGAGCAAGTCCCCCCTCCCAGCTCCTGCTGTTGTGCTACTATTTCTCTGTCATTTTAATCAATTGAGTGGGAGAATGGTATCTTGCCGACATGGTGCATAGTGACTCAGTAGCTAACACTGATTGTAGAAACAGACCAGGCATGGGAGCGGCTCCTCCTGATCAGTTATAGGGTGCCCTGATTGACTTGGCGTTCTCAGTGTTTTGAAGTCAGGGGCAGGAAGGGTGGCTGCATGTCAGTTTGATCCTTTTTTGTGGATGGGAAAAGCAAAAACAATGGCAGCGAGGAACGGGCCCTAGACCATAGTCCTGCTTTGCTTTTTCTGATATTTTCCGGAATTAACATTCCATCATAAAACTCTGACATCCAAAACAAGAAGTACAAAAATAGCTAATAACACCTCCTAGGTCTATGAATAGTTACCAGGGAGCAAATTTCAGTGAACCCAGAAGTGATTATTTCTGACAGCCTAGGGTCAGTTTATAAAAGACACTGAACTTTAGCAAAAGATCATCTGCAAGCTGCAATGGAAACTTTAGCTTTTAATTATAAATGCAACTAATCTTACCAATAGCCATTATCATTTCAACTGCTAGGGGGCGTGGTGGCTCAGCGGTTAAGACGCCAGGCTTGTCGGCCATAGGGTTGCAAGTTTGGTGGTTCGAGACCCGAGCGCTGCACGACAGAGTGAGCTCCCGCACTCGCCCCAGCTCTTGCCAACCTAGCAATTCGAAAGCATGCAAATGCAAGTAGATGAATAGGTACCACTTCAGCAGGAAGGTAACAGCGGATGCAATGTAGACTAGCCTCCTCGTGGTGCACCCTGGGCAATGTGACTTGTCATGGCTAAATAGTCTACACATCTGGCTGCTGGACCTCACAAGGGATTTCCCAGCAAGAAAAATGCCATACGGAATAAAAAATAAAATAAAATAATGTCAACTGCTACCATGAAAAAAGAACCTGGTCAAAGGAAAATAAAGAATTATCTAGCCAGTGGTAGATTGTTTTACTCACTGACTTTCTTAATGCTACTTTGTCACAAGAGTACACTTGAAAGCCACTTCAAGAAGGAAGGCCCAACCATCACCCGAAAGGCTGGGTAGCATCACTGCTCTGATTCAAAAGAAGCCCTGAAGCTGCACCTGGTCCCTGTTGCCACTGCTTATGTGAAATGTTCTAGCTCTGTGAATAAGCATAATGCTTTACAATTTATTCTAGTGTAGGTTCTTCTACTGGTGGTGCCTAATTCATTTTCTTATAACACTTTATAATACCAAAGAGATAAACCACAAACGAAATGACATTCATATACTGTATATTGAGTGAGAAGGAGGAGAGTGTTGGAACTAGCAGGATACATTTTGTCACTCATTCTTGACATCATTTAGAAAACTTATTTTAAAGAGGGAAGGGAAAGGGTTATTTCTTTCCACTGAATCACTTCAATATTGTTTGCAGCAGCAAGATTCTTTCTTGAGTTTATGGTGGTGTGTAGCTTCCTAAAATGGGGAAAGGTGAAGAATACTAATTTCTTTTTAGCTTCTTGAATCTCTACAATGGCTGAATGCTCAAAAAGCCAGGCTCTTACTCAGAATACTAACAAACCACCGTCACAAAGTTAAAATTGGAATTTTATCCATAAAAAATGTCAAAAGGCAACACTTACCATAAACACTATTTTTTATATTAAAGATGTTTGAAATAGAACATTCAGATTTTATAAGTGGAAAAGATCAAAGGAACGTCCTCTTCCATAAAGCCATCGTGGTAGAAACATTCACTCTTGTTTGTATACATTCCTAACTGATTAGCTCCAAGAAAGGATGTTGGCAAAAAACTGTTATACACCTGAAACCAAATAGTCTTGTTTGCAAACTGCTGAATAAATAATAAACTAGAATCTATATCTGATTGCCTTAAAATGAGTATGGGCTGTACATATAATTAATAAATATGCCCAAAAGTAAGTATACATAAGAAGTTAAAAAGAAAACACAGTTCTATCCAGATTGGAATTCTGATGTAGAAAATAAAAAGGGCCTTAACTCTCTAAAGGTAAAGGTCCCCCCCCCGCACATTTGTGCAGTCGTGTCTGACTCTAGGGGCCGGTGCTCATCTCCGTTTGTTAGCCAAAGAGCCAGCGTTGTCCGAAGACGCTTCCACGGTCATGTGGCCAGCATGACGCATGCGGAATGCTGTTACCTACCCACCAAAGTGGTACCTATTAATCTACTTGCATTTGCATGCTTTCGAATTGCTAGGTTGGCAAGAGCTGAGGCTAGTGCGGGAGCTCACTCTGCACGCAGGGCTAGGGATTCGAACCTCTGAACTTGCGATCTTCCGATCGACAAGCCTGGCATCTTACCTGCTGAGCCACCATGCCCCTTAACTCTCTACTGCCATCCCAATCTGAATCATAGAATCATAGAACTGTAGAGTTGGAAGGAACCACAAGGATCATTTAGTCCAATCTTCTGCAGTGTGAAGAAAAACTAGTTAAGGATCCATGAGAGGTAGAGATGGAGAGCTTGGTAGACTGTTCCACTGTTGCACAGATCTTACCATAAGGAAGTTTTTCTTGAAATTTTAATGAAATCTAGATAGCACCAACTTATCTGTTATTAGCTCCTGTACTTGTCATTTGCATTAAAAACCCAACAACATTTCCAATTTGCTTCACTGAAAACCTTTCCCCAATTGAAATAAGAAACACAAATAGCAGGGTCAGTCTCTGCATCTTCAGTTTGTATTAAAAGAAACCATATTTGGCACTTAAATCATGTTTAAATTGTCCTGAAATCTATTTTTAAGCATTGTTCTATAATACAGATTATGTATGTATGTATGTATGTATGTATGTATGTATTAATTAAATAATAAAATAAAATAAATAAATAAATTAAAATATAAATAAATAAATAAAAAATAAAATAAAATAAAATAAAATAAAATAAAATAAAATAAATAAATACAGATTAAGGATATGCAGATCAGCTTGAGTCACTTCTGAATAATCAGTTTGATTTAGAAGGTCTATTTAGTTGCCCTGCCTTTGAACAGAACCTTTGCACAGCCTAATATAACCAAAGGTACCTCAAATGAAATTAATCCTTAATTTAAGTCTCCCCTCCACCTAGAAAATTAGTCAAGATTCCCTCATTGCCTCCAATATGATAATTTCAGCAAATCTGAAATTTTAAAAGAAAATTAGTTAGAAAGAAAAGGGAAAATCTTCCTTTTAAGTAAATACAATGCAATATTCATATATGAAATATAATACAATATTTGTATAATGTAATATTTATAAAAAAGGGGGCGCGATGGCTCAGCGGTTAAGATGCCAGGCTTGTCGATTGGAAGGTTGCAAGTTTGGAGGTTCGAGACCCTAGCCCCACGTGATGGAGTGAGCTCCTGCACTAGCTCCAGCTCTTGCCAACCTAGCAATTTGAAAACATGCAAATGCAAGTAGATTAATAGGTACCACTTCGGTGGGAAGGTAACAGCGTTCCGCATGCGTCATGCCGGCCACATGACTGTGGAAGCATCTTTGGACAACATTGGCTCTTTGGCTAACAAACGGAGATGAGCACCGGCCCCTAGAGTCGGACACGACTGTTTGGGGGAACCTTTACCTTTACCTTTTAATATTTATAAAAACTGTAAATGGCAAACAACATCTTAGAAGAGTTATTTTCTTTAGCTCTGACTGAAGGGAGGATGATTTTTTAGATGATGCTTGGTGCAACATAGTTTTTTCCCTTTTAGAACAATTTTTCCCCCACACGCAACATTATGAATCTTTAAATACCCAAACAACAGATTAATCAACATTAACTCAGGCAATACACTCACTAGAATTTTTATGGTCAACCCTTGATGGATTCCTCCCAAACTTTACTCTAGGGAATACGGTCAATAATTTCTTCTCAGCACTCATTATCTAAAATAACAAAATGACGTGAGTTCCTTGTTTCATACTCTAAAGAGGAATTCACTCCAACCCTTCTATATACTGCCAACTCTAGACCATATACAATGCTCCACCCCACAAGTATAATTAGAAGAATATACAATGGCTGTTTTTCACCTTTCTCTCCAAGGAACTAAAGGAAGAGAGAGAATGAGACTGTCAACAACTGTTTGTATAATTTTCAAAAGACTGCTGAGGAACCATGTGTTTTTTGCGCTGGTGAAATATTACATAGGACATTCTCATATAAATACATAGAATGTATTTTCAATACTATGAATATAGGTTGAGAATTCAACATCCTTCAATTGCTGTAGCTGGATATTCCCCATAGAACCAGGGTGTTGATAATCTGTTGATGGACAACACTTTCCATAGAAACACTGCCTTCTACCCTTCAGTAACTCCCTGTCACTAGCATGGCCCTAAATAGCAGCTACATTTCTGTTTAGAATCAGCTTTCAAACATTGGCTCATAATATTCTGTTTTGACAGTGTTCACAGAACTGAACATTCTGTGATCCTTTTGCTGCAAGTTAAAAGTGTCAATGTTTACTATTCTTTTACATTAAAAAGTCATCTGACATTTTGATGACTGTGACACTGAAGTTATGTTCTTTCTATCAAGGGCCTTCCCATTTTTGTAACGTTAGCAGTCACCCCAGCTTAATGGCCACCTACAATAAATGGATTTACCTACATTCTTGGTTAATTTCCAATGCACTTTCCTAGAGTAAGTAGAAAAATATAATAAAATATTATTGGTGAAAAAAGTTTGTGGCTAAAAAAATGCTTATATACAGGGTCCATTGATTCCAGTAAGTAAAGGTAAAGGTTCCCCCCGCACATTTGTGCAGTCGTGTCCGACTCTAGGGGCCGGTGCTCATCTCCGTTTGTTAGCCGAAGAGCCAGCGTTGTCCGAAGACGCTTCCACGGTCATGTGGCCGCATGACGCGCGCGGAACGCTGTTACCTACCCACCGAAGTGGTACCTATTCATCTACTTGCATTTGCATGCTTTCGAATTGCTAGGTTGGCAAGAGCTGGAGCTAGTGCGGGAGCTCACTCCGCACGCAGGGCTAGGGATTCGAACCTCCGAACTTGTGATCTTCCAATTGACAAGCCTGGCATCTTCCAGTAGAAGAACCATATTTCATTTCCCAAACAATTTAGTCCATCTTGCTTATATTCTAAATCAGAGCTTTCCAAACTGTTTGTCGCGACACAAAAGTGTGTCGCCACACACAGTCTGGTGTGTCGCCACACAACCCGGAAGCGCTGATAATCATCAGCGTTTCCGGGTTTTCCCACGGCGACACACCAATGGCGGCGCGCAAAAACCCGAAAGCGGCAGCAGCGCTTCCGGGTTTTTGTGCGCTGCTGCAATGGCAGCACTTCCGGGTTTTCCTGCGGCGACACACCAACAGCTGTGGGAAAACTTTGGAAAGCCCTGTTCTAAATGAATGTGATATATTTTTAAAATTCTTTATCTTACTTGGTTTCATGTTCAAGTCTTGAACTTCTCTTTTGATGCTTCTGGAATTTTTTTTATAATTTTAGTAAATTACAATGGATATAATACTATTAAACTGCATGCTTTTAAGAACAGAATGCTAGGACTTGTGTCTTACCATGGGTATCATATTTTCTTGTGCATTAGGGATATAAATGTAGTGATTATATTTTCATTGCCTCCTCTGTTTAGGTAAGTGGGTGGTTTACAGCTATTGCTCCTGTCACGATCATAGTCACCTTGGGCAAAAGTAAAGGTGAAATAGAACTTCCTAAGTCTTTGTTCAGGAAAACCAGAAGAAAGGCTCTGCTCAGGCCAAAGGACTATCTGATCAAGCATCTTGTTTCTCATAATTGACAGAAACCTGACATAGGACATATCTCTTAAACTCATATAAAATAATGTCCATCACAACATTCCATGGAAATGAATCCCACAAGTTTCTAATGTGTTTTCAAGATGCCCATTTAGTGTTATCTGAATCCTGAAACTGAACTACTAAGTAGATGTCTGTAGGCAATGGTGTTTGTGTTTAACAGTTTTTTAAATTCAGATATCTCTAACAATCCCAATTAGAAGTTTCTTCTAAAGCTTGTTTTACCTTGAAAATATAAAGACCCAGAACTATAATTTCTATTTTGAATAGCAGTGTGTTGCAGAATCAAGTTGAATAAGATGCAACAGCAAGTAGTTCATTCTTTTAGTGCTAATATTTTCATAGAAAAATGGTGGCTAGGTTGTGTTGTCTAGAGGTATCATAAGAGATTCTGCTTGGAAAATATTTCAGAGTTGAAGCATTTTGACCCCAAAACATTCCCATAATTTTGGAACCTTCCTAAGGTCAGGCAATACTGTCTCTAATTTACCAGAAGTGATCTGATCATGGAACAGTTGGGCTGGCTTATTTTGTGGATGGACTATGTTCACTGAAATGGGAATGGACTCTATCAAGATTGGAACAGTTGCATTAAGGTTGTCACAGCACTGTCTGGAGTCAGAATGGACATTTAAGGATTAGAATATCTCAACGTTCAAATTCATATCAAATTAACACAACCAGCAGGTGTGTGTGCAGAGACAGTCACTGGCTTCAGGACAGTGGGCATGACAGGGGGGAGAAGCCCTGCCTCTTTTATGTGCATGCAATGCATGTTCAAAACGAGTTGGCCTTTGATTGCCTGGTCACATCCACCATTTTAAAGCCAATTACTTTCTCTGCAGATACCCCTGACAACTAGCAAACCTGGAATATGTTAATACTTTTAGTTAATATGCCAGGTTATTTATCTCAATTTGTTTTAAGTCTGAGAGTGTTCTCATCAGTAGATACAGTAGAGAGCCAGTTTGGTCTAGGTGCTGGGCTAGAAACCAGGAGACTGAGAGTTCTAGTCCCGCCTTGGGCATGAAAGCCGGCTGGGTGACCTTGGGCCAGTCACTCTTTCTCAGACCAACTCTGGAGCTGGGAGCTGAGGGAGTAGAGCAGGGCTTTCCAAACTTTTCATGTTGGTGACACACCAACGGCGGTGCGCAAAACCCCGGAAGTGCTGCCACTGCGGTGGCATGCGAAAACCTGGAAGCGCCGCTGCCGCAGGGCTTCCAGGTTTTCACATGCCGCGGCGGTGGCGCTTCCAGGTTTCCGCGCACCGCTGCAGTGCTTCTGGGTTTTTGCGCACCGCCATGGTGCTGGCATCCTGGTGTGCCATGCGAAAACCCAGAAGTGCTGATGGCGGTGCGCCATCAGCGCTTCTGGGTTTTCGCGCGACACACCTGGGCCCCGCAGGCAACACAGTACTGTGTCATGACACACAGTTTGGAAAGCTATGGAATAGAGAGTACATTCCAGCCTGATAAGAGTTTGCACAGCTTGGAGAGTGTGTGGGGGGGGGGGGGGGCAGGAAGAGAGTTAGACTATCACCGCCCTAGATTTCCAAGGGTAGTTTTCCCCTTAGCTCTGTTTGGGAACCTTTAGTCTGTCAAGATTCTGTGTATGGTAGAAACAATAAAGATCCTTGAGTTGAACTTCGACTCAGCGTTGTTTCTTCGCCAATTTCTCTGACAAGGAAGGAGTATTAGGTATGTTCGCCACCTTGAGTTATTTATAAAAATAATAAAGGCGGGATATAAAATAATAAATAAATAAATAAACAAACAAATAAATAAATAAACAAATAAATAAATACAGGATAATGTTACAACCAAGGGGATTTGCTACATCCCCCCGCTTTTTTTTCCTTTTATGATGAGTTAACTTTTCCAAGATGTAACAGGGAATTAAAATGTAATGACACATATAATGGCTCCACCAAATACAGTGAAGACTGAAAAAAGACCTGCTGTACTTTTACTTCATAATTAACTTGATTAATTACTATGCTGGCTGGGATAATGTGAGTTTTATATTACATCTGAGAGGTACCAGGTGTGGGAATGCTGCTTTACTTTAACTGAGCTATTGCTTTATAATAATAAAAAAATCCTAATGGGAGTCTGTGGTAGGTAAGCCATTAGCTCACCAGTTGTCAGACCAATATCGAGGCTTTGAAGTACACTATGAAATGTCCTTGGAGATATCTGTCTCCAAGAATCTTTGAAGCATAGTATTTACCTTTAAATCATTCTTGTGATAAGTTATGTCTTTCTCTCCTTTTATTGAGTCACAAACCTATTTTAGGAAGAACAAGTTAAAATAATATCAAGATTTATAAAGTAATGAGATAATTTACATATCAGGGTTCAGGAAACTGACAGTTCTAAAGTAGGCAATGCACAGAGATTTCAAATATTGGAGACCATAATTTTCCATATACAAATCTACCTGAGGAATGTAATGTAAACCACTAACAAAATTTAAATAAAATTACTATAAACCAGGTGTATAGTATATGAATCACACAATAAATAAATAAATATTTAGGGGGAAATATCCATTTCTGCCAGTTAAGATTTCTTTCCAAAGTCATAAAATACTCTTTATCAAGCATCTTTATCAATGAATACATTCCTGAGGTAGATTTATATTAGGAAAATTAGGGTCCCCAATATTTGAAATCTCTGTACATTTTCTTCTTTAGAACTTTCTGTCAGTTTTATGAACCCTGATATCTAAGAAGCACAAAATGAATTCATGACTTGAATATTCTCCCTTTAAAGGCCCTTATTAGCTATGATTGTATTGTTACAGTGCATCACTAGATGCCAGGCAAAGGATCGTATGATACAATGCTTCTCTCAAGTTGAAAAGCCTTTTCTGCATCTCATCAGACAAAATGCTATCTTTCTGGAGCTGATATGTGTTGGATTCATCAATATTTCTTTCCAAATCAGATAGCTTCTCTTTTGCACAACTGTAAGGAATACTCCTATTCATTCACTCATCTCAAACTGTATTTTTTTTCAATCAGTTTTAAGTTTAAAGTAATTGGGCAGATTTCTGGGAATACTGAAGGTGAATTTATTCTAATTCCTTTTAATAAATGCAGACTAAACTTGTTGTAACAAAAGCTTTTTGGAGGAATTGCTTGAACTGCCCTTAAATAACAAAAACAAGATACCTCTTCATCTTTCTTCTAGTATCTCTTTGTGGTTGTGGTTGTGCATGTAGGAAATTTGCCAATCTTGTGCTGACCTCCTTATTTCCCCACAGACCTCTTTAACTGAATTTTGAAAGCATTTCCATTCCAGTTTCCCCTAAAGAAACATAATCTACTGGCAAGCAACTAGCTAGCATGGATGAATAAAAGAAAAAAAAGAAAAGAAAAAAGCACCAGATGGCATAATGATAATTTGGCTGAATTTCCATTTTTATATTCTTCTTATTTGTAAGATGCACTAACTCATCATCCGCAGTCTTCAGGCAGGAATGCTTTTTAAAAATCACACACACACAATAGATATATGGGGATTGTAACTCCCAGACACTGGCTGGGAATTTTGCAAGTTGCAAATCCAACACATCTCGAGGGTGCTGAGGTGGGAAAAGCCACTTTATAGTAATGATGACCAAGATCTCTTAGCATTACAGCAACTGACTTCTGCTTTGTAACCCAGTTAGAATCTCAGGATCCAGTTAAGTGATGGTAAAACAGCTTTAATGCAATTATACTCTGTTTTATAGTCTGTCTCTCTTGCCCCCCCCCCCCCCACACCCAACATAGTTCTTTGAGCAGGTCAGAAAGCAACGAAGACATTCTAACAAAATTTTAAACCCCAGGAAAATAGTAAACCAATACCTTGTAATTAATACCTAGCCCAGCTAGTATATAAACAGGACAATATATAAAATCTCCTATCCCAGTATAAAATCCAATAGAGGTTAAAGTTCTAGGTTGGTTATACAGACACCCCTGCAATACAAGGGCGGAGAGGGCGGGCACACTTTGCTATACAGTCTTGACATTTCAGACTTTCACAGAAAGGCTTCTCCACTTTACAGTTATCTGAGGGAGGGGAAATATACCGGCTTCACGTCCTGTTTTTCTTAGTTGCTGCCAACTGTCTTTGTCCTCCCACAATGCAGTTGTGAAGGTTGTCTGATCTGGCAGGGCTCCCAGTCTGAGTCTTGTGGCACCTGATGCTCCCCAATATGTTATGACATATGCCAGAGCAGTGATCATATCCCTTTTTAGGGTCTTCTAGTTTTCTTTTTGTCCCAATAAATAAAAGACTAAATATCTCTTTGAAAGATGAACAGTGTTTGGTAAAAGAAGAAGACTTTTAATGCAGCGTCTAATTTTAAAAGAAGGAAATTCAAGGGTGCTCTTTAGCCGAAATTTGGTTTAATCCTAAAATCACATGTGCGATAAAATAAGATTTAAATACAAGTACACAGGTGTGAACACAATGTTTTATATCTTCAGAAAGAGAATTGTAAAAAAAAAGGAATCTGACAGCTGTTCATTTGTCTGACTTGAATATAATGCACATGTGGTTTTGAGAAAATGTAGAGAAAATGTAAAGATCTGCAAGGATCTTTAGTCACAGTGAGGATTTCATTTAGAAAGGTCTTATTATGCTTTTGTCTACTTCTGTAAATGGTTTCAAACTTCTTCCCCTTCTTTTTTATACTAGTAAACAGCAGGATCATTTTGTGTGACAATCTTTGCCATAAAAGAAATCACAGTGACAATGAGTAGTCAAAAATAGATACATTGGCAGAGAAACCTAGAAGCTGGTATGAGAAGTAACTAACCTATTCACCCCAAATGTTGATTTTTTAAAATGGCATTTTGTTATAAAATGGGCACCCTTTGCTATAATGTAACTATGAATTTAGAAATATAAAATAATGAGGCAGCTCCAACTATGTGGCAGATTGTAATGACGTGTGTACGATGTTCGTCTAGTTGATA
Organism: Charina bottae; assembly: GCA_023362775.1. Classification (NCBI taxonomy): domain Eukaryota; kingdom Metazoa; phylum Chordata; class Lepidosauria; order Squamata; family Charinaidae; genus Charina; species Charina bottae. Next base: position 177,605,600 of record JALMGJ010000003.1, read on the forward strand.
CACATAATGGTTGTTGTCCTCCCCCTTTTATGTGGCCCTTTTCCAAGTATGCACACCTAGTTCCTCCTCTCGCCCCTGCCTGTTCTTCTTCTTCCAGTGTTGTAAATTGCAGAGGCTATAAAAATATATGACTAAAAGGGTAGGAAAGCAGAGGAAGTGATCTGAATGACAAATGAAATCAGTATCACTGGACAGAATTGACATCAGTTCTTCCTGAAATGAAGTGTCAATGACAGCAAGAGTTGAAAATGAAAGTGGATATGTTAAAGGAGACCTTCACCCCAAGTTCACCCAGATGGACATGTGCCTTAAGGACCATATATAAAAAAAGGCAGTGGAAGCTTTACTTCTTAGGCCAGGGCTTTCCAAACTTTTCTCGCGGCGACACACCAGCAGTGGCGCGCACAAGACCCCGGAAACGCCGCTGCTGTGGCGGCACGCAAAACCCCGGAAGTGCTGCCGCCACTTTCAATTTTTGCGCACCGCCACCGCAGTGCTTTTGGATTTTCGCGCGCCGCAGTGGTGGCGGCAGCAGTGTCCTTCTGTGCCGTGTGAAAACCCGGAAGCGCTGATGGCCCACTGCCGCTGTGCGCGCGGCTGTGCGTGGCGGCGGCACGCCATCAGCACTTCCGGGTTTTGACGCGACACACCTGGGCCCCGCAGGCGACACACTTTCGTGTCGCGACACACAGTTTGGAAAGCTGTGTCTTAGGCTATTGGCAGCTTGGGAGATTTGGGAGATTAGCAGCTTGGGAGAGCACTAGGACAGTCTCTTTCCAAACCTTCTTCCTGTGCATTAAAACATCATGCTTCTTTCAATAAATTCGGAGCAATGATACGTAGGCAAGAGAAACTAGTTGGAGAAGGAGCTCAACATGTCTGAAGAAGGTATTAAAAGCACAGTACTAAATGATTCCACAGAGGAGAAAAAATGGGGGTCAGGAGGAGGAGTTAATATGGCTACTCAAAAAGCTTAGTTATGATCTGAAAAAAGGCACATAATAGAAAATGGAAGAGAACCAGATAACAAGGAAAAGTTCAGACTGATCAGGTAGCCTGGAATTGTGGAGCTTATGTGATGAAAGCAAAAACTTAGAATGAACTTATATTAGTGAAAGATGCTAAGAATAACAAAGAAGACTTTTTTAGACTTTCAAGCACAATGCCTAACCTACAGTCTACTCAAATTGGTGGTTTATATGACAGTAGCGAATTCCAGTAGTATATACATTGAGGAAAGGAAAGGAAAGGAAAGGAAAGGAAAGGAAAGGAAAGGAAAGGAAAGGAAAGGAAAGGAAAGGAAAGGAAAGGAAAGGAAAAGAATCAGTATACCAGCTGCTTAGAGAAGGTAGAGCTTTCCAAATTTTATTACCTAAACAGGAATTAATGAAGAGCAGAATGAGTGGGCAGAATTGAAGCTTGAGTTTGATTAAAACATGGGCATGGAATTTCTCTTTACTTTGAATAACTTTGTACATATTGGACCAGATGAATTGCATCCCAGGTTGCTGAAGGAACTTGCAGATGGTCTGATTGATTGCATATGTATTATCTTTGAATAAAACTGGAGAATGGTAATGTGCCAGATGACTGGAGGAGACTCAATGTTTTTCCTATCTTTAAAAAGAGGAAAAAGGAGGATCTAGGGAACTTCTGACCAGTTAAGTGTGATATCAATACCTGGGAATATTCTAGACCTAAACATAGAAACACTGGTCTATCAACCCCTTATAAACTTGGTGGCAATTACCAGAAGCAACCCTAGTGAGAGTCAAATATGGCCTATCTCTGGAAATTGTTAGCACATGAATCCATAGCCATTTTACCATGCTGGGATTCAGGAAGCCTATTTCTCCCCACCTAGACCCAAATTGCTTCCAGACATGGGTTCAGGTCTTGCTTGGTCTTGGGTGGAGGTATATAACTGGGTATTGCAGCACACTCATGATACCTTCCTCTGTGCCAGCAAATGATAATTCCTAGCAGTTTTATGTAGATGTTAGGCAGTAGGGCTTATATTTCATATGGGCAGGCACCTCTTCAAGCACAATGCCTAACCTACAGTATACTCACATTGGTGGTTTATATGACAGTAGCAAATTCCAGTAGTATATACATTGAGATCTTGCCAACCTAGCAATTCGAAAGCATGCAAATGCAAGTAGATAAATAGGTACCACTTCGGTGGGAAGGTAACAGCGTCGACCACATGGCTGCGGAAGTGTCTTCGGACAACGCTGGCTCTTCGGCTAACAAACGGAGATGAGCACCGGCCCCTAGAGTCAGATACAACTGTGCGGGGGAACCTTTACCTTTTATACATTGAGAAGTAGGTAGGAAAGACAAAGAAAATGTCTCTAAATATTTAAATCATGCCAGGCATAATTTTATCAGCCTCTATCAAGTTTCTTTTGTCATTCTTTTCAAAACTGAAAGTATGTAATGAGTTTTGCTTCTACCTCAGGTCTTGTCCAAGTCCACTTCTCTTCCTCAAGCAGAAAAGTTGAAAATTAGAAACATGCAACAAATAAAAGCTCCAGTGTGGGAGCAAGTTGACTGAAAAATAAACCAATATAACCAGTGGGACTATGTTGAAAATAAAACAATATAACCCATTTAGCAGTGGGTTATATGTTGAACACAGATTAGGAATCTGAGTCAAATGACTTTTCAATATTTACACAAACATGTTTGTTCTTATGATTCAGTTAATTTTAAATTCTAATTCTAAATTTTATTTATAAGATTATTCAAGGTGCAATTGTTTATATGAGGATCGAGGATAACGGATTGCAAAGCCAGACATAATTTGTTTCATAACCAATAAAATAGCATGTTAAATTGCATATATTATCACAAGAATGGATAGACTGGAAAGCTTTCACTACATTGAACAATATGCTAGATCTCAAAGGAGTTATACAACTGCATAACTTACTTCATGTATGGACAAACCTTGTATGACTTAGTGAGCTGAAGAATATTTGAAGCATGTGCATTATGAAATAATGTTTTCTCCAATATCTTTTTTCCAATATCTGGAAAGGATAAGACATGTGACATTCTATTATCAGCTCAGTGACATTTGTTGTTAGTCATCACACAAATTTATTTTAATAGGGGAACATGTATAATTAAATGCATTTTGGTAGAATGAAGGAAACGTCTTTTACTGGTGGTGCTGCAGAGGTTTTGGAGCATTTTGAGTGAAGGGAGCTTCCAGTTCTTTACAATTTCTTCTCATTCATATGCAATTGCTCTATTCCCTCTTTGCCTCTATTCCACAGCTGTTTTTGCTTGCACAACTGGGAATGTTTAGGAGAAGCTGTCAGATAGTGAAGACTGAGCTCCTGTTCACACACAGCCACTCTCAGAATATTAGGTATAAGAAAAAGCACTGTTACAACTGGAAGGAATGATGGCTTTTGATCCATAAAGTTTCCTGTGCAAGGAGTATTAGAAAAAGATATCAGAGATATCACCCTGCTCTATGTATGGCTACTAAAATGTATTGTCTACTTTTTTTTGCTATTGACAATATTGTTAGTGCTGTACACATGATGTATGATGAAATCTTGTTAAAACCAGAAATAAATAAGCAATTACTCTTCTTGGCCATTTCTTAAACAGTAGATTCAGGGATTAGTGGAAGAGTAGAATGAGAAAGGATTTGTTCATTTTGTGTATGACTTTGTTTCCCCATTTCTTTTTGCATATTCAGGGAGGGCTTGATTATAAGAAAGATCCATAGGATTCTTAATATTTCCAAAATTTAATTTGCAGAGGAGGGATTAGAAATTATATTAAGGGAAACTGGATTAGAAGAAGATAAGAGTAGTTTTCAAATTGGAGGAAGAAACATCAATAACCTATGCTATACTGATGACACTACTCTGATAGCCAAAAATGCAAAGGATCTGCAAGCCCTTTGAGTAATAAAACTGAAGGAGCAGTGTCAAAAAATGGGACTAAGATTAAATGTAAAGAAGACCAAACTAATGACAACAGGTACAACAAACAGCCTTAGAACTGACAATTAAGATACTAAAATGGTAGGTAGCTGCTGCCTTTTAGGATCAACTATCAACAGTAAATGAACAAGCAATCAAGAAATACACTGCAGACTAGCACATGTTAGAATAGCCATGAAAGCCTTGGAAAAGATATTCAGATGCCATGATGTGTATATACTGTACCTACACAGATCAGTATTGTACAAACAAAGTATTCCCTGTGATACTCTATGGAAGCAAAAGTTGGACTTTGAATAAGCAGAATAGAAAGAGTATTGATGATTTTGAAATTTGGTGTGGAGAAAACTCCTAAGAATACCATGGACAGCTAAGAAAATAAATGGATGACTGAACAAATCAACCAGAGTTCTCCCTTGAAGTATCAATGGCCAGACTCAAATTGTAATACTTCGGACACATTATGCAAAGACCTAGCTCTCTGGAGAAGGCTTTATTGCTGGGAAAGGTAGAAGGAAAGAGAAGAAGGGGACAAGCAGCAGCAAGGTGGATGGATTACTATGGCGATGGGTGCACCGTTGGAATACCTGAAGGTCCAGGTTAGGGACAAATCATCATGGAGAAAATCTATCTGTATGGTCCCTAAGAGTCAACACTGACTTGATGGCACATAATCAATTGCCTGTTTATAGAGATGGAGACCATCATTACTGTAGTGGACTTCTACTAGCATGACAAAAGTTTAGGTGTCACCAGTGAAAAGGCCTCTTGCCAGCAGTCAGCCAAGTAAGCCTAGAAGATAGGAGCATACAGAAGACCTCTGAAACAAATCAGAGGTCCAGACCTCTTGGTAACTTTAGAAATTAGAACCAGCAGCTTGAATTTAGTTAGAAACAAGTTGTAACTGATAGAGGAACGCGAATCAGCCTAATTCTGATTCAAAGATGGGGTTCCATTTGAAAAATTGATTCAAATTCACATTATGCCATTTGAGAAGGAAAGTCAGTTCAAATGTGTAATTTGAATTGTGGACACTAATGATTTGAGAAAAATATATATGCACAAAAATCAGTAATATTTTTAACTGAATCAAAGGTACCTGAATCAATTTGATGTCTGATTCAGTAATTCAGTTTGAGATTCAGTAACTTCTGACTGCTGTATTTCAATAGAAGCTTTTCAGAGATTTCATAATTAGTACTGTTCCTTTAACATTCAAAATGAAATAATCTGTCAATTTTGGTATCTCAGCTTCTCAATCTTCTGTTCAATTTCTGCATAATCAAGAATAATCAAGTCTGAAGGTGTGAAATTAGATAGATTTGCATTAACAGGAGGATTGAATAACTTTGTCACTTGTCTTTCTTCAGTACTGCCATAATATAGTGGTTCTCCTGTTAACACTTCTGTTCATTTAGAGTTTCTTAGCTCTTAAAGGGTAATTTAGTAATATACCTGAATATCACATTTAATGTCAGTAGAAAAATAGATAAAAGGGTTCCACAAAAAACATGGTGTCAGTGGAGAAAAGGGTGGAAATTGTGAAAAATCATTAGACATAATCAGTCTAAATGGCATATACATGCTGTGCTGTGTATTTTTACTCAGCACTATATATAGTATTTTAGTACCTTAAAAGTCACATTGAGAATTTATTAGCCAATTAACAACATGCTGCAAACACATCCGAAATATCATTTCAGTGATCTGAATCTGTCTATGTAATTCAAAAACTTGATCATGTTTCAAGAATTGTGAGATACACAAGGGGAAACTCCAGAATGCTATGCATATGTTTAAAATATTCTTAATATTTTTGTATTTAGAGTTATGAATAATTCATCCTCAAAATATAGCTGACTGACTGATGATGAAATGTGTAAATATGACTCTTAGGAAGAGAAATATACCAAAAATATCAGCTGTAGAGTCAGAAGGAAGATCTCTATCTTCTGCTTTAAAAAGCAACATAAAATAAAAGCTGCTCCAAAATAGCTAATTTGTCCTGGAAAAAAGTGATAGAACAAGTTTGGCCACTAGATATATGTTCTTAGACTTTGATGTACAGTTTTTGCATATTTGAATTATTTCAGGATCATGTGGAGCTTCTTCTGAATACTTATATAAAAGCCATAATTCTCTATCACGCTGCAGTCATTTCAGTAGAGCTCTGTCTGAGGCTATAAATGCTGTATTATAAGTTTAGCTGAAGATAAGTTGCAGGCATTCCTCCACTTTCAGAACAAAGATGTAGTTTCTATGTAAATCTATCTAGTAATAAAAAATACAGGATAGGAGCTTTAAAAATATTATGTCTCTCCCTTACTCCCAAATAAAAGAACCTCATTTTAACGTATTTCAACGTTTCCATTTATCTCTACTTTCAGAAAATTTCTATCTAAATATTTCACAGTCTAATGCAAAAAATATTTCTATGAGAGAACTAGTGAGGTTGCTGCATGTTTTCAAGGTGTTTTGTTAACAGAATGTGAATTGTAGAAGCCATGAGCTGAGATCTATTTCTTATGAATACAGGAAGACAGCATATCCTGTTCAGCTTCTAGTTAATCAAGAATGTATGTGGAAGAACGACATTAAGTATGAAAGAAGTGTGATTGCAAATTAAAAAATATTAACTTACTACCTTGGTAGATGGCTGGATGAGTACTGCTCAACACTGTCAATGTGATCATTTTGGTTGTCTTTTTCCCGAGTGGCCAATGCAAATAAATAACCAAAGCCTCAAGCAGCTTATGCTATTCTTTGCAACCTAGGATCACTAATCTAGCAACTACCTTGCCAGACAAAAACCTATTGCCTGTATCCCACCAACTTCACTGTCATGCCATTCAATGCACTCTTAATCAAAATGTCATGGCATACTTTGAAAATATTCAGCTGAAATCAAGAGACATTATGTCTACAGCATTCCCACAATCTATCAAATAAGCTACCTGGTCAAAAAAAATGAGGTAATAATAGTCTGGCAACATTTGTTCTTGACAATTTGATACTGACTTCAGGTAATTACTGCAGTGTTCTCAAGGTGCTTATATTTCAACCTCTTTATGAACTGCTCTAGTATCTTCCCATATATGGATATCATACTGATTGACTGAATCCTTTTACCTCTTGTTAAGGATAGGAAAAACATCAAGTCTCTTCCAGTCATTTGGCACTACATCAATTCTCTACAATTTCTTAAAATAATACATAAGGATTCATACAGTCAATCAAGATGACCATGTTTCTATGAAAGTCAAATTTATTCAAGCCTCTTCATTCTGCTTTTTATAATCCCTAACCTGACAGGATGGAGGCTGAGTCTGATGAGTCCGATGAGTCCGATTTAGAAATAGGACCAATAACAATAGAAACAGGAAAGGAGGGAATTGGTGCAAAAATTGAACTAGATTCAGAACAGCTGATTGGAGGCAACCCAGAAGGAGACTCGCCTCCACCTATTAGCACGTGAGAACGGCAGTGGGAAAGGCGGGCAGAGCAATGCGAGGCACGATTGGCTCCCGCTCGCAAACGGCGTGAAAATCGAAGAGATAAAAGGCGAGCACAGCATGCACCCATTGCCGGAGACAACTGTTCACATTCTGTACAGCTTCCTGAGGTGAATTGCAATCCCGTCACCGCGCCAGAATCCCCGCTCGGACCTCGCCTTGTTTTCACGCCAGAGCCTTGCTGTGCAGTCCTGCCAGGCCTCACGCCGGAGCCCTGCTTTGTCATCTCACCTTTGATGCATATCACACATTTTGATTGGCATTTATCATGTTTGCTTATTTCAAAAACTCTTACCATGCCTTCAGTTTTCATTCTTAAAATTGCATTAAAATCACGGTGCGCAAAACGTCTGTGTCAGGTGGCGGTGCTGTTGTCCTCCTTTTGCTGCCGATAGGTGAGGCTGACATCTGGTGGCGGTTGTTCGTAGTGCACCTGGTAAATGTCATCCTTTTGAAAACCTGTAACATAAATCTTTTCTCCACTGGTGACTTTATATTGTCCATTAGCATTAAAAATTACATCAAAGCCTTTGTTATTCAATGTTGAGACACTCAGTAAATTGTCTTCTAAGTCTGGTACATAGTAAACATCTGTTGCCACAAGATCTTTGTGTTCATTTCCATTGATGCATCGCAATGGGACACTTCCATTTCCTTGAATCAAAATTAAATTGCCATCTGCTAATGTTATGCTTCCTTCTGTGATTTCACTTAGTTCACAAAAGTCACATTTATTCCCACATAGATGCCTGCTGGCCCCTGAATCAATTACCCATTGTCTATGACTTTTATTGGTATCAGCTCTATAAGCAGCGTGTAAAGCCTTCTCATGCTTAAAATTTTTCTCTTTGGAAAAAACTTTCTTGTCTTTATTTTTGCAGAATCTTGCAATATGACCTGGCCTCTTACATGAATTACAGACAATGGCCTTTTTGGGTTTTTGATGAGTCACTAATTGCTCTAGCTCATGTTTACCCTTCGTTGCTAGGTAACCAATGTTTCTGCCAGACACTCTATTGTTATGCAAATTCTCTTGCCTTCAACATTCTGATCTAATGGCTCCTAGAAGCTGAGAAAAATTCTCGCCTTCTAAATTTAAACCAGCAACGAATGGAAAAAATCTATTTGGTAACGTGCTTAGCAAAAAAGACATCTTAAGTTTTTCATTCATTCATGAGATTCTGAACTGTGCTCAGCTGATCAAAGATTTGTCTATGAAGGTTCTCAGTCATCCAGGTGGAATTGTCTGTAGCTTGAATCATGTCAACTGGATTTCTATTTTCTCAGTGGAAACGTTTCGCTCGTTATCCAAGGAGCTTCTTCAGTCTGAGCAAAGTTGGTAAGGGAATCCTAAATATGTTTCTAGGTAGCTGTGTGACCTTACACCTGGGGCTAGGTCATGGTTATATTGAGATGTTATTTTTAAGTCCTTTTATCATCTAAAGGAGGATCGTTAAGATCACCATGCTGCTGTTGAGCTTGTGAAATGGTCTTAATCTTCCTAGGCACAGAAGACAAAGCAGGGAGGAAGATGGGGGAGAGATTGTGCCTGAGGCCCCCACCTCTATTCAAGGAAGGATTTTCCAAGTTGGCATAAATGGATTCCTTGACCCCTCTCTCAAACCACCTATCTTCTCTGTCTAAAATGTGAACATTAATGTCCTCAAATGAGTGTCCTTTTTCCTTTAGATGAAGATAAACTGCTGACTCTGATCCTGTGGTGTTACTGTTACTGTTACTGTGGTGAAACCAAACAACTTTTGTACAGGAGGATGGCCCAACACAGGAGAAGTAACACCACAGGACCAGAGTCAGCAGTTTATCTTCATCTAAAGGAAAAAGGACACTCATTTGAGGACATTAATGTTCACATTTTAGACAGAGAAGATAGGTGGTTTGAGAGAGGGGTCAAGGAATCCATTTATGCCAACTTGGAAAATCCTTCCTTGAATAGAGGTGGGGGCCTCAGGCACAATCTCTCCCCCATCTTCCTCCCTGCTTTGTCTTCTGTGCCTAGGAAGATTAAGACCATTTCACAAGCTCAACAGCAGCATGGTGATCTTAACGATCCTCCTTTAGATGATAAAAGGACTTAAAAATAACATCTCAATATAACCATGACCTAGCCCCAGGTGTAAGGTCACACAGCTACCTAGAAACATATTTAGGATTCCCTTACCAACTTTGCTCAGACTGAAGAAGCTCCTTGGATAAGGAGCGAAACGTTTCCACTGAGAAAATAGAAATCCAGTTGACATGATTCAAGCTACAGACTGATCAAAGATTGCCTGTATTCTGATCAGGTGGTCATTTACATTTCCACTGTCTTCCAAATTACATGCATGCAGTTCTCTTAACAAAGAAATCACTTTCTGATCATCATCTTTTGAATATAGGGTGCATAAATTCTCAATCATTTCCTTAGCAGTAGAAATATTTTAAATCTCTGCTAATCTATGAACTGGAAGAGATCTAGCAATGAGAATTTTAGCTGTCTTACCCTTTTTCTTCCACTGTCTTTTGGCTTCCTCCCCATCCTCTGGTTTAGGGTTCAGGTAAATCCAAAACATCCAAACAATCTTCAAAATTTAGCTGCATTCTTAATCTGAATAGCCATGTTGAGTAATTATCCTCAGTCAATCTTGGCAGGAGGGGGAGCACCCTCCTCTTTCTCCATTGTTTAGAGAGAGGATTTCTCCCCCCCCCCCCCGAATTTAGCTTTTTAAAATGTGCAAGTGGTTTCCCTTTTTGTGTCTGGGAGGCCAACAAAAAAACCTTTTTTTCAAGATATCAGTACTGCACAGGTTTTGTACTGGTTTGTACTGGTCTTTTACTGGTCTTGTGTTGGTCTTGTACTGGGCCAATAACCCTTGATGGAGTTTTGAAGGTTAATAAAAGAACTCCAAGCAGCTAACAGCAATCTTGCAGAGTAGAAGCATGAACCAGCAGGGAACTTGCACTTTAAGCTTAATTACGTTCAGAAATAAATTCAGTCTTCACACATTAGCTAGATGAAGAAAAATAGAGATAGCTTACATTTATTCAGTAGATCTGGATACAAGAAAATTCATAGTCGATCTGTGTGCAAGCGAGATGGAATGGACGAGAGCTGCATTGTTGCCTGCTTGTGTGCCAATAGAAAATGGATCACCGCTGGCCACCTGAACTCTGTGAGCACCTTGTGTCACCTTGTTCTCTAGATTTAATTTGTGTGTTTTTACTGTAAATAAAGTACTTTATCCACACCTTCCTGCTTTGGTCTTACTCAGGACAGGACATAACCCTAACCCTTCCTCTTATTTCAAACATATCTAAAGAAGCCCTTTTTGTTATTCATAGCACTCTTCACTAACCTCAGCTCATTCTGAGGTTTTGCTTTCCTGTCACCAACTCTACAGTTACATTCTTTCTTGGTGACCTGGCTCTTCTGTCTTCTATATGCGTTTTAAAGTGCTTTGCACATGTGACACACATAAAAAGGAGTGGGAGCTTCAATTTCTTGGTTGTGACAACCATCTTTTTTTTTGATAAATTTTATTAGAATTTTACAATACATAGTTAAAAGTTAGAAATAGAAAAAGAAATGTGACAACCATCTTGACCACTTCTCACCCCATGGATGTCTCTGAGCAAGGCTTAACAGTGTTCCTTTTAATTCAAGATACAGGATGTTCTCTGCTTAAATAGGATATTTTATTTTATTAATTTAATTTAATTTAATTTAATTTAATTTAATTTAATTTAATTTAATTTAATTTAATTTAATTTAATTTATTATTTTATTTTATTTTATTATTTTATTTTATTTTATTATTTTATTTTATTTATTTTATTTTATTTTTATTTTTATTTTTATTTTATTTTATTTTATTTTATTTTATTTTATTTTATTTTATTTTATTATTTTATTTTATTTTATTTTATTTTATTTTGTAATTAAACAAAATATGCTTTACCTTAATTGAATGGCTCTTGGTGGCTTTCACAGTATAACAACATTAACGTATCTATTGTGCATAAAACCCCCTGATGGAAACCACATGCAAACAACAAATGAAAAACAGAAAAGGAGTAATGAATAAAAGCTAGTGCAGTGCTTGAAGTCCAGGAGAGAGGTCTCTATTCCAAAGCATCAGATCTGCCACAGAAAAGCAGTGTTTTCTAGCTTTGCTTCCCCCCCTTGATAGAGTGAGTTGGGTTAATTCTAGTTGGAGCAAGTGGACCTGCAGATATCCATTTCCCGGGTACCCAGATGCCAAGCTATAAAGGGCTTTATAGGTCAACCCCAGCACCTTAAATTGTACCCAGAAACCAGCACAGGGTCCACAGAATTGGTGTTATATGCTCCCAGAATTGGGAGCTAGTAAATACATGAGCTGCTATGTTCTGGACCTGTTGCAGCTTCTGAGTAGTCTTTAAGGGTGGCCCACGTACAGCATGAGTTACTGTAATTATGTCTTCCTGCATCAGCTCAGGTCAATTGGTGTCCCTCTAGCCATGGCCTCTGTCAGCTGTTCAAGCAGGAGCTCCAAGTCCAGAAGGACTCCAAAACTGTCATTGACAGGGAATGCTGATGGACAAACAGCAACTCCTTACTGTTGTGTCCCATCCACTACAGTCTCCAAGCATTGGTTGGCATGGGAGCTCCATATTATTATTATTATTATTATTATTATTATTATTATTATTTAACAAAGAAAATATAGTATCATAGGAAAGTAAAGATAAGAAAGTAAAGTGTGAGGAACTCATCTTATTGTTGCCAAACCATTCATTGGAAAGAAAGAAATCGTTCAATATGAGTTAAAGTGATGCAGGGAACTGTTGGAATTCAGCAAATCAAGCATGCCTCATTAGCATATGGGTGATTGCTCTAGGAGGCAAATCCTGTGCTAGAGGAAGTTGCTTGTTGCCCCTCGCACTTCCTCTTCTCTCTCTGATTCTTCCACCATCGAGGAGGAAGCAGCATGTGGCTGCTCCTCTCCATGGAGAGGCCATGTGTTAGGCCTCAAGCCCCTTTCTCCACGCAGCCTCTGGCAGCAAACAGGGCCAGAGGTATACAGTTTAGGGAACAGAAAGAAGAACTGAAACCAATTTTCTACTGAAATGGCTGTACCTGGACAAAATAAATGTAAGAACTCTTTTGTACTTACGTTTTGTACCTGCAATGTCTAAACATGTGTTTCTTTACGCTTGGGTGGGCTAAAAGTGTAAGATTAAGAACCTGAATCTCTCTAACGTGCTCACAGGCTGTGTTTTTAAACAATATTCCTTTTTCTGCCCACAAGTTTATACAACGTTAAGCTCTGCTCCATTCACTGGTTCTAACAGGCCACTGAATGATCTTCAGGAATGAATCTGTGGAATATCTCTTTTAAATAGAAATCTACCAATATTTCAAATATGAAAATAAACAGCTACTTAATGAGTTTGGGTTCTGAATAAAGAAACAAAATTATAGAATTGGGAAAGTAATTTATTTCTGAAACAAAAATCTCAATCTCATTAAGCATAGAGAAATGAAAATACTTTTGTTTTCTTAAAAAGAAAATTATCCACTAGGCAATCTTACAAACTATTCTGTTTCCCAATTCACATAACTATTAGTATTGGTTGATATTCACAGTGTAAAGTAATGCCTTTTTATTTGTATTTATTTATTTTTATTTGTATTGGCCTAGAATATATTACCATATATTACCCAGTAGTAATGTATGGCTGTGAGAGTTGGACCATAAGGAAGGCTGAGCGCCAAAGAATTGATTCATTCGAACTGTGGTGCTGGAGGAGGCTCTTAAGAGTCCCTTGGACTGCAAGGAGGTCAAATCAGTCAATCCTAAAGGAAATCAACCCTGACTGCTCATTAGAAGGACAGATACTGAAGCTGAAGCTCAAATACTTTGGCCACCTAATGCGAAGAGAGGACTCACTGGAAAAGACCCTGATGCTGGGAAAGACTGAAGGCAAAAGGAGAAGGGGACGGCAGAGGATGAGATGGTTAGATAGCATCACCGATGCAATGAACATGAATTTGAGTAAACTCTGGGAGACAGTGTAGGACAGGAAGACCTGGCGTGCTATGGTCCATGGGGTCACGAAGAGTCGGACACGACTTAACGACTGGAAAACAACAAAGAATATATTTGGCTGTTTTCCATAATTTTAATCCAATACAATCCCTTGAGGGGGAGATGGGCGGTCAGAGAAATTTAACAAATAAAAATAAATATATATAGTGTATAACATTAACCTGTCTTATTAGTTTTATATGCATCAATATAGATTTAAATATATTAATATGTATGAATAACCTTGGAGCCACTGCATAATGGAAGCAATTATTCACACATCATATTAAGACATGATTTGTCAAAGAAATAGATACTGGCTAGATCTACTTGTGGACTAGATGTCTAGATGAGTATATCTAACTACCTTTATCAGTGATCACTAGAGTTAGGAACTTGCATGAGACTCTGGGCATGTCACAATTTGCAATAGATTTTTAAATGGCAGTGCCAAGGACTGAAACTTTGTCTTCGACAAGCAAGAAAAGTAGTTTACCACTGAGCTATAACCACATCCTTCAACTTACTGGCTTACTTTACTGTCTGTTGCTTTCCCCCACCAAGCTTACATTCTGTTGTATCAATTTTATTTAATACATACTTTTATTTAACCTGGCTAAAGGGTACTTTTCAAAAGTGTTGTTTAGCAGATATTATAAATTGTTAAGTCATATTGAAAATCCATCATGGTAGAATGGTAGTATTAATATATTAATTTAAAAGATAAAATTAATTCATCATATCAAAGCTAACATAATTCTAAGCAATTATTTCACACTTTGGCTTGCTTTAGTTTGGTGTATTTTCAAATAAATCCAATTAAACCCAAGATTTCTTCACCTGTTGTGATTAGCACAAAGGATGCTGAAAAGAAAAAGCCACCCATGTCTAGATGTGTTAGAAATATGCATTACAGGAATATTTTTCAGTATTTCAAGATGTGAACTTCTTGCACTTGTATCCATGCATTCAATACTACAAAAATCTCATGCTGCGTATGTTCAGCAGGAGAAAAACAAAAGAACATATGAATTGTGAAACTTACCAGATGGTTTTCCAAGAATGATAAATATGTTGTTTGCTTTTTGGATGGCATATGGTCTCAAACATTAATTCGAAAAAATATATAATATGAAAGCTATGAAATAGCTATTGCACTGTGTCTAGTATATGTACCTTTTTTAAAAAAACCACTGCTTTATAGAGAAGTAAATATATAAATAAAGCAGCTAGAAGCATATTAGCCCGAGGCAGCAACTTTTGTTTATATTGTGCAAAGAAAACTCCTGATAGGTGATTCTCCCCATTCATTGCAAATACAACAGTTTGCACATTGACTTGCGCCTTCATTGCTATGGAATAGGAGCTGTCCATCTGCGTCAGCCCAGGGGTAATGCTTTGAATCAAGTCTCTGCCAATGTATTTCAAAGCATGCTGCATCAGATCAGTTATTTGTCATAGGTTAGTCAGAATGGCAGGCAGTTATCAAGAGACTTCTGTTGCATTGGTTAAAGATGGAAGCTCAGCTACATAAAGGTTATGAGGCTGATCGTGAATCTCTTAGGAGCAACTGACACTGTAAGAGCAGAGGTTTATTTATTTATTTGCTTGTTAGATTTATATCTTCTCTTTTCCCCTCAGGAGCTCCAGGCAGCTTACATGAAGATTCTGTACATTATTGTTGTGATATGGAACCCAGTGTAAGATTTTTTTCTTTAAAAGCAGTTATAGTGCCAAATGCCATCAGCTAAATTCTGAATTAGCCCAGCATTTATTTTATCATGTATGCCTGATCTTATATACATCTTTCAGTCTGTGCAACTCTCTCCTTCCCACAGTTAAAAATATATATGTATCATTAGGTAAAGGTTCCCCCCACACATTTGTGCAGTTGTGTCCAACTCTAGGGACCGGTGTTCATCTCTGTTTGTTAGCCGAAGAGCCAGCGTTGTCCGAAGATGCTTTCACGGTCGTGTGGCCGACATGACGCACGCGGAACGCTGTTACCTACCCACCAAAGTGGTACCTATTAATCTACTTGCATCTGCATGCTTTTGAATTGCTAGGTTGGCAAGAGCTGGGGCGAGTGCGGGAGCTTACTCCATCACGCGGGGCTAGGGATTCGAACCTCCGAACTTACAATCTTACGATCGACTTGCAAATGCAAGTAGATTAATAGGTACCACTTCGGTGGGTAGGTAACAGCATTCTGTGTGCATCATGCCGGCCACATGACTGTGGAAACGTCTTCGGACAACACTGGCTCTTTGGCTAACAAACGGAGATGAGCACCGGCCCCTAGAGTCGGACACGACTGCACAAATGTGTGGGGGGAACCTTTACCTTTTTAGTTTGCTGGCCACAGAACTCTGCTTAGCATTCAAAGCTGGAAAAGAGCTTCAGGGAAAAAGGTGAGTTGGACAATTTCATATCCAGAATAAAGCAATTATAAATATCAGCCCCATCATGTATGAGTTGGACCTTTGTTTTTATACTCTGAGTGGCTTCATTTCTAGCTATCATTTCACTTTGTGGAGTAGAAGACAATAGCTATTTATCTGTTTAATATATTTTGGGGATGCGATTTGTGACTGTGCTTCAGAAGTAAATATCAGAACTATATCATTAATCATATTTTTTGCTTTTGCTTTGACCAATGTGGCTAAAAAAATCCAATGGAAGTAAATGAATGAGTGTAAAATAGCTCTGATACCTCAAATATTACAATATATACCAGAGATGTTCTGCTACGTTTCTCCCACATGAAGAAGAAAAATGAATGCTGATTTCATGAAGTACTATAGGATATTAATTTATTATTTTTGATACATTGTTCCAAGCCTCTTTTTTTGAACTTTACTCCTTTTAAGGATTTCACATCTCTAAAGCTTATGGAGCAATTGGACTGTGGCTTATTTCTACCATTGTCTAGAGACTATGGATGTGTCTTCATGACTATTTTTAAAAATTCATGTTATAGAAATGCTGTATATTCTTAAAGAGACCATGGTAATATTGACATTGGAATCCACAGAAGAAAATAAAAAATGAATAAGGACATTAGTTGAAGGGCAAATAAATTATCATTTCCCCCCATTCATAAACACTTATTCTCAGATCGTATGTGGAACTTGACCCTTGGAAAATAGTTGCCCCTTCTTCCATCAATGTTTTGTACTCAGGAGGATCTATACTACATTCCCAAGGCTATCATGAAGATTGGGAGGGGGAGCCATTCACAGTTACAAAGGAACTGCTGACATCTCAACCCATAATTTTTCAATGGTACCTATTCTAGAGTTCAGAATTCAATGAATAAGGTAATAAGAAGGAATAGCCAGAAAGGAAGAACGCTTCATGAATTTTCTCCTACTCTTTCTGTGCAATTTTCTTTTTGGAACAAATAATGAAAACATTGAATGTTAAGGTAAGGTTAGTTTCTTACTCTCATCCCACTTTCCCAATGAGAAGGAAGCTACTGGAATTATATTACATGGTTGATTTTCCTAAATGAAGAGAGCGTATTAATAAGATCCTGAAATACATTTTTATTTATTGTGTTATCATTTGAGGTAAGGAGAATAGACATGATTATGGAAGTAGAATTTATTCTAAAAACAGCATCAGTTCCTAAAACTGCTTCTTATCAACCAGCTACAAAAACACAGTTATCTTTAGTCTCTGGCAAATAGAAAATTTATTCTTTTCCCCTTCCACTTCTGCTGCACTCTAATCAAACAATACACCAAGAGTATAGTCCTAATGCTACCACATATTTATCATCTGTATTTCTAGCCACTTCTGTCCATCAATTAATATTAATTTTAATAGCTAAGTCACTAAGCATATAATTCCAAACTCAAAAGCAGTTGAATATCAAGAGGTAAACATCGTTTACTTCCAGTTTTAAATCTACATTCCTATATTTGCTTAATATAATTTGCTTACCTGAGAGTATTGAATTTAATTGCACTTAGCTCCAAAGAGATAGCCTATAGTTTTGCATTCTTAATTCATTTATGCTGAAATAAGTCATACAGTTCTGGACAATAGTTTGTCCAGAACTATAATTATATAACATAACTTTAAAAGTTGGTAAAAAAATAGCATCTCATAGAAATGTGTCAGATACTTTGAGCCACAGGATCAATCATTAGCTGGGAAAAAAATGCAGCAATCTCAGCCTTATGTATGGTCCATATAATAAATACTAACTCCCATCTTCCATCTAATGCCTAATCCTTGTTTTTAAATCCTATAGTTGTAAGAAAGTTAACAGAAAGAAATCATGGTTTATACAGGTGGAAACTGGACATTCCTTTTTCCATAGAAACTAGGCAGTCAGATTTGGTATGGTAATGGAATAACATTTCTGTCTACCCTGTACCCTACAAAAATAATTACTATCAACCTATTTTGTAGTTTAAAATTCTGTTAAAATAGGTAAACATTTCAAAAAAAGAGGATTCTCCCCATAATAAGACTCAAAAGAAACCCTGAGACCAGAATCGGATGTGATAGATCCATTATTGCCTTGAGAACATGTTCATAATACTTTCATCCCCCTATCATCTTTGGCCAAATAAGTTGACAGGATTTGGAATACATTTCATTTTGTGCAAACATAACTGGAATGTTTTTAGTTATATTTTAAGCTCCTTTTCTGTTGTTTTTAAGATGGATTCAATGATAAGTAATATAACTGATATTGCAATATGTAAGCTGGCTGGGGAGGATTAGTATGATACTTTCAGCAATAATATCTGTAAATAATGTTTGGCAAACAGGAAAATGAGAGCAACAGACTAACTTCAGATATAGTAGTCTTAAGGGCTATATCCTGCTATTTCCCACTCTCTGGAAAGTTGAGAGCCTCACTTTGAGGGCTCTTTTAAAATTCAGCTGTTACAGAAATGTTGCCTTCTTCTTCTCAGCCTCTTAAAAATACAGTAGCATCTGGAGCCATGAAATGAAGCAAACAAAGACCAATACAGTATATTAGGAGGACCACTATGCACAATATAGATCTCTTCAGGTGTTCTTGTTTTTAATATCATCTAGCTATTCAATTTTTTTTTAATTCAAAAGCACAACCAACCGGCCACATGTTCAGCTATGTCAGAAATCACAAGGCAAGTTGTTGAATAAAATGACCCAAAGGCTGAATAAAGGTAAGGTAAAGGTTCCCCACGCACATTTGTGCAGTCGTGTCCGATTCTAGGGACCGGTGCTCATCTCCGTTTGTTAGCCGAAGAGCCAGCGTTGTCCGAAGACGCTTCCATGGTCATGTGGCCACATGACGCGTGCGGAACGCTGTTACCTACCCACCGAAGTGGTACCTATTCATCTACTTGCATTTGCATGCTTTCGAATTGCTAGGTTGGCAAGAGCTGGAGCTAGTGCGGGAGCTCACTCCACACGCAGGGCTAGGGATTTGAACCTCCGAACTTGCGATCTTCTGATCGACAAGCCTGGCGTCTTACCCGCTGAGCCACCACGCCCCTTAAATATCTCCCTTAAATAGATGACTTGTAGTAATGCTGGAGAATAAATTGCTTGGCTGAGAAGAACAGGGGGATTTTTCATTGCCATCCAAAAACAGAAGTTAGTCACAGGGCATCCAATTCATTAGTAAAACTACACGTAGTGGCAAATGTCCTAAATATTTGTCAGCACATAAAGTCATTAGCAATACAATCACATTGTTACTTAGTAAACTGCAGCCAAATAGTTGGATTTGTGCATGATAAACAGTTAATGCAATGAAATCTATGCCTTATAAGGAATGACTCTCAGTGTCTGGAGGCTGTGGGGGCCTGGATGGGGAACAACAGGCTTCAAATGAACCCTGGTAAGACGGAGTGGCTGTGGATTGATGGCCCCCCTAGATCCGGGAAGTTGTCATCTTTGGTTCTGGGTGGGGTGGCACTACCTCGCTCGGATCCAGTGCGGAATCTGGGGGTCCTCCTGCACTCGCGACTCCTGCTCGAAGAGCAGGTGGCAGTCACGGCCAGGAGGGCCTTTGCACAACTTCGTGTTGTGCGCCAGTTACGCCCTTTCCTGGATCGGGAGGCCCTCCGAACAGTCACTCACGCCCTTGTCATCTCCCGTATAGATTACTGTAATGCGCTCTACATGGGGCTACCCCTGAAGAGTATCCGGAAGCTTCAGCTGGTTCAGAATGCCACGGCGTGAGCAGTTATGGGTGCCATGAGATCGGCACATGTAACACCTCTGCTACGCGAGCTGCATTGGCTACCAGTTTGCTTCCGGGTCCAATTCAAGGTGTTGGTGATTACCTTTAAAGCCCTATATGGCATAGGGCCAGGGTACCTGAGGGACCGTCTCGTCCCGATAACATCGGCCCGCCCCACCCGTACATGCAGAGAGGGCATGCTTCGGACCCCCTCAACAAGAGAATTCCATCTAGCGGGGTCCAGGAGACGTGCCTTCTCTGCGATAGCACCCGCCTTATGGAACATCTTGCCCCCGGAGGTGAGACTCGCCCCCTCACTCCTGGCCTTCCGGAAGGCCCTCAAGACCTGGCTTTGCCACCGGGCCTGGGATGACAGAGGTGGCATTGCCTCCTGGGGTTGGCTGGCCCCGTAGTAATACGATCAATACTACGGTCT
Source organism: Charina bottae (assembly GCA_023362775.1). Lineage (NCBI taxonomy): Eukaryota > Metazoa > Chordata > Lepidosauria > Squamata > Charinaidae > Charina > Charina bottae. The sequence goes on from JALMGJ010000003.1 coordinate 177,625,783, forward strand.
CCAATCCATCTTGGATTCATGTAATTTATTATTGTATGTATTTTAGATAATATTTTTGTATAGTTTTTTAAACTTTCAATTGTTGTAACCCGCCCAGAGTCCCTTGCAAGGGAGATGGGCGGGGAATAAATTGAAATAATAAATAAATAAATAAATAAATGAACTTTGTTTGATTTATACTCAGCTTTATTTGGAAAAACCAATAGTTGCAAAGCAAATAGTAAGTTAAAATTGTATTACTTACATTTGTTATTCCTTATTACACAATTACTCATGGTGCAAAGTTCTAGAGTGTATATTTATCCATTGATTCACTCTATTTTACCCCTTAGGGGTACTGAAATGTCTGCACAAATACCAGTCTACATATCTTCCACTCCTTCTATGGGACTAAAATCCAGTCAATCATGCACCATACAAATAGAGAGTCATGCTGAAGGTCTTAATGTCAAAATTTCTACATCTCAAGCATGCACCTTGAAACATCCATTTTGACAGAATTTCAGTTAGATTATGACATATTATTATTTTTTATTTATTTTTCAAATTTTACCACCGTCCATCTCCCCCGAGAAGAGGGACTCAGGGCGGTTTATAATAAAACTAACATTAAAACAGTAAGCATAAATACCATCTAAAATATAAATACAAATTACCAAATAAAAGTATAAAATAAATATAAATATAAAATCCAAGTGGCCATAAACAATCTAATATAGTGAGGAGAGCTCTAAGGCACCAGCCACCCCCGAGAATAACTATTCCCCTTCCCGCCCCAAGTGAAGCGGCAGAGCTAAGTCTTCAGGTTCTTCTGGAAGGTCAGGAGTGAAGGGGCTTGCCTCACCTCCGTGGGCAGTGTTCCAAACAGTGGGAGCCACTGCAGAGAAGGCCTGCTTCCTGGACCCGCCAAGCGAAATTCTCTTACAGACGGGGTCCGCAACATGCCCTCTCTGCATGATCGGGTAGGATGGGTCAATGTCATGGGGATGAGACAGTCCTTCAGGTAACCTGGACCCATGCCATGTAGGGTTTTAAAGGTAATAACCAACACCTTGAATTGGACCTGGAAGCAAACTGGCATCCAGTGCAGCTTGCGTAGCAATCGTGTCACATGTGCCGATCTAGGCGCACCAAGAATTGCCCATGCAGCCGCACTCTGGACCAGCTGAAGCTTCTGGATACTCTTCAAGGGTAGCCCCATGTAGAGCGCATTGCAATAGTCTAGGCACATTGAGAGGGCAGCCACCGCATCACTTACCTCACCCGGGATGGAGATGTATAATTGGGTATCATCGGCATATTGATGATACCTCATCCCGTGGTGACGGATGATCTCACCCAGTGGTTTCATGTAGATGTTGAATAGGAGAGAGAACCGAACCCTGCGGCCCCACAAAGGAGGGGTCAAGGGTCTGATCTCTCACTCCCTATCACCACCAATTGGGACTGGCCCTGGAGGAAGGAGGTGAACGAGCGCAGAACCATGCTGCCCACCCCCAACTCCCTGAGCCGCCCCAAAAGGATACCATGGTCGACGGTATTGAAAGCCGCTGAGAGGTCAAGAAGAGCCAGGATGGATGCACTGCCCCCATCCCACTCCCACCAGAGATCATCTATAAGCGTGACCAATGCAGTCTCTGTCCCATATCCAGGCCTGAAACCTGATTATTAGCTGCAAGTAGAAGCAAAGAATGAAAAAAAGAGGGTATCTTGCCAAACTATAAGGGCACAATAATTTTACAGGTCAGTTGGTGACTATTACCACAGATCAATGAATATATTAATGAATAACCTGGCAGACAAGAAGAAAAAAAAGTTCTTGTAAAAAGCTGACACATTTCTCACTGAAAGACCACAAATGTCAACATGACCGTCAAGATTGATTATTGTGTTTTCAAGTATGTTCTGCTTCTATAATGTCAGTGCCACTCAGGAGCTAGATATCATCTTAAAAGGCCAGAGTCTGAAGTGTGATATTAATACTCTTTACTTCACTCTTTCATTTGACAAGATAAGAAACTTCCATAAAAACTGATCAAAACAGCAATAAAGGTGAAATCCCACATATATATAAAATACACTGACAAGCATGAAAACATCCTTAGGTATTTTGGGTGGCTACATTCTATGCAGCTGCCTTGCCTACCATTGCTGCTTCCATGTGGATAATTGTAGGGATAACCTGAGATATATTTAAAGGTATAGCCTATGCTCTGCCAACTGATGGGATTTAAGACATGAACAGAAAACAGAAATAATAATGTAATAAAAGCAAAACAAGGTATAATGCAGAACAATAAAAAAGACAAAACACAGACATAAAGACCTGCCTAAATGAAGAGGTAGAAGGGTAACAAAGAAAAAGCCTCACCTCCCTGGATGGTTCTAAAATAAAAGTGAATATCTTAATTGGGAGGCAGGTTTGTAAAGAAAGTGATACTCTTTCAATTAGGCTGGTTTCAAGCCATACAGATCTTTATAAGCCATAACCAGGACTTTGAACTGTGCAGAGAAATGGTTTCGTATTGGATAGAACTGCTTTAGATCTTTCCGTATTCAGCCACAGTAATTGCATTTTGGATCCTGTATAGTATTAAACATTCTGGACTAGAGGCTTGGGCCAGCTGAAGATTCCAAACAATTTTCAGTGCAACCCTCCATAAAGCATATTACAAGAATCCAAACAGAATGTAACATGTATTGGCTACATCCAATATCTTCAGGAATGCAAATAGTACACAAGCATCAATTGTTCAAATGGGCCATCCAAATTCTGGGTTGAGTCTAGGCCACACAGCACTACATAAGTGGCCTATTTCTAGCTTTTCTTGGCCATGAAAAATATTATTGTATGGCATTCATATGCAATGTAGTGTTTTTTCTTAAAAGACAGAGTAGTGGCTTTGAAGACTGTTACTCTTCCAGTATAAGCAGAGACCAGTCATAACTTTGAGAGAAAGTTATGTTGTTGTTTATTCGTTCAGTTGCTTCCGACTCTTCATGACTTCATGGATCAGCTGACGCCAGAGGTTCCTGTCGGCCACCATCATCCCCAGCTCCCCCACGGTCGAGTCCATCACCTCCAGAATACATCCATCCATCTTGCCCTTGATCGGCCCCTCTTCCTTTTGCCTTCCACTTTCCCTAGCATCAGCATCTTCTCCAGGGTATCCTGTCTTCTCATTATGTGGCCAAAGTACTTCAGTTTTGCCTTGAATATCATTCCCTCAAGTGAGCAGTCTGGCTTTATTTCCTGGAGTATGGACTGGTTTGATCTTCTTGCAGTCCAAGGCACTCTCAGAATTTTCCTCCAACACCACGGTTCAAAAGCATCTATCTTCCTTTGCTCAGCCTTCCTTAAGATCCAGCTCTTGCAGCCATAGGTTACTATGGGGAATACCATTGCTTTAACTATGCGAACCTTTGTTGTCAGTGTGATGTCTCTGCTCTTAACTATTTTATCAAGATTTGTCATTGCTCTCCTCCCAAGAAATAGGTGTCTTCTGATTTCCTGGCTGCAGTCAGCGTCTGCAGTAACCTTTGCGCCTAGATATACAGAGTCTGTCAATGCCTCTGCTTTTTCTCCCTCTATTTGCTAGTTATCAATCAAGCTGGTTGCCATAATCTTGGTTTTTTTGAGGTTTAACTGCAACCCAGCTTTTGCGCTTTCTTTTTTCACCTTCGTCATAAGTCTCCTCAGCTCCTCCTCGCTTTCAGCCATCAAAGTGGTATCATCTGCATATCTGAGATTGTTAATGTTTCTTCCAGCGATTTTAACTCCAGCATTGGATTCATCAAGCCCAGCACATTGCATAATGTGTTCTGCATACAGGTTGAATAGGTAGGGTGAGAGTATACACCCCTGCCATAAACCTTTCCCAATCTTAAACCAGTCGGTTGTTCCGTGGTCTGTTCTTACCGTTGCTACTTGGTCGTTATACAGATTCCTCAGGAGTCTATATCAATTCTCCTTCCCTCCCTCCACCCCATTCATAGTTTGAGGTGAGATATTGGCTGAAACAAATCTTGGGGGCTGAGTCCTTAGCACAGCTTGACTGATAAATGCCAGGAAGAAATAGCTTTTGATGCTGTGGACTCTCAACCTATGCTCTGCTTATGCTGAGAGTAGAAAAAGCCATGGTGGAGGCAAAGCAGAGAGTATTTGATTCAGTACTTCAGATTTTCACATAGTTGCCAGATTGCCTTTGTCAAGACTCCCTTTGTCACCCAAAAGTATCTGTTCCTTCAGCTGAGATATGACCCATTTCAGAGTGAAGGAGGGATTCAACCACATTCCTTTTCAAGAACAGCTGTGCATCTGCTCAGATGCAGAGGTTGAGACAACTTCACATGTTCTCCTGACCTGCCCCCTTTACCACGCCTGGTACTCCCCATTCATCTGTAGATGCATAGAATGGTCTCAATCAGATATCATGCTTTCCCTATTGAGAGATCAGTCCAGTGCAATCTTTATAAGCCATTGCAATTAAAGTTGGAAGACATTGGGTCTGACAAGAATGGCTTTTGACTCTAAACTCTTGATGTAACAATTTTTTTATTTCTCTCTCTTTCTCTATCTATCCACATATACATATCTTCCCCCCCCTTTCCTTTGTTCTTTTTTGTCATCCACTGTTAATTGCATTATGTGATCTGGACTAGTTTTTACTCTCCTTTTGTTCTATGATCATAAAGCAAACAAATACATTGTTAATTATTTTTAATGCAACTAATATTATTTAAATTGTCTTATTATACAAAATTGCTGTTTCAAATGTAGCCAATATTTTCCAAAAAGGAGAAAGAGAAAACAGTGAAAAGAATCTGAATTTTTCCCCCTGTTATCAAAGCACAAATGTCTAGGCATATTACTAATTCATCACTGCATCAACAGACAGTCTTTTAAAAGTAGATATTTTAGAATGGCATTCTATTCCCTAGTTTTTTTTTCTTTCTTCTCACAAGCCTTTAGAAGTTTTTTTAGAATAATGAATCCATTATCCATTATTTGCTTCTGAAGAAAACATTTGCGTTGTATTCTAAAATACAAATCTCAGGAAATGGACTAATAATTCAAGGAAAGTTAAGTAAAAGGCTTGCCCAGACATCCTTTCTCACTAAAGACAACCAGGAAACAAAGAGAGGGTGCTGAGAACGAAATAAGATGGAAATAGGGCAAGCATCTTCAGCCCATCACTCGTTTTTTATATGCCCATATTGTGTGTATGTGGAAAACAACAGCTACAACAGTTAGCCATAGTCTCGTTCCTATTTACAAATATGAGAATTTAAAAACAGTAAGATAGCCCTAGCCTTTTAAAACGATAAGCAATCTGCTGATAATTTCAGCTAATGAAACTTCACACAGATACAGTACACATATTAGCACTGGGACCAAGATTTTTTTTTGAGGTGAGGTGGAACGTAAATAAAAATGGCAGCCAGCAGACTGAACAATTGTGCATGGAGACTGAAATTATCAATACTTGAAAGCAAGTCATGCCTTCAAGAAAGGAATGTGGTGAGTCTGCCATAGGAACTTGCTCATTTGTGTGAGTCTGGTGGGGAGAGATGGCTGGTTAAAAGTCAGGAGTATATGCTTAACATTTCTTTGGCTGGGTAAAAAATGAAAATCTTTCAAATCAATTGTATTTTGGCAGTTTAGGAGCTGAGATAGGGAGGTCACAATAAGCTTGTGGATGTTCCATCTGTGGGAGTTCTGGTGGATTTCTAGGAGGAGTTGCTTTTTCTGTAGCACACAGCGGTGGTTGGCTGTAGGAACTGCTTCTGGATGCCCTATGGACGTTGAGGGACAGGCTACCGGAATGCCAATGTGGCCAGCCATTTTAACCCCCTGATTGCCATGGAGGATTTTCAGATCAAGGACTTGCTGGAAACTGTCCACCTTGACTGCAATGCCATTTAGCTGTTGCAGTATAAAAATCAGAGTTTCTGCAGACGAAAGGCAGATCTCATGGGAGGGTTGAATAATGTAGTTGTGGGGAGTGTGGGAGGCTTGTTCCAAGAGGTTATCTCCACTACCTCCCTGCTCCAGGGAGTGACTTGGGCTGAAGCTTTGGAGGGTCGGGGAGGAGGACAGTCTTGTTATTGTTGCATTCTTTGGGAGAGAAGTGGGTCCTGAAGCTGTAGATCTGTTACTCGCTTTTTTTGTCATTTCCATGGTGGGAAGGTAGGAGTCAATCCTCATCTGTTTCTCTGCTTCGTTGGATTTATGGTCCCAGACCGCGTGGGAGCTGGGGATGGCAACGGCTGACAGGAAGCTCTGGCGTGGGCTGGTCCATGAAGTCACAAAGAGTCGGAAGCAACTGAACGAATAAACAACAAAAGTATCATTACTGGGGCTGGTCCGGGTTCTTTTCTTGCCTCTGGATGGCATTTTTGGGCCGTAGGGCTAAGCTGGAGGGGGTGAGGCCAGTCACAGTTCAGGAACTTAGTTCAGGAGCTGCTAGTTGGCCGCCATCTTGGCTCCTCCCCCCTTCAAGAAATGAAGTGGTACATGACTATAGACAATTTTTTTCTTGTTTAAACAAACACCCAAGCAAAAATCAGGGGAATTACTGCTGAAATCATCAGACACCAGTATTTTCTCCTAGAAAGGCCCACCATCATATGGTGATACATGTTTAAGTGAGGCTGACTCAGCAAATGCCTCTTAATTGGATTTTATTTGTACTGTAGCCTTGTCTGTGTTTGGGGCTTGCTTGTAGGTATTTTATGTAATCTGGCTGCTGTGTCTGTCCGGCTATTTCCTGTGGGGGGAAAAAAAGATTTGCTGAAGCTAGTATCGTCCTGCCTTTACATCTTGAGCCAGGATACCCAGCAATTTGAACACCCCCCAGCAGATGCTACTTGACCTAATTGCCACCCAGAAAAAACTCATATAGCATGGGACATAGCTTCAATATCTGAGAGTAACCTTATTATTCAAACAAAAAATAGGCCAGTTTGGGACTCAATGATTCATATTTAGAAATTTGAATTAAAGAAATAATTCTCGTCTACCACAGAGTTGAAAACAGCTTCCCTTGGATACTGAATAGTTTTAGAAACTATCGAGGACATTATTTTAGCATGAATCATAGAAAATAAGAGTAGTTTTAACATTGATTTTATTTGCCATCCACTTACGTTATTACAGTGCTAAGTGAAATTGTGGCTTTTTGGGTAAATGTAATCATTAACTTGAATATGCTCACAGTAACCTTCATGCTTGCTTCTTATTGAACTTCTATTCCAAAAATATATTATATTTTTTTATTCTAAATTTATATTCTAAAAATACCTGAATGATTTCAACTAGGCTTTTGTCCAAGAAAGTAACTTAAATTCTGATCTAGACTCTTTTGCTTCCCCCACCCCCATTAAGATATCATCTAAGACACACATGATTTCTTTTGAATTTTGCCACTGACTATGTCCTGGGATTCTGCTGTAGTGTTTGTCATTGTGAACATTCTGCCCAGTGATTCAGAGTTCTTACCTATTGACTAAAAGAACATTTAATAAACAGGAAACTGACCCTTATATACTTTGTGTGTACATTTAGCTGCATGTACAGAAAGAAAATTCTCCCAAACAACTAAAATCACATGAAATAATGACTAGTCAGGTAAATATATCAGCATTTTTACATCTCCAGAACACTTTCGGTAACTATAATACCTACATGAAGAAGCCACTAAGTGAATGAATATCTATAGGAAGCTTCATGCTTCCTATTCCACAAAAATGCTTGTGAAAATGTTGAATTAAGTGCCAGGGATCACTAATGAATGAATAAGGACAATAAAATTAGGTTTGATCCATTTAAAGTAGGGTGAAGTTGTTCAAAAGGTTTAACCCAGAACTTTCCAAACTGTGTGTCGTGACACAAAAGTGTGTTGCCACACACAGTCTGGTGTGTCGCCACACAACCCGGAAGCTCTGATCATAATCAGCGCTTCCGGGTTTTCCTGCGGCGACACACGAACGGCGGCGCGCAAAAACCCGAAAGCGGCAGCAGCGCTTCCGGGTTTTTGCGTGCTGCCGCAACGGCGGCACTTCCGGGTTTTCCCGCGGCGACACACCAACGGCGGTTGGTGTGTCGCCGCGGGAAAACTTTGGAAAGCCCTGGTTTAACCTGTTCTAGATAGATTTCCTTCACCATGTTTGAATAACTGCTGATTCCTGAAACTTGATCTCAGCTCTGCTCAAGAGCCTACTTAATGACTTTAATCAGGTATTTGGTTTGACCAGCCTAGCAAGGCCCCACATTGCACATAAGGAGGGCTTCCCAACACAGCAGAAGTGTGTCCCCCTTAACTTTCTAAAAATAAGAAAAAAGGTCACCTCTTACTGTGATATCACTGAAAAGGCCAAATAAATGATAAATACTAATAAACATGACATATCAATAATAACAATATTAATGAATATATTAATAATTATTTCATTTAGAAAAAAATATTACCTACATCGGTATCCCAGGATTGAGACTAATGACACTGCGCTCCAGACTGACTGACGCAAACCTGGAAGAGCAGTTGCGAGTAGCAACAATACCAGCTAACATCACACGCCTCACCAAAGAGAAGCAGTTCTAGCCATCACATTAGGGGTGAGTTAATTAAATTCAATAAATCTAGGAGCTCCCACCCGCAAACCCCGCCCCCTTCCACATGATTGGCTCCCGCCCGCAAACCCCGCCCCCAGTGTGCACGATTGGCTCCCGCCCGCAAACCATGCCCCCTTCCCCATGATTGGCTCCCACCTGCAAACCCCACCCCCTAGTCCATGAATGATGTTATAAATATCAAAATGGTCCTTGGCAGAAAAAAGATTCCCCACCCCGCTTTACAAAGCTGGTGACTTTGTATCCAGAAGGGTCCTTAATCACCAAGTCTTTGGCTTTCTACATAAAAATGCTGCACCCTTCACTTAAAATGGGGATCAATAGAACATCCGCAAAAGATGTTCCTAAGGGGGATATTTTCTCTCAGCATTAAATTACATAAACATTAATGCTTATTTTCCTTCATATGTAGCCAATCAGCAGATTTGCTTCCATTCTTTTTTTCAACTGGCTGGCTTAAAGCTATGTGTTGCCAACAGTTGTTGAACTGCACATGGTTGGAAATGTACATTGTCTTCTGCCAGATGTCCAAGGTAATTCGGAAAAGGGTTAGTATGGAACACTGATGGAAAATGAGCTAATACATTGTAGCAATGCTGCTGGTATGTATGGTGTCATAAGCACATACATGCTCTGCTGTTTTTCATCTAGGAATGCCTGAGCACACTTCTGTTGAGAGAGACTTTTGAGATGTGGCAGTTTTGCCTTGGCATTCTTTATCTTGCCCCAAGGACTACTTTGAGACTTGCCTGGGGAAGAAGATAGACAGAGGAGCAGCAGACAGGCTTCAGTGGACCAGTCTTTGGCAACACAAGAATGATAGTATTTACTATCTTATTTCTTTATAGGGCTTATATGCTGCTCCAGACGATACTCGCTTTAAGTAGATTATATTCCCTATTTTCCTAAGTAAGTTTAAAAATACACAATATATATAAATAAACAACATAAAACAAGCATAGTGCTAGAGATAAATAAAATAACTCAATGTCAATTGAACCCTCAATTTACAAGAGGGGACAGCTCACAACACTTCTGTCCTTGATGTCTGCTGAAAAAGCCAGGTTCTGATGGCCTTGTTAAAATTCATCTGGACTTGGGGGAAATGCTAATTCAAAGAAGAGGAACAGCACTTTAAAAGGCTTCTTCTACCTGATCTTATTGGATGGACAGAAAGAGTTGGAAGAAGGCAGCCCTAAAGATATCCATGTCCTGCTCTATGAAGGACATTAAAATTTCCCCAGGACCTTGAATTCTGTACTAGTAATTAGTACAGCTCTCAAAGGAGCAATATCACATGGGGATATCATGAAGGACCCATCATTATTAGGCCACTACTTGCTGGACCAGCTGTAGCTTTGAGGTGGTCCTCAAGGCAGCCCCATGTGCATTGCAAGAGTCCAAATGAGAGGTGACTAAAGACTACAACTAGTTCGGCATAGGGCAGTATGAGTCTGTAACTAAAGATGGAATATCCATGGAATTAAATTATTTTCTCCCCTAAAGCCACTCTATCCTGTTGGGATTGAACCTAAGCTTGTCCTTCTCTATCCAGACCGTAACAATCTCCAGGCCTCCAAGCCCTGTGGCAGAACCATATCACCTATTAGGCCCAGGGTTGCTTTGAAGTAACTTCCTGCTGAACCTTAAATCTGAAGAAGGCAGCAATAGAAAAACATCTCACAGGAGCTGGACAAATACAGCCATTTGCTGGGTGCATGAATAGCCATGTGATCCAAGTGGTGTCTACATTCACTTAGGCATGTTCACACTTGTAAGTATTCTTGACTGAATGTCTGGCTTATCACCTATTTCATAGATGAGAACTTATATAGACTTTATATGATTGATTGTCCATTGTGATCAAGAGTCCTCCATTGTGTCCATCCCAACATTTGTGCTGCCCTTTCTTTTTCACTCTTGGCACTTCTACAGTTTTCTTGGTGCAGCATATAAAAAAGCCAGGGTTTTTTTGTTTTGTTTTTGCTAGGATAGAATGACTGTTAATGTTCTTCTGCAGTGAACATTAATTTCTTGGCTTGTTAGGCTTCCTTTCCATATTTCTGGTGAGTTTCCACCATTGTTTGATTTTTACATTATTTATGGGGTATGATAAATCAACTTTGCTAAGATCTGAGCATTTTCACATGTGTTCCAAGCCTCATTTTATTTTAAACATGAATCTTCATCAATAAAAAGTTTTGCATATTAGAAAATAATTTTGCATTTAATACAAAACTCTAAATGATCATAATAACAGTTTTATTATCCAATATAGACAAAACTACTAGAATCTTATCTAACCAAGCAATCCCACTTCAGAGATAAACAGCAAATGTTAACTCCATTTTAAATATTCTATTAGCTCTGGCAAAGCAAAAACTTGATGAATTATAAAATGATATTATTCTGGACAGAACATAATTTGTTTGTGTTTGCTTCTGAATGTACCAGAGCATCCAAACATGCAAAAGAAAGAAAGAAAGAAAGAAAGAAAGAAAGAAAGAAAGAAAGAAAGAAAGAAAGAAAGAAAGAAAGAAAGAAGAAAGAAAGAAAGAAAGAAGAAAGAAAGAAAGAAAGAAAGAAAGAAAGAAAGAAAGAAAGAAAGAAAGAAAGAACCTTGCATGAATAAGCTTTATTATTAGAAAATATTGACTTAGTAAACTGACACATCACCATGATTTGAACCAATTTCAGACAACACAGTACCTTTTATTCAGGAATAAGGATTCAGTAAAAGTAGCATTAAAAAAACATTCTGTCTCATTTGTGGCATGCTGTGTGTTTCTTTCAGTTTCTTTTATGCATTTTTTTAGAATCAGTGTTCAAATGTGTGTGCTATGAATTGAGTGCATACAAGTCAGTATATTGCAAATAATATACAGACTTTTAAAATATTTTTATTAATTTGAGATGAAAATAATTTTATGAGATGTTAATAAATGCACATGAAGCTACAATAAGGTACACTAGATACATTCTATCATCTAGTCAGTTATACAGCCTGTTTAGTGGATCTGACCCAAATGAGTCAAAGAGAGAAAAATATAATGTACTTATATTTTTTCCCTGTAATCTTTGGCATTTGCCCAATCAGAGTCTTTAATTCACCACCAAGCTAATAACTCTTAATACAGATCAGGAGGTCCAAACAATTTAGCTATGAACAATCCTGTAATTTTTTTTAGAGTTCTTTATGCTAAAGTCATGTTCACAGTCTTCACTGGATGCTAGGAATGTTCCTCCAATATCCATAAATTTTGACAGATCCTGGGACTATTGGTTCTGATGTGCAAATGTCATCATATCCCTATCATATGAGACCAATCTGCACAGTGTCATGTGATTGCCATTTGTGACCTCCTGCCAGCTTCCCCATTGACTTTGCTTGTTGGAAACTGGCAGTGGGACTCCAAGCCTGGCTGGCAGCTCGACAAGTCAGAGTTTCTCAGAGCTCTGAGCTCTGAGACCTGGCTAACTTTCTATCTTGTTTGCAGGGGTCTACAGACCACTGAAGTTTCCCCCTGGAGAAGGGGGAACCAGAAGATTGCTCACAGAGCCATTGTAATTGTCCACTCCTGTTTTTCTTTGTTGTTTCCACCGCGGAGAAGAACGGGGGTGAATGCAGTGAAATGGCCGAAAGAGGATCCTAGCTCTGCAGAGAACGTAAGTCTCTTGGGAGACACAAGAGTGACAGCCAGCTTTTAGACCACTTTATATTAGTTTTCTTTTTTAGATTAGTACATTTTTATTATCTAAAATTTATCTTTGGACTTCGTTCAAAATGTTGGCTAATTTTGTGTTTTCTTTGCTATAATTAATTTTGGTGGAAGTTTGATAGATTTTATTTTGGCAACATAGTGAACAAGTTTGTATTTTTCTACCTTTCTTTTGTATCAGAGAAATTGGGACTTAAGAGACTTTGTTGGTATTTCTCACTCGACAAACTAACTGACTTTTGAGAAATTGTTTGTTTGGGTTAAGCAGCTTGCAGCCTGAAGAATAAAGAAGAATAAAGAATAAAGTATAGAGAATGTGTGCCTCTTTACCTTTTTTTTTTTTCTTTTTCTACTTTTTTTTAGAAAGGACTATCTTTCATTTGGAATATATTTTCATCTTTCCTTTTACAAACTGTTTGAAATACTGCTCTGTGGAATTTTTTCATCTTTTACTTTAAAAGCTTTTCTCACTTAAAGAAATAGACATTATTGATAAATAATAGAACAGCTGTTCCCTGCTCCCTGAGAAAATTTTTTGTTTTGACTACGGCAGCTGATTACGGTTTGAATAACAAATAATGGCATTTCTCACAGCACTTCAGGATTTTAAGGAAGAAACCAGCAAAATTTTTTTGCAAATTAAGAAATCCATAGAACGTATATTAATAGTTTTGGTGGCTCAGGAACAGAAGATACAAGGGACAGATTTAGAAACAGAGGAAAGACCTTTCGAACCAGTAGAGAAACAGGGAAAGAGGACTTTGAATGTATTGGTACAGAAGAAGATTATGATATTTTACAGGAAGTGGTCTATTAAATGTTTGGGCATAAATACACTGTGGCAGCTGAGACAGGAAGATTTTAATATGCAAATTGATAGATATGGCAAAATAAACATTTTGACATCCTGCATGAGTTACAGAAATAAACAAGTTGCATATTGTGATATTGGCATAACCTAAACAGGAGATTTATTGATATTGATTTGGAATGCAAGGTTAATGAAAATGCGGATTTGGTATTGTACACAGAGTAAGCACAGATATGAGAAACTGTACAGATGCATAAAAACATGATATTTTAAGTGTAAGATACAAGATTATAAATAAATATGTTGATATTATATATTACTCTTTCTGGAGACACATTTATGAGAAGACAATGAGATGATGAGATGGAATTAGAATGTAGGTTATTACAAGAATATGTTGTATGTATTAGGTTATATGTTATGTTAGGTTTTGTATTTTTGCTATATTATGTATTATGTTATGTAATATGTTAGATTATGTATTAATGGAATATATAGTCATAACATGAACAGAATATACTGTATTTTATTAGACGTAGATAAGGCCTTTATTTGTTATACTAATTGGACTTTATTGAAGATATAAATATAGATGTAAAAATGGAAAGAGTAAATGGAAAACATTTAATTGATGCAACAATGAACATCTGATTACTATTCAAAGGAGTAGAAACCAGAGATGGATTGTTGGAAGATATCAAGAAAGGCGAAACCTATATGAAGAACAGAAGATTGGATTATAGAAATCATAGGGTATATGACAAAGAAAAGTTTCTGTGTATTGTATGAAGGACTAACATTTAAAGTTAATTGTTGTACTTAAAGTTCAAGGATAAATTGGAGGACATCTATTTTCTATATTTTCTTTGTTTGTTATTTTTTGACTTCACTTTTTCTTTTCCTTTTTCTTACTTTGTATTTCTATTTCTTTTCTTTTGTATTAGCTCTTAATATGTATTTTAAAATTTAATAAAACTTATGGAAAAAAAAAAAAGGAAACTGGCAGTGAAGGTTGGAAAGGTGATTACGTGACCACGGGATGCTGCAATGTCATAATTGCAAGCTGGTTGCCAAGCTCCCGAATCGCAATAACATGACAAGGGATGCTGGGATGGCTGCAACTATGAGGACTTGTCATAAGTCCCCCTCGTTAACTTTGATTGGTCATTGAACAAGTGGATGTTAAGTGAGGACTACCTGTAATGTAAAATCAATCTAGTTATAACAAATAAATTACATTCATACTGATAGTGCCTTTTATTACCCAAGGTATATCAGTCCTTCAGTCTGCAGTCTTTTATTTTTTTTTATTATTAAATTTATATTACCGCCCATCTCCCCCAACGGGGACCCTTGTTTTTAACTTTTTAAATATCAGGCATAAGGCATCAGGCATAAGATCTTATTTCTGGTAGTAGAGAATCTGAAATGAGAGCTCTGGCAGGCAAGCCCCCACTGTACCTTTCAGGAATTGTTTCTAGGCATCTCTTCTGATGCTTCATCTCCAGGAACTCCTTAGAAACCAAGTAATCTTCAAAACTGGTGCACAAGAAGAGGCCACTCAGGAGAGATCCGATAGAGAACCTCTATTGCCTCTTTATTCCAGAGGGCCAACAAAACTTCTGAAGAGCTGCCCTCCAGATGCCTGGGAAACTTTCCAAATGCCATCTGGAAACCAGCTGGATCTACAAATGTCTAGGACTGACCTGTAATGATATGTTCAGAGCCTGAGAAAGACTTACAGTTTGGCCACCTAGACATGCCTCTCTTATCAGTTAATTTAATATTTAACCTTTAATCAGTTAATTTAATATTTAATATTTCAAACTAATATGTATCAGTTAATATTTATCTGACACACACACACACACACACACACGCACACACATATCTATCTCTTCAGATATTGTTCTCATTTTATTTGACTTCACGCATCTCTTCCTTCTACTTTTTCTTTAATTACAAGCTCAAAGAGAAAATTTAGTAGCTGTCATCTATACCAATGGCTGTATTGGATTAAAATATTACAAAAGTTCTATTAAATCCAACATTTTGGAAAAGCAGCCAAAGATAAAGACCATATATACTAAAGTGAATGGTACCCAGTAGACACTGCTGGGTTACAAAAGCTACTTTATTTATTTTATGAGTGATGCAGTTTTAGTCTGAAGCCTGCTTTTCTTTTAATCTTAGAATTTAATATATTGCTGTTTATCCAGAGCATTTATTTCTTTTCTTCAGAAAAGACGAGTTACTGAGATTAAAAAATACTGAAGAGCCCATTAAAGGATTCACTGATGAGAACAATAGAAAGCAAGAAAAAAGAACTGTTGAGTTTAAATGGATAGTAGTGGCCTACCATGTAGGCTGACCATACGTCCCATTTTGAACGGGACAGTCCCGTTTTTTCCCTTTTTCTCAACTGTCCCGTTGTTTTAACATAAATGCTGGTTTTGTCCTGTTTTTCAGGAACAGGTAGAGGTGGAGCAGCTGACCGGAGGGAACCCGGAGGAGGAATCGCCCCCGCCCACCAGCGCACAGCAAAGGAGGTGGGAGAGGCGGGCCCAGCACCGCGACAGGCGGAGGCGATTCCCCTTCCGGGTTCCCTCCAATCAGCTGCTCCGCCCCTGCCCACTGCGCCGCCCAGCATGCCCCATGCGTGCTGACAGGCGGAGGCGCCCCCCCGTCCTCCCAACCAGCTGCTCCGCCCCCGCCCATTCCTCTTGTCCCATTTTTGTCTCAAGGAAATATGGTCAGTCTACTACCATGACATTTTGAACATTTGCCCCTTGGTCAAACTCTATTTATCCTTGGTATATGTTCCAGATTCCTTATACACTTTCCAAGTTAATCTTTCTGACATGTTCAGTTTTCATGTACTGGAAAGTTATGATGCATAAAGAAGCTGAATTGAACTCTTTGGATCTTCAAAATCCATCAAAGAAAGTTCCACTGGTTTTAGTAGATAGAAGCAAACAGGTTTTTTTGCTTTGTAAAATCTGATTTAAGATAACTCATGAGCCAGCATCTGCAAATGCCTAAGCAAGCTATTAAGGAGGCTACCTGAATTCAGAGCCTTGGTAGTTTGGAGGTCTTGGTTAAGGGTTTTGTGTGCGTGTGTACGTGTGTGCGTGCGTGCACCTTTAAATCAGTTTTTGACTCCTGGCAACTGCCTGGACAAGTCCCTGCAGTTTTTTTGGCAAGATTTCGGAAGGGGTTTGCCATTGCCTACTTCCTAGGGCTGAGAGGGAGTGACTGGCCCAAGGTCACCCAGCTGGCATCGTGCCTAAGGTGGGACTAGAACTCATGGTCTCCAGCTTTCTAGCCTGATACCTTAACCACTACACCAAACTGGCCCTCATTATTTGTTTTACTCCTTCAATATATGGGAACAGAATTTTGGCTATTTGGAAGTGGCAATGACGTGGTGGTGGTAGGGCATTATTGGAGATTTCTAATTATCTTGACTGGAATCTGCTTTCCTTACCCTGGCAAATGGTTTCCTTCACCTTTTTCAGGGGAAAGGAAAATAGGTGGTGGCCATGACAAAAATCTCAGCTAATGATTGGGTAGATAGCTGCTATTGTTTTCCCAGAATGACTAAGAATATTTTAGGGAGAATTGAAGATGTAGGTCATCAGCCAGCTGAACATTTAAGGAAGCATTGGCATGTTCAGTCACGCAGCCCAAAAGCAACTTTGGTGAAGTTGAGGAACTTTTTGATTCCTCCTCCACCCCAACTTCAAACAAAACTTTTGGCAGACTGAAGGTTGTATCATCTCAATCACCAAAATGCTGGCTTGTAGTAACTGTCCAGTAAGTGTTTCTTCAATTCCCTTTTCGGGGCTTCAATGATTTGGACTCACTATCCAGCCACCACATGGAACCAGGTCCTTCTTCCCTTGTTCACGTTCCTGAGTCTTTAAACCCTTTCTTGTACAAGCAAATTAATGTACCCTTTTCAATTATGTCATTTCTGGATGCCACCACCAGTGTCTAAACTGAGGAAGGATCGGGAAGGATCCTCTGAGTGGAACCTTTAGCATTGCAGGAGATAGTTGACTCCATTGATTCTATAAAACGTGTGAAAATTCCTGGGTCACATGGGTTTCCTAACAGTATTAAAAATATAAAGAAAGCTTGGCCCCTATATTGTTAGAAATTGTTAGAAAACCTAACCCTGAAACAGTCTTGCTGGATGTGGAAAAAGCCTTTGATACTGTACAGATTAAATTTTTGGAACATATAGGGATAACAAATATTTCCTTCAATTTCCATTTTTTGGATTATAATGCATTATTCTAATCCTTCTGCTTGAGTTATTACAAGTGGGATTATTTTTCCACCAATTAAAATGCATTGTGCAAACCATCAAAAGTGTCCATTATCCCTCTTATATTTAATTTGATTTTGGACACTTTGGTTTATCTCATTAGACAATCTTTTTTTTTTATTAAGTTTTATTAGGTTTTTAAATATACAAAGCTAAAAGATAAAGATGAAACGGAAAGAGAAATACAAATTAAAAGAAAAGAAAAAGAAAAGTGCAGTAAAGAAAAAGAAAAATAAAATAAAGAAAAAGACATACATAGAAATTAGATAACCTCCGATCCGTCTATGGTCATAAGAATAAAATAGTTTGTTTTAACATGCTGGCTATTCATATAACATTCATATATTTTTCCTTGTCTATTATGTACTATTTATCTATAATCTAATCAACAAAAACTCCATATTTAGCTTTACTCCTCCTGCTTTTTGCAAATAGTCCATCAAAGATTTCCACTCATTAAAGAATAATAATTAAAATTTTCTTTTAGTAGGCAAATCAATTTGTCATTTTCTGCCATTTCTAGTAGTTTCAACATCCATTCCTGTATTGTTGGTACACTTTAATTTTCCCAAAACTATACATATATAAGTAAAAAGAAATTTTTTTTTCTATCTGTGCATCCCAAATTCCAGATAAAAAGAAAAAATTCTAATTTAAGTCTTTTAATTTATACCCAACTATATTATTATACTATGCATATAGAAATAAAAAGAAAAGAGTTTTTCTATTTATACAACCCAGATTCCAAACAAAAAGAAAAAATTCTGATTTAATTCTTTTAAGTTATACCCAACCCTACTATTTTTGATCTCTCGCTATAATATTTCTTCAGATTTTGCTCTGTTATAACTTTTCTCACAAAATATCTTGACAATTTCTTATCTCTAACGTAACGTGAGTCAACTCTAAAAGTTTTATTTATCTCAGAGTCCATGTCTTCTTCTTCTGTCTCTAAATATTGAACTAAAGTATCAACTATATATTTTCTCATATTCTCATCTAATTTTCCCAGAGCTCCTATCAGACTCAAAATACATTCTTCTTCTCTCATTTCTGCTAATACAATAGCATCTAAATTATATTCCATAGTAATAGAATCTGATTTAATCTCCAATTTCTTAACCTGGCCTTGTGTCTCTTTAAAATCCCCTGGAAGAATATTTGCAATTTCTTTGACAGTCTGTATTTCATTTCTAAATTCTTTTTCTGAGTCTTCCTTCATCACTTCCATTTTCTCTTCTACTTGTTGATCTAGAATATTGTCCACCTTTTTATCTGTTTTTATATCTAAAGAAGTAATTAAGTCATCCATCCTTTTCTCCAAGGTAACAGTTAAAATATCCATCTTTTCCTCCAAGGCAGTAGTTAAATCATCTATTTTTGGATTCAGTGCTGTAATCGCATCCAATATTTTTCCCATATCTAATGTTGGTACTTCTGAAGGTGCAGCCATGGACTCCATTTCCTTATATCTATCCCTCTTCACTCTTGCGACCGCAGCAACCAGGTTGTATATAATATTCCTGTAAAGAGAAAAGAAAAATAACAAAAGACAAAGGAGAACCACTATAAACAATAAAAAAGAAAAGAAAAAGGGAAGAGGAGGGATAAAAAATTATTAAGGATTCAAAAGGAAAAAGGAGGGAAGAGAGGAGAGAAAAAAAAATCCAAATACAATGAAAAATTAAAAAATAGAAGTAATACTGCTTTTTCTTAATAGATATTACATAAAAAAAGGGCAAAATGTACTTTGGTAAAATCAACAATTCTCACATAAAAGAAAAATAAAAGATAAGAGTACAACGGGTAAGTCCTTTAGCTGTAGTCAAAATATCCTTGAAAATGTAATAACAATCCAGTTCTCAGGCAAGCTTTTAATCACAAGTCCCAAAGAGGAGAGAGAGAAGAAAAAAAGAGAGAAGGGGGGGGGAATAGGAAAAATCCCCAACTCCAAATGTCTTCACTCTCCAAGACAAAAAGCAACAAGAAAGTCCACTAAAATCCCAAATAATAAGAAAATTCCCAAAACTATTTAAAACAAAAATATTCCAAAAATACCCATTATAATCCAAATAATTTCCAAACGCATTACAGAAAAAAGAAGGAAAAAAAAAAACCATCTCAAGATGAAACGCAGAAAAGCAAAGAAATAAGATAAAAGGCAGACATTAACCCATTTGAATTCAAAATCCAGAGAGGAAAATAAATTAGTCCCACTTCAGTAAATAAGCCATTCGTCAATAGTCAATGTGACTCCATTTCACTTCCAAGTAAAGTCATTGTTCTTTAAGCTCCCACCATTCAAGTCGTCTTTAGCAAGAAAGTTACACAATCACCAGCAGCATCGGTCATGTCCATAGAAGGATCTTAGCAGATAATATGTAAAGTTAAAATAAACACAAATATAAAACAGTGACTAAAAGTGCTGAATTTAGGTGCTACTCATCTGAAAAGATTTCGCTGTTTCCTGTAGAGCAATAACGATGGTCTTTCCAGTCGCTTTCGTCGCTTCAATTTCCTTTTTCCCGTGGTGGAAAAACGGGAATTGGGAAAGAGCGACGATTCCAGAGACCCTTGTGGTTTATCTTCTGATCCCCTTTTCTTCAAAGGGGAGATTTCAGCAGTTTTATTTCTTTAAAAACCGCTGCAAGCAGGGAAACAGCTGAGCCGAGCCAGGAGCGCTTGGTTCAGCGCACCGGCATCTACAGCACCCGGAAGCGATCTGTCATTAGACAATCTAGTAATATTCAAGGTATATAGCTAGTTGGAACTTAACATATTATTGTATAGCAAATATTCTGGGACATATTAAGTGTTATCAAAGATTTTAACCTAATTTTATGGAGGTTTTGCGGCATTATGGTAATTTTTCTGGATATACAATAAATTAGAACAAATCTAATATTTTGCCAATTGTTTCTTACATGTAAAATTGGGAAACATGTAAAATTGTGTTGCATTTATTGCCTGTACTCTGTTAAATATCTGGGGATAATTATTTCCAGAAAAAAAAACTTTGCTAGTAGATGTGGCTATTCGAAAATACCCTTGAATCTAAGTGGAAGAATACATGTGAACATGAATATAACTTCACAGTTTATATATTATATATATTTATATATATAAAGCTGAGACTCCCATATGAACATGGAGGCTGTAATTTTCCTAATTTTCAATTGTAGCATTGAGCATACTTATTAACAACTATTTTTTATTGGAATGGAAACAAGGTTGAACATGTACTACTACGGGAACAATTACAATGTTGTTATTATATGGAACCTTTGAAATCCTGGCAAGAATTATATTGTATTCCAAGCCATTTAGTTATGTCTGGATGTTACTGGGAAAGAAATTAACATTTGACTCTTGCTCCCATGAGGAATATATTCTTTTGAATAATCCTTCCTTTAAAAAGATAGATTAAAGTTTTTGTATAGAAGATGTGGCCTAACAATGGGGCTATTATCTTAGAACAGCTTATTGCTAATGATACCTTAAAACTTACAAAAGGTGAAAAAAAGAATATAACCTGCCTAAGTTTATTGGCAATATATTCATTTAAAACATTTGTTATGTTCTCATTTTGGACAGATGTGTTGGTGACCTCAGAAATGCCTATGATTTTGACTATATTAGATTTTAGAGACTAAGTCAACAATTCCATTTTATCAACAATTAAGGAATATTACAAAAAAAATTACAGATAAGAAATCTGGAATAGAGATTTAGAGTTTCTAGTTTCAACAATTCAATGTTCTCAGGCTTTTTTAAGAAAATGTCAAATATGTTTCTTATAACTTTAAGATGAGACTAATACTATAAATTCTACTGGGTCTCTTGGTGGATTATTTCTATATTGGAAATGCAATAAAATAACTACACTAAATTATAGATAACTACACAATCCAAAATACACATTTAGGCAATTATGTTATTAGGATCAACCAAAATGGCTCTAAGATTATGTATATTTCCAAGTTCTTCAGAATTATTCCTTAGATTAGGCAGCTCAAAAATAATAAATAAATAAATAGGGAATGAGAAAAGAAGCATATTAATGTTAAATGGTGCATTATACTAGAGAAATCTGTTTTATGCATTTGAATGTACAAAATTATATAAGGAAGTTCTCCTTTGGGAGTTCCTTCTTGTAATCTAATTTGCTAGGCTCCGTTAAGGTTGTGAAATCCATTCATATTATTAATTGCATGTTTGGCAAAACATTTCTTGGAAACCACAAAGATAATTCCTTTTCCATTTGCTCAGTTACTAAGATTAAGGTAAAGGTTCCCCCCGCACATTTGTGCAGTCGTGTCCAACTCTGGGGGCCAGTGCTCATCTCCGTTTGTTAGCCGAAGAGCCAGCATTGTCCGAAGACGCTTCCACGGTCATGTGGCCGCATGACGCACGTGGAACGCTGTTACCTACCCACCGAAGTGGTACCTATTCATCTACTTGCATTTGCATGCTTTCGAATTGCTAGGTTGGCAATTACTAAGATTAATCAAGCCTAAATTCACTAGATAGCCAAATATAAATTTTCTTGATGAAACTTTGTGCAAATAAGAAATATTCCTCAACGTACTATTTGAAATCAACCAACCCCTTTAATATTGGACAGAGCTATATTAGCAAAGAAGAAACAAATAACCCGTAAGATAGAAAGGCCAATTAAATTGACATGCAGGGGATTCAGCTTTAGCCAACTGCCTCTTCATTCAGAGGGAAATTAAGGAGAAATGGAAGTGGCCAGATCTTGGGGTTCATGTTTCCCCCCCCTTTCTTCCCTTTCATTCTTGCTCCACAGTTGCTGAAAAAATGCTGGCTTTGCAGAAGAGCTTTTCTAAGAAAGCTTATCCTTTGCATGTGTGACCACGTTTTCAGTATCAAAGGGGAGAACTGGGTGTAAATGAATCCATTGATCCCTTTCACAATCCAACCACAAACCAAATTAAGCTAAGATTTATGTGGTGTCAAGTTCAGCACTTGTATAGCTACAGCACTGATATAATTAAAGTTGCTATTTAGCAATATGGAAAAGAAATGAGATGCTGCTGCTGCTGCTGTAACAAAGCGAAAAGGCAGCACTAGAGCAATAAACATTTCATTGCCTACCTACTTCCCTTACTGACTTTAGTACTTTGACCGTAAAGGTTTTAGTTTATAATAAAAATAATCACTGTGCCAAAGAACTGTGCCCACATTAAATATACACATCAGAAATCTTCATAGCATTAGGTAAAAGTCTTGGACAATGGGCTTATTTCCATCAATTAAAGAAGTCATTATAAATTACAAAATATTTTTATAGATTTTAATGGAATTGGGATATATTATCAAAAACCATACTTCTCACCTCCATCCTGTCACGCATTTGTTACCATATTTGTATGGGTTGTATAAAGAGTGGGGCCCAAATACCACTTTCTGGGGAGGGCATTGAATGGCCTGGGAGCCATAGGCCCCTCCCGCATACCAGACAGAGGGGCTTCTGACAGCAGGGACATCTTCAGAAAGGCTTCTCCTGCTGACGCAAGTAGCTCAGCAGGCTCATAGTAAGAGAAATGGTCCCCTAGACCAGAGCTTTCCAACCTTTTCATGTTGGTGACACACTTTTTAAACATGTATCATTTTGCGACACACTCTTACAGCAGGGCATCATTTCGTGACATACTCTTACAGCAGGGCACAAGCAGGCACTAGGACCTGCGCAGAATCACAGCAGGTTTGGAGGCAGCAAGGCACGAGGCAGGCACTAGGACCTGCGTGGAATCCTGGCAGGGCTCGGAGGCAGCAGCAGCCGCAGTGACACACCCAAACACTGCAGCCGACACACTAATGTGTCGCGACACACAGTTTGGAAAGCTCTGCCCTAGACAATTAAGCCTTAAGCCATGGGTGTCCAACCTTTTGGCTTCCCTGGGCCACATTGAGTGAAGAGGATTTATCTTGGGCCACACATAAAATATATAATATAGTTAATGTATATAAGTAATAAAACTTCATTTTAAAAATATTTTTATCATAACATTTAAAAAAAGAGGGCAACATAAAACTAATGGGATATCTGGCCTTGTTTTTGTGAAACTAATGCATCAATGTCTGGTTCGATGAAAGTGGTTACAATTCTCAGTGAGTTCTCAAGGTGCTCGTCAGAAATTTTAATTCTAATTTTACTCTTTGTGTGCTTCATCCTTGAAAATAGTTGCTCACAAATGTACGTGCTGCCAAAAAGCGATGTCATGAATAAGGCATGATTGTGAAGCGAGGGATATTTTTCTCTGGGAAGATAGGTCTTATAAAAGTCCAGTAGAGAGACATGATCAAATTTTTCTTTGAGTTGAATGTCTGATTGCAACTCTATGCATTCCATTTGAAAATTCAGAGGTAATGTAGTTATGTCAACTGAAAATGGAGTCAAAAATATACCAAAATATTGATGATTTTTCCAGACATCTTGAAACCTGTTCTCAAATTCCTGTATCAAACCGAAAAGCAAGGCTGCATATTTCTCGCTGTTCACAGGACTGTGTTTAGCCAATGTATTAAAATGTATAAAATTATTTTCCATAACTTGAGCTTGCCATACTTAAAGTTTTATTTCAAATGCTGTTATGCTTTAAAACATTGCAGTGATAAGTTGGTTTTCACCTTGAAGATGCATGTTTAACTCATTTAAATGAGTGGTCAGATCCACCAAAAATGCTAAATCTGTGAGCCATTTTTCATCTTCAAGTTCTGGCACAAATTTTCTTTTTGATTCCATAAACAACTGGATTTCATTTCGCAAATCATAAAATATTTTCAGCATTTTACCCTGACTTAGCCACCTTACTTCAGAAAAGTAAATGATGTCCCCATAATCAGCATCCATACTTTTAAGGAACTCCTGGAATTGGCAAAGATTGAATCCCTTGGCCCTTATGAAATTCACTGCTTTGTTGACAATTTGCATGACATTATCCATTTTTAAAGCTTTCGCGCATAAATTTTCTTGATGTAGAATGCAGTGATACTTCATCAAACATGAGTTGCCGGTGGCACTTGCATTGTCTTCTATCAATTTTGTATGTCCCTCACTTTTACCAACCATCGCCGGGGTGCCATCAGTAGATATACCAGATATGTTGACAATAGTTAAAGAAAATCGCTTTAATGTAATTTTTACTGCTTCATACAAATCAAGAGATTTAGTTGTGTCTTTTAATGGCACCAAAGAAGCCATTTCTTCAGTGACATTATATTCGTTATCAATACCTCTAATGAAAATGAGAGCCGTATCTGTAGCATCAGTACTTTCATCCATCGTCAAAGCATAAAATTTGAAATTAGCAGCTTTACTCTTCAAACCTCTTTCAATAGATTTTCTTATTTCTTCAATTCGCCTGGCTATAGTCTGGTGAGACAAACTGATTTTTGAAAAATCACTTTTTTTATCAGGACAAATTATATCTGCCACGCTTTCCATACATTGCTTAATAAACTCACCATCGGTAAATGGTTTTGATTTTTTTGCAATCAGTTTTGCTACCAAATAACCAGCTTTTATAATAGAGTCCTTTTGGGTTGTGATTTTTTTTTAAAAAAATTGTTGAGACGACAGACTTTTTTTCAGTTCCGCTAATTTGTCTTTATTTTTTTTTAATAAATTTTATTAGGTTTTAAATATACGTAGATAAAAGTTTGAAACAGAAAAGAAAATAGATACAAATAAATACAAATCAAAGAAAGAAAGAGAATAAACAAGTGTAGTAAAGCAAAAAGCAAAAAGATAAAGATGAAACATAGAATATGTCTATGAAGGTTCTCAGTCATCCAGGTGGAATTGTCTGTAGCTTGAATCATGTCAACTGGATTTCTATTTTCTCAGTGGAAACGTTTCGCTCCTTATCCAAGGAGCTTCTTCAGTCTGAGCAAAGTTGGTAAGGGAATCCTAAATATGTTTCTAGGTAGCTGTGTGACCTTACACCTGGGGTCATGGTTATATTGAGATGTATTTTTATTTTTAAGTCCTTTTACCATCTAAAGGATGAAACATAGAAATTAGTCAACTTCCGATTTGTCTCTGGTCATAGTAATTTTACAAATTTATCATACATGCTAGGTCTATATAAAACATTAAAAAACATTTCTTGTCTATTATATCAAATTATATATATTTTAATCTTCAAATCCCCATATGAGCTTTGCTCCTCCCGCATCTTGTAAATAGTCAATTAATGGTTTCCACTCTTTAAGAAAATAATAATTTTAATTTTCTTTTAATACACATGTCAATTTATCATTCTCTGCCATATCCATCAATTTTAACATCCAATCTTGTATTGTGGGCAAGATCTGGTTTTTCCAATTTTGTGCATAAATACGTCTTGCTGCTGTAATCATGTATTGCATAATTCTTGTAAATTGCTTCCCAAGTTGTCCTTCTATTATTCCCAATAAAAATAATTCCGGTTTGAATGGGACTCGAATTTGTAATATGTTTTGCATCAATGAATGTATTTGAGTCCAAAATTTCTTAGCAATCTCACATGTCCACCACATATGGTAAAAAGACCCCTCTTTTTTTTTACATTTCCAACATAAGTTGGAAACATTCCCATACATTTTAGAAAGTTTTTGTGGGGTCATATACCATCTGTACATCATCTTATAAAAGTTTTCTTTTAAATTATAGCACAAAGTAAATTTTAGTCCTTTAATCCACATATCTTCCCATTGTTGCATTTGAATGTTATAACCAATATTTTTAGCCCTTTTAATCATACAGTCTTTAACTTGTTCCTCTACCATTTCACCTTTTAACAATAGTTTATACATTTTAGCAATTAGATGATCATCAGCTTCGCATAATTGTATCTCGAATTCTGATTTGGTTTGTTCAAATTCAAAGTTTTTCTTATCTGATTTAAATTTCTCTACAAGTTGCATGTATGAAAGCCATTGAAAAGTATATCCCTCTGATGCCAATTCTTCTATTGATTTAATTGTATATTGTCCTTGTTCTTTCTTTAAAAAATCTTTATAGGTCAACCATTTGTCTTTAATTCTTACTTCTGTTCTATAGAATGCTTCTTGCATAGAGATCCATAAAGGTCTTTTATAACATAAAGTTAATTTATATTTATTCCAAATTCTTAACAAGGATCTTCTAATATAATGATTTTTAAAGTCTACATTAACTTTAACTTTATCATACCACAAATACCCATGCCATCCATATCTTAGTTCATGTCCCTCCAAATTCAATATTTTTTCATTTTTCAGAACTATCCATTCTTTAATCCAAACCAAGCAACAGGCAGCATAATATAATTTCAAATCCGGCGGACCTAGTCCTCCTCTTTCTTTAGAGTCTTGCAAAACTTTATATTTTACTCTTGGTTTTTTTCCTTGCCAAATGAACTTAGAGATATCTCGCTGCCATTGTTTAAAAGGTTCTTCTGATGCAAGTATAGGTAGTGTTTGAAAAAGATATAAAATTCTTGGCAAAACATTCATTTTAATTGCTGAAATTCTACCTAATAGTGATAATTGCATTTTTTCCCAATGGTCCAAATCTTTTTTAATGTCCATCCAAAGTGGAATATAATTATTCTTAAACAACTTAACATTTTTAGCTGTTAAATATACTCCCAAATATTTTACTTTTTCTTCCATTGAATATCCTGTTATTTCTTTCAATTTCTCTTGTTCATGATGGTCCATATTTTTAGTCAAAACTTTTGTCTTCTGTAAATTCACTTTGAACCCTGCTAGCGACCCAAAGTCTTTTAATTTCTGTATTAAAATTTCAATTCCATCTAGTGGATTCTCCAAAGTAATGACTAGATTGTCTGCAAAGGCTCTTAGTTTATAAACTTCTTTTTTAACTTTGATGCCATGGATACCTTCATCCTGTCTAATATCTCTAAGTAAAACCTCTAATACCAATATAAACAAAAGTGGAGATAATGGACAACCTTGTCTAGTACCTTTTTGAATTTCACATGACTTACTAATTCTCCATTAACAATTATTTTGGCAAGTTGTGGAGTATATATTGATTTAATCCATTTTATAAAATTTCCTCCAAAATTCATGTTTTCCAATAAAACATAAAAGGCCAATTTAAATTATCAAAGGCTTTTTCAGCATCAATAAATATCAAGGCAGCTTGTTTTTCATAATGTTGTTCCAAATATTCAATTACATCTAATATATTTTGGACATTGTCTCGGATTTGCTTGTTGGGCAAAAATCCAGCTTGGTCTTGATGAATATAATTCTTAAGAATATTTTTCATTCTTTCTGCTAATATCGTTGTAAATATCTTATAGTCATTATTCAATAAAGATATTGGTCTGTAATTCTTAGTTAAAGTCAAATCTTGTTGTTCTTTTGGGATCAGTGTTATATGTGCTTCTTTCCAAGTTTCTGGCATGGTTCCTGTTTCCAAAATAGAATTCATGGTCTTCTGCAAAGGTAGACATAAATCATCCTCAAAGCATTTATAATAGGCAGCTGACAATCCATCCAGTCCAGGAGCTTTTCCTCTACTAATTTTCTTTGTCTTTATGACAAATTCCTTGATACGCTCCGAATTTGGCAGCATGTTTTTCCATATAATGCCTTTTCAAATTGTAGTCTTTGAAAACTGACACATTTTC
The DNA here is from genome assembly GCA_023362775.1 of Charina bottae. Lineage (NCBI taxonomy): Eukaryota > Metazoa > Chordata > Lepidosauria > Squamata > Charinaidae > Charina > Charina bottae. The sequence continues at coordinate 177,653,930 of JALMGJ010000003.1, forward strand.
CCTACAAATTAAGCATAGTGCCTTAGTATTTGTCTCAACAAAAAAGTACTCATCTGTCTATTTTTCGTTAAATACTCTTCCTTCATCCGCAATTTTTCTTTTTTTCTTTTCTTTTTTGGGTTCTGTTTTCTGTTGAAACGATGTTGAAGCCATGCTGGAATAAATTTATTTAGGAATAAATATTTTTTTAAAGAAATAACACAACAAGCCCATCGTAAATTGTTAGGTAGGCAAATAAACAAAGCAAAGTTTAATAATCAAATAAGAAAACTTACATGTCTACTTAATAATAATAACAATAAATGCTTGTCATCACAGAACACATGTAGGTAGGTTGAAATATTATATATAATACCAAGTTGCCACAAGCTGATGTGTGTAGCAGGGGGCGGCGGCGTTACCACTGCACTGCCCCCTCCCCTACAAAGCATTCCGTTGTTTCTACCTACGTAGTCCACGCTCAAGCACCGCGTGATCGAGTCACAAAAAAATAAAAAAATAATGTTAAAAGTTTACGATTTTTTTGGGCTGCATTACTAGCTGTTGAGGGAATCATCCGTGGGCTGCGGGTTGGACACGCCTTCCTTAAGCTATTTAGGGCTTCACATTAAATTTTCCCGGTAGGTAACTGACAGTCAGCATAGGCATCGTGTGATCTGTGCACTTTACACTTGCACCAACTGCAATTTCCAAATATATAGGGTAACCCCATGTAAAAAATGTTGCAGTAGTCAAGATGGGTTTGTTTGTTTGTTTGTATAGCTGCCCATCTCAAACCAATAACTATAACCAAGGCATGGATTACCATACTAATTCCAACCAGTTCAGGAAGAATGGCAGTTGGTGTGTTAGGTTGTAGTTGTGCAAACTTGCTCCTCAATACAGTCGTAACTTACAAATCTAGTAATCAGTGGGGATCAAGGAGCATCCATAAAGAGTGGACCTCCTCTTTCTGAAGATAATGAGTTATACCCCCCAACAGACTTTCCTGATATTAACCCAGAGCTTTCCAAACTGTGTGTCGTGACACAAAAGTGTGTCGCCACACACAGTCTGGTGTGTCGCCACACAACCCAGAAGTGCTGATCATCATCAGCGCTTACGGGTTTTCCCGCGGCGACACACCAACTGCAGTGCGCAAAACCTGAAAGCGCAGCAGCGCTTCCGGGTTTTTGCGTGGCGACACACCAAAGCCGGTTGGTGTGTCGCCGCGGTAAAAACTTTGGAAAGCCCTGTATTAACCACTTAGAGCATCCAGAAAGACTTAGTTTATAGTACAGCACATTTATCAGAGATAAGTAATACATTAACAAAGCTGTATTGCTGGTATCTTTAGGTAAAGCAGGGTTGATCAATGCCCTTTCCATCAAAGAATCCCATCCTCATTTCTGTTGCTATACCATGTCATCCAAGTTCTCGGCAGCCTCAAGGCTGTCTGCTTTCCGTCTGGCTCTCATAATTTTGGCAGTTAAGTGGCTCCTGGCATTCTGAATCTTTTTATTGAGACAATAGAAATTTCTCAGTATAAAGGGAATAGCCCACAGAGGGATAAAGAAGAATCAGGCAAACCCCAGAGCGATATGGTTCTTGAGGCAGCTCTTCCAGTCTTTTAGTGTAGCTTAGTTCACAAAATGATACAATGGAGAGCTTGGCTCTAAATTGATTTATTCACTTAGGATTCAATAAGAGAAAAGTAATTCAAAGCCAAACATCCATCTCTTGGATGCCGGCCAAGAAGAAAACCAATCGAAGAGAAGAAAACAGAGTCATGGAAGGGAGACAAATGTAAAAGGACGCACCAAAACCTCAACAAACTTTGCATGCTTACCAAATAATGATAGCCACGATCCCAAGTGATCTTTTAGGTAAATTCAGTAGTTTGGAGGATACTCAGTGTGATTGTTTCTACCTCCCCTCCACCCCTTTCAATACCAGGCCTTGGAATAACATCCGAAAGAACTTTGAAAGTTCCCTGTATTTCAAAAGTGGTTTTTCCCCACGTTGTCAGGGTAGATTCCTGTTTCAGAAACATAAGCCAAGGCCCTGTGGGGAATGTAGAAGTAATTATGTGGATCTGAAGATTCTTCCCAATGTGTTTTATATTTGAACTATAATGTTGGTAGATTGTTAGCTACTTCACAGTATTATGCATGGGCTATGAATGTAACTATTATTATTGCTTGTCTTTCATAAAATATTTCTTAAATATACTATGTCAGATGCCAAGTCTGATTGCATGTCACATATAAAGACCTTGACAAATATCAATTGCCAGATATATAAGATGATGGAAATCAATAACACACACCTGCAAGTGAAAGATAGGTGTAGAGGAGTAGGTTTCTTAACCCTTTCTCTTTGCTTTATGCTATTTTCCTGTGTGAAATAATCTCCAAGATGCTCTGACCACCAACTTCCTTTGAGGAAAATTAAAAAAAGAAAAGAAAAGAAATTGTACCTTTTCGTGAACGATGACGAAAGTCAAGAGAGCTCTCTGGCAACAAAGAAAAGGCTTCTGATGCTCCCCCCTCCCCACTTCAGAGATGGTAGACCTCTGGCACAGAGCCCCCCACCAGGCTAGGAAGCAAAAAAAGAAATAGTGGGTTAACATGGCTGCTTTCCCCCTGCCACTACCTGAGCAGTGGGCCTGAGCCTCACAAAGGTCTCTCCTTTCCTCCTTAGTCACCCAAAGTATATCTTCCCGCTCTGTACACCTGAGAATCTTCCTTAGGCTCACCATACCTGGACTACAACGCTCCCAATGACCACTAGATGGCAGCAAAGAGTTGGATGTTTCTGCATCTCTCTGCTGCCATCTAGTGGTCATTCAGATCTTAGCAGTTTAGGTATGTACAGTATTCTCTGCCCCCTTGTTCTGTCAAAGCAGGAAGGAAGAGAGAGAAAAAGGAAGAGAGTGGCTGGCAGCAATTGCCAGGGAAGCCCCCAAGACCAGATTAGCTGGGAGTGGCATAGGAGGTGGTGGTAGCAGGGCCACTGACTTTTTCCTCGTATGATTCTTCCTTCCTATTACAGCCCTGTTCTTTGGCTACCACATCTGGGATGCAACAGTCCAGATGATTATTAGATGGCAGGAGCAAGCTACAGGAAACTCTAACCATTTGCTAGCGGTAATCTGGATTTTGCAGCCCATCTATCTTGCTGCCCCACTCAAAGAATCGGGATAGCTCATGTAAATCACAAGCTTGCAATTGCCAGGGTACTTCATTGGAAATCATTTGTAACTCTCACTTTAGAAGAATGGCAATCTGAACTGTGGAGATATGCATCAGTGTCAAAAATAACTTTGTATTTGAAAAATAAATCTGATATAGAATCTGATATAGAATTTAATCCATACATATGGACATGCTGCATCTGAAGTTTGGGTCTCTTAGCACAAGGCTTTAATATACAGTATGAGCTCTTGCCTGACTTGTTAAATAAGGATTGAACTTTTTATATCAGATAGAAACTCTTGTTAATTGTTTATTCTGACTTATTGTTCTTATTATACTGGCTACCTTGGTCAATTATTAAACATTGATTTGATTTTAATAATTATATTGATCATTTTTATATGCAGCACTGATCTAATGAATGTTTTAACTCAGTTTTGTATAGCTTGTAAATCTCTTTTCTCTCTTTCTTTCTTACTTCTTTTCTGCTTTTTTTCTGGATTGTGCATTTATATAGCTATTAAATAAAAAAAGGAAAAAATCACAAACCTTAACAATCTATTAATACCATAAAACAGCTAAAACAATAATCAAATCAAAGTACCTTTAAATTGAACAATGATTCAAAGAATATGAAAACAAAGATTTACTTAACAGCAGCCCAGATAAACATGATCGAAGCTCCAAACACTTGGCAAAAGAGCTAGCCGTGTGGAACTATCTGGGCCTTGATGGGCAATCTGTTCCTCAGAACTGGGGCTACCACTGGAAAGGCCTGTTTATTTATTTATTTATTTATTTATCACATTTCTTCACTGCCCATCTCAGCAAGCGACTCTGGGCAGTTTACAATCAAATCAAGATAATAAAAGATTAAAATATCATAAAAACAGATTCATTATAAAAATATAAATATATAATATAAAATATAAAATCCAAGATGGTAAAACAACAGTCTCAATAAAATTTCCCAGGGCCTCATCAAGGTGCCAACCACCCCCATGATTGACTATCCCCCCTCCCACCCCAAGCGAGGTGGCACAGCCAAGTCTTGACTCTCTTTCGGAAGGCAGGGAGAGTGGGGGCCTGCCTCACCTCTGGGGGTAACTTATTCCACAGGGCGGGGGCCACGGCAGAGAAGGCCCTCTTCCTGGACCCTGCCAATTGACAGTCTCTCATGGACAGGGTCCATAACATGCCCTCTGTTTCTAGGTTCACACTCTCCTCATTTCCAGGGGTGGTAGGATCCAAAGTATCTCTTTGTAGGTTAAATGCACAGGGGCAACAGATTCTAATTGACGAAGTAGATGCTCCTGCCAATAACAAGGATGTGGCAAACTTGCCCTGAGTGATCTGATTTGTTGAAAGTGCTGGGCAAGAAATGCAGTGGATGGCCATACGGAAGAGACCCCCTGGCCTATAGGTCCCATGCAGTTACCTTCCATGCTTTCACTATATTTAAGCTAGTGATCAAAGCAGCTTGCTTGCGAGAGGTGAGTGGGTAACGGTAGTTTTCAGGATATTCCTCCCTAGTTTTCCCACTTCAAATTATAACCACAGATGTATAATTAATATATAAGACTGCCTTCTATGTTGCTGTTTTGGTAGAATGTCTTAATCTGATGCATCCATAATATTCTATACCTCAAAAGGCAAAAGCAAGATTTGAAAAATATAACATTTAGAATGTAAAAAGATGTAAGTATGAAGGTATAGCTTCATGTATAAACTATGATCCAAGCTGATATCATGTATATGTGAGAAAGTGAAGTATAATAAACATTTTGTACATAAAGGTCAAGAGCAAGAAACCCATGTTTATTAAACTAGGATAACATAATGCCTCAATAAATAATTCAGATCCAATAAAAGTGACATGATAACTTGTAAGAGCTTCCCAGCATAGCTTAAAATAAAAATCAATATAATCACTACAGATAACTTAGAAAACAGATTAAGTAGATTGCTTTCAACTTTGCTTTTAAGATACACTAGGTTTAATTTGGTTGTTTTGTAAAACTTAATGGGATTTGTCTTGGTGTTTGAGAACAGAAATTGGTTCAAATGCCCTGATTCCAAATTTACCAAAGTACTTGCAAGTTCTCTTGGACTGGTAAATTGTGAGTTAATTGTGGGTGGATTTTTTCCTGCAAATATGAAATAATGTAAAGTATCAACATGTTTATGGGTAGTTAACATTATAAATTATAAAATCATACATAGTCAAGATAATGCTAAGCTAAAATCTCCAAAACTAAAACCTCCAATACACAGCATCAAGTAAAATCTTATAAGAGAGAGGATCCAGCAGCCTGGGAGAATAGCCAGGTCTTTAAGCCTTTGCAACACCAGCAAGGGGAACCTCATTCTAGGGGGGAGACACTGTGACAGAGAAGGCTGGCTTCCTGGGGCCTGATAGATGACACTGTTTGATAAAAGGAACCTAGAGCAACCCAACCCTGTCAGTTTGTATTGGCCAGGCAGATACCATAGGACATAAGTAGTCCCTCAAATCAGGGGTCCCCAACCTGTGGGCCGTGGCCTGTTAGGAAGTGGGCTGCGGCCTGTTAGGAAGTGGGCTTTGGGGCTCCCGCCTGCAAACCCTGCCCCCCGGTGCGTGTGATTACCCTGCCCCCAGTGTGCGCGATTGGCTCCCACCTGCAAACCCTGCCCCCCGGTGCGTGTGATTACCCTGCCCCCAGTGTGCGCGATTGGCTCCCGCCTGCAAATCCTGCCCCCCAATGCACGTGATTGGCTCCTGCCTGTAAACCCCACCCACCAGTGCACATGATTGGCTCCTGCCTGCAAACCCTGCCCCCTGGTGCACGCAATTGGCTCCTGCCTGCAAACCCCTCCCCCCAGTCCGTGGAAAAATTTTCTTCCACAACCGGTCCCTGGTGCCAAAAAGGTTGGGGACTGCTGCCTCAAATAACCTCAAATAATAATTCAAGGTTAGTACAATATCAAGTAATGTTGATGAAGATTCTCAGTCATCAAGGTGGAATTGTCTGTAGGTTGAGTTATGGCAACTGGATTTCTTTCTTTTGGTTTAAACATTTCGCTGCGAAATGTTTCAGCCAAAAGAAAGAAATCCAGTTGCCATGACTCAACCTACGGACAATATCAAGTAATATTTTCAACAGCATTCTATTAGGTGGATGGACATGGGAAGGGCTGTCCAATGACAAAATAGCCCTATCACTTTCCTAGTACCCATCGCTTCACAGCAGAACCTTGGGAAAAATATTAAAGGCATCGTCATGTCTAGGAAACATTCTGACAGATGTCCTGGTCCAAGATCATTTTGGCTGCTATGTTATACTCAATCAGGGGTAGACTGGGTTTAATTGAATAGGGATTATTTCTGAATAGGCAATATGGATGCACTGTCTTGGTGTTAAAGGTCAAGAATGATTCAAACATAGGACAATGTCACTACAGTTCTTCCTCATCAGACAGGAAGGATGGCCATGGAAAGGGACAAAAAGAACATGTTCCCTTTGCCCTCTATACTTTCTTACTTTTCTTCCCGAGGAGCAGAAAAGGTGCTGATTTTAAGAACTGCTGGGGACTCTACCTATCAATTGCTAGCTCATAAATTATTGATTTAGTGATCTCCAGATGTTGCAAACTCAGTTCTCGTCAAATCTTGCCAGCCTAGCCAATGGCAAGGCTTGGGGAAATTGTGGTCCAAAACATCTGAGAGGCATTGTACTGCCAACTTAGCTGGTTCTCACATTTATTTGAACTATTCTTGACTACAAACTGGGCTGTGTAGGCCAGTACATAGTTGCTAAGAATTGCTTTTGAAATGTACTACATGCAACTAGTTGTGTGGACAATCATTCCTCTTGAATAAGTCTATAAGAAGTAGAACGGGGTTGGGCACAAATAGGCTTTCCCCATGAAACATGTGAGCAAAGAAATTAGGTGGCTACAGAAATGATTCTACAGTGAAAGTTCATATACCCAAATCCCTTGGCCATCTCAGAGCTAAATAAGTTTAGGAACAATGCACTCCATTTCATGATAATTTCTCTTAAATTCTACCCTCCTTTGAAATATTTTTAAAGCACATCATATTTCATCAAACTGAATGAGAGCTGGTAGAAAATGAAACTGAAAAATCTCATTGCTTCTCACAAATATAAAGAACCAGCCAAACATCTTTTTACTAAGACAGAAATCTCACTGATTTCAGTGGAGCTTACTCTCACATACACATGTAGAAGACAGTTGTCATAATTTCAGTAGGATTACTCATGAAGAATTGGATTTGGAACTTCAGCCAGAAAGAAAACATTCTGAAGTTTATAACTCTTTCTGAGGCAGAGCATCTGTTGAATTGCTGAATCACAGAAATAAATTTGCTTGTGACTCCACAGCTGTAATTAACCATAAATATTAAACTCATATTTCTTCTGTATATGAGATCAAATGCTTGCTATTTAAGGAATCTGAACATAATTTACATGGGTGTGATTATTTTTCAAGTAGAATTTTATTCTTCAGCCATCCTTTTTAAAGGTAAAGGTAAAGGTAAAGGTAAAGGTTTCCCCTGCACAGCCGTGTCTGACTCTAGGGGCCGGTGCTCATCTCCGTTTGTTAGCCGGAGAGCCAGCATTGTCCGAAGACGCTTCCGCAGTCACGTGGCCGGCATGACACATGCGGAAGGCTGTTGCCTACCCACCGAAGTGGTACCTATTAATCTACTTGCATTTGCATGCTTTCTAATTGCTAGGTTGGCAAGAGCTGGGGCGAGTGCGGGAGCTCACTCCATCACATGGGACTAGAGATTCGAACCTCTGAACTTGCGATCTTTCGATCAACAAGCCTGGCATCTTACCCACTGAGCTATCGCACCCTTATTTATTTATTTTATTTATTATTTATTTTATTTATTATTTATTATTTTATTTATTAAATTTATTTTAAATTTTTAAAATTTAAACCTAAGTGTCAAATTCATGTATAACAGAAAAGGAGTAGCAATGATATGCTTAATTAATTAATTAAATAAACCTTCATCTTCCTCTTTAGCCAAAACATCTCCAAGGATCATTTATAATTAAAGAAATAGCATTTCAGACAAGCATACAATCTAAATGACATGACGCAAAATGAAAAATGAAGGAGAGGACGAGGGAAGGAAATCACCTTCAGGACTTGTTCTTAGAATTGGAATGCTAGTTCTTAGATTCAGTTCAGGGACAGGAGGCTTCTGAAGATGGTCATAAAGCAGGATTGATGGAATGGCCCTGGCCCTCATGACACCTTCCTCAATAGTTTTCTGATAAAATAATTGCTGAGGAAGCAGCCTGATACAATTTATATGTTTACTTGTGAGATCTATATCCCATCTCTCTTTCAGGAGCTCAAGGAAGCTTACATAGCACTTTAACCTTCAATTTTATTCCCACAGTGAGGTAGATTGGCTAAGAGAGAATGGATGACCCAAAGTCACCCAATGAATTTCCATGACTGATGGTGAACGTGGGTTTGGATCTTCCTAATTCTTACACAATACATTAACCACTATGCCATACTGGTTTAACCATTCCAGTACTTTAACCATTATACCCCACTGGATCCTGTTTGCTGGTCTATGACGGAATAAAAATTGATTTGATTTGATAATATAAGTTAGCATAGCTTTACATTCTCGTAGTGTTATACAAATTCTAGTATTACTTATCCCCTTTTATAGTTATTTGCCCTAGTTATTTATAGTATATAGAATATTCATTTTAACATTAATTGTAATTTTATAGGATTTTTTTTTTTGCTTTTTAATACTTGTACTCTGTAATTTTACCTTAATAATCTTTACCTTATTTTATGCTATCAATATGACTTTTTATTTCTATTTCTATTTTTGTCAGATTACCCATATGAGAAGTGTTTTGGCAAATTGCATCCTTTACCAGCAAAGCGTTCTCATGATGACGTGAACGCCTGGTGGCTAGATAACAAGCAGTCCCATAATTTTGAATGGCGTTGTTTACATCGTCATGAGATAGGGAGCGAGAAGGTACCATGTTATGGCTAGCAATGGAAATCTTCCCATGAGAGCGAATCCTCCTGATTTCCTTCTGTGGGAAGCCTTGCCCAGGCCCCCTGAGCAAGGAGGGGGGGAACTCACGTGCTTGCTGAGATGCAAGCCACTGCCACCCAATGCTGTGTGCTTTGGGCCTAGTGTGTGTCACAGCTAACATCCAGCCAATCAGAATGCTAGAAGAACTGAATATACAACCATGCAAAATGGTGTTCTATGCTTCTTGATTTCTAGTGTCTTTTAGCCATGTAGATCTTCACGTGTTCACTTCCCGTGGACTGGGCAGAGTGAACTATGCCTGGCTTTGGGTATAGGCCGTGGCAGGAACTCTGGCCCTGGGATCAATACACGCTTATAAGTTTGTTTTTTGTTTTCCTTTTACAATGATGTATCTTGTATATTCAACTTTCATTTTTGCGATAATGTACTGTATCTGCATTATTGCCTTATGCTACCAGTAAACACTGTTAGCCCTAAAAAGCTGCATTCTTGTCTGTTTATTCTCAAGCCTCGAGTTTTTCCCCTTTAAGCCAACGTATATCCCATCAATTTTAGCGTAATTGTTATGTTACTAGTTGTATGCTGGTCTATGACCGAAATAAAAATTAATCGATTGAGATAAAGGAAAAGCACAACTCCAAAAGGAGCATTTTCGGCCACCTCTAACAACAGAGTAACACCACCAAGAATCATTTCAAAAACAAGAAAATAGGAGCCACTTTTTCAGGGGAAGAAAACTCTTGAAAAATGGCAAGGCAGAATTAAGTAGGATGGACCTATATTACATCAGTAAGTATGCTCTTGGGGACTGGATGTGGAACTTAGAAGGCTGTTTCCTTCTGTCTCCTACTGTGGGAGTTGAGTGACAGAGAAATAATACCTTGGCTATCAAAGTTGGGAATTCTTTTATGGATCTCCTGAGCTTTAATGTAATCTCTTAACTTTAATGCCATTTCCATTCTAAGTGGTTACTTTATGCAAACATTTTCATGTGGATATTTCTCTCTCTCTCTCTCTTGAAACAAGAGCACACATCCTCTCTTTTGGAGCAGATTATTTTATTTCCTTTTTTCCAATTATGCCATATTTTCCTTTTGAGGGCCTCTGGTATATCGAACCAGGTTACTGCCTGCCATGTTTCTTCTTGGGATAAATAAGAATTCATGTTGGGAGGTGAAAATAGTCATTTCCTTGTGAGTCACCCAATTTACTGAATCATGTATACTTCCTTCTCAGGAATAGGGAGGAGTTCCAATATTTCTGCATATAAATGTGCTGCCTTTTTAAGGAATGCTGGAAAAGAAATGCTGACATTAATTTTTCTCCTTCAAACCAATCATTCACATTTTTCTTGATAAGGTAAGGTAGAAAAGGGATTCCTTTCACACTTCTGGGTACAGGTAGCTCTCGTTTAATGATTGCCTCAGACAGTGACCGCTTTGCTTAATGACCAAGTTGCCAGTCCCAATTGTGGTCACTAAATGAGGACTACCTCTATATAGAAAACAACCCCAACCCCCAACAATAATACACAGCAGCGACCACAACAATAATACACAGCAGCAGTTATTTTAACATTTGGATGGACTTATGAACCATCTTTAAAACATGTTATGCCAATTATCCTTAAATTATAGCTTGGGGTAAATTTCATTGAGTTTTTCTATAAGTCCACCCGTTGTTGTAATGTAATTGTTTCTTTAAAAACTTGCATCCACTTTATCATACAGTCTTTTACTTATTCTGTTTCTGTGTCATATTTTAATAGCAACTTATATACAGTATATGTCAAATATGGGTGGTCTTGCTTCGGTACAAGTGTTTCAAATTCTGTGATTTGTACCAATCGAAGAGTGATTTGTCTTAAAAAGACAACAAAAGGAGTGATTTGTCTTAAAAACTGTTTTTCTTTCTTGAGGTTGCTTTTTATTCTTCTAGCAATCTGTAAATACATGAACCATGGATGTTATCCATTCGACTATCCATGACAAACAGGTTGTATGGTAAATAACTTAAAATTTGGGAAAGCAAGTTCACCTCTACCTTTTGAATCTTGTAAGATTTTTTTATTTTACTCTAGGTTTTTTTTTTTATTTTCCAAATACATTTGTTAATTATTGTTTGCCAGCCTTGGAATTCTTTTCCTGGGAGTAAGATTGGTGCTATTTGAAACTAAAAAAAGAATCTTAGATAATATATTCATTTTAACAGTTACAACTGATGCTAACCAGGAGAGTTTTAAGTTTTTCTATCTTTCTAAATCTTTTTAACTTGTTTCCATAATTTGGAGTAATTATTTTGAGATATATCTTTGTTACTACTTGTGAAATGCAATCCTAAATATTTCACTGGGGCTTTTTTAAAAAAAGAACTTTATTAGTTTTCAAAGTATAATTAAAATACAAAATATAGAATATAGAAAAGCTAGAGCATAGAACTAAAGAAAAAAAAAGAAAAAAACTATAAAAGTGCAAGCAGATAAAAAAAAGAAACAGAAAGTGACTTCCAACTTTCTCCAATACAGATATGATTAAGTTTACAAATATAATCTCTTACCATTGACCATCCAACTTTAGTAACATTATTTCTATCAAAACAAACCATTTAATCACTAAAACCCAAAATCAAAACTTCATTTTTTTCTAACACAAGCAAGTAATCTAAAAGTGGTTGCCAAGTAGAAATAAATCCAGAAGCAATGTTTTCTCTTATTAACACTGTTAATTTAGCTATCTGAGCCAAATCCATTAGTTTAATAATCCAATCTTCCACTGTAGGTTTTTGTGAATCTTTCCATCTTTGTGCATATAAAAGTGTCACTGCTGTAATCTCACGGGGGCTTTTGTTGACTATTCCAGATCTCCAAAGATTAATAGGGCCTTGGGCTATGGAGTTGGGAATTTTCTTCTACCCGCTTGTGGTAAATGTGCTTTTCTCTTCTGAGACTGGGCATCTTGTTGTCTTGGCAACACTTTGTGATAATGCACTGCTTAGCTAACTTAAAAGCACCTATCCATATTTTATAAAAATGACCTGTCTCTCTTGACAAGGCTTTTGTCATGGGCTATAATATTTGCCCTGGAGTCTGTCCTGTTGCTATAAAATAAATGACCAGAATTCCAGCAGCAAAGGTCTGTGAGCTTCCCATACTCTTTTTGAGAATACAACAAAAAACTACTCAACTTCTGCAATTGTGTATCCATCTTTAATCTATCTAAAAAAAAAACACCCTGTGTTTTTGCAAGATTTTAATAGAAAAGAATTTATGTAGCTCAGGGTTGAACTGTTGGGTTCTTGGTACTTGTTATTTTCTTGTAGTTGTTTCATTACCAGCTAGGTAACATCTTCAGTGTGAGAAAAAGTGCCCTTTGTTGGTTATTTATTTATAGTAGCTTGCCCTGCCAGTCTTGCTGGGGATGTGGCTTTCTTCTTGATGGTTCCTTGATTAGGGTATTGTTTCCTCCTTCATTGCTATCTGGTGCTGTTTCTGGCTTATCTGGTTGTTGGCTGCTGGAGGGGGATATGTTCTAGGCTGCTTGTTTCCTTCCTAGGTTTTTGATTGCCCCCCACCCCACCCCAGGACTGCCTCCTTGATGGTTACCTTGGGATAGGACCTAGACAATTTAAACAGACGTTGTTCTAATTTGTATTCTTCTACTGACTAGAAGGTTGGACTTTATTGACCATCACCAACTTTAGAATTCTGTGTACAACAAATAGAAATATATCTTTCCAGTGAAATCAACTCATTTCAAACTTGTGATGAAATCTGGATAGGTGTTCAAGTATAGGCATTACCTTTACCATAATGATTTCATTATATGACAACTAACACCATACTATTAATATTGTTTTACAGTACTATCCTTACAACCCGGGCTGATAACCTTAGCTATTTTTTCTTTATGGTTTTCTTATGGAGTGGCTGTGTGACTTGTTTACTGTGTCTTTGAAGGCTACATCTATGCTTGATGATTGGAAAAATGCCATTATTGTTCCCCCATACAAAGTAGCAAGAATAAATGCAAAAACTATGGTAATTAATTTTTGAGTGTGCTAGGGAAGACTTTTGGCAGAATTCTGATTCAAATGTTATAAGAAGTGACAATGAAGAAAATTTGAGAATGCAGTGTGGCTTTATGTTGGTCAGAGGATATTTGCTCTTCAGAGAAATTATGAAGGTGAGAAAAAAAGCTTATTACATGTTTGTTGATTTAGAGAAAATATATGATAAATTGAATAAGCTTGAATAATGGAACACTTTGTGTGAATATGTAGTTTAAGGTTGATTCCTGAATGTGTCATGATGGAAGTAAAGCTTGCATGAGAATAAATGGAATACTTGGAGAATGGTTCAACTCTGACCAAAGATAAAACAAGAGGTGTGATAACCCCTTAGTTGTTTCAAGTACTTATAGATAAATATATAAGGAATGCTTGTGGTGACATTAAAGGGGTGTTGATGGGGATGTGACTGTGTGTACTTTTCTATGCAGACAATGCCATGTTGTTGGTTGAGAACCTGAATGATTTGCAGTGAATGTGAGATAGGATGTATGATGCAATGATGGATAGGAATCTGAAAATTAATACCTGTTCAGTATTACAGAAAGAAGATCAGAGAACTCAGCTAATTGACTTCATGGAATTTGTTTACTTCTGGTTATGTCAAAACACATACACATTTTCAGATACAGTATTTTAATATTTCAGGGACTGTTGATTTACACAAATGACTGAAATGTGTCTTTGAATATTAGATTATGATGGGCATCTATTCCATATTTATAAAAAGGAAATGAGCTCTTTCCTTTCAAAAGGCTACAAAAATATTTATGACTTCAGATATTATTATCAAGCAATATAGCTGTCAGAACATTTAACCTGTGAAATAGTGAAGTAAATTGTTAAAGATATATCTTGCTAGTTGACTACATGCTGTAGTTTAAGCATAAAGAAAGAGTAAATTAATTCCTTTCTTCGATGTGGCTTGTGAAAATCCTTCAAGTTAGGGTTAGTAGTAGTAAGTTTCTAACAGGTTTACTTTGGGAGAACTATGTTAGTATATGCACTGAATTAAATCTATCAACTGCTCTGTTTCGTGGATCTAACCTTAACTCAGTAAATATCTCAATCCACACTGTTTTGGTCTAAGGGAATATTGTCCTCACTGATTCCAGATCCTGGAATATTACTGGGGATGCTGGAGCTTCTTCCTTACATTATCTAGCCTGCATAGCTAGAATGTCTAATGGCATGCGTATGTATTTTGCTTTTACAGAATGGGACAGAATTTGCAGGAAAGCTGAACCATGATGAGGGATGAAGTATTACAATTTTCATAGAAATCAGTGCCACAGTTTCAAGTTACATGCCTTTTGACATAGCAAATGCTTGCTCAGATGACTTGTAAAGGGTTCTCAGTTAGCTTTTTCCAGCACAATTTCATTGAACACCCTCACAATCTTCAGTCTTTCTAGTGATACTGACTAATATACTAACATACATACCTTTTAGAAGGGCCAAAGTGGACAGTGGGTTAGGGTTAGGGTTGATTAGACAGTTGATTAGGGAATTGAGTGAAATGTGTATCTCCATCCTGGTTGTGCAGTTCTCACTAGAAAAGACATTTATAAACACATAGAAGGAACTTAAACAATTCCCCTGACATCCTCAGTTTGGTACCCAATAGAAGGTTGACATTGAGGCTGTTCCTAGTCTGTTGTAAAATCAATTGGGACAGTGAAGGCGCTGGGGTGAAAGTACCCCCTTTCTCTTACTGTAGTTCCCTATTTCTCTGCTCTTTATAGCTTCTTCTATTTCTAGTTAAGCAGTGACACAGCAACAGAGTTACAGTCAGTGCTGCTACCCTTGCTCCTTCCCCCCCCCCAGCGATATTCTAGAAAGAAGAGGAAGGGAGTCTAAAGGCATATCCAAGGAGGACCATTAAGCTGCACCCGTCCTGTGCTAGTACTTGCTTGACTGTAGGCCGGTTTAAGAAAATCCTGCACAGAGTAAGATGCTTTGGCACTAGTTTGCACGGTGTTCAGTCCCGACTGCAAGCTGCCATGCTGTCCCATTGGACAGTTCTCCCACTGATGTACCCTCCAACTTTCCAGGAAAGTAATGCGCAATCGCTTTCTACCTTCTCCTGCCCTATTGAAATAAACTTGGCTGAGCTTCACAAGATCCGAGCAAATGAGTCAGAGAGGAAACCCAATATTAAGGGACAGATTTTCTGTGTAAACACATTATATGGGTGATATTATGATGAGAAATTCATTCTGTCCAATTTTTGTGTATGAATTTACCCTATTTCTAGATTGTCCCTTCCTGAAGAACCCTGGCATTGCACAACAAAGTACAATCTGTAAATTAAAAGAAAGCAAAAGCTATTCTGGACCCCTCAATCAACTCAGAGCAAGGACCATTGAAATAGGGTACTTTTCACTTGGTTCTGAAAGGAAAGCAGGACAGGGGCCACATGTACTTCCCAGGGGGAGTGTGTTTATGTGTCTTTGAGTCAGTGTTGACTCCTGGAGACTGCCCCCTGCCGTTTTCTTGGCAAACCTTTTGGAAGTGGTTTGCCACTGCCTTCTTCCTAGGGCTGAAAGAGAGTGACCGGCCCAAGGCCACCCAGCTGTCTTCATGACATGCTGACCTAGTAGGAAGGGAGAAATAATAAAAAGGTCACCCAGTAGGGTTTATCCATGTCATGCTGTAATTTACACTATGTCTGCCTTTTCCTTCATCTTGCGTTTGCAATGTAGTAGGCCAAAGGTTCATAACCCGTGGTTCTGCTTTTGCTCAGGGCTGCCCAGCAACCTGCGAAGGCTTTGCTGGGAACCCAATGTACACTGCATTATTTGCATGCCTAATAAAATTGTGTTGTATCTTTGGCTGCTTTAGGTGAGCCAGGTTTTGGCCACAATAGTTAGAAAGTAATTTTAAAAAACCACACAATAAGAAAAAATACCACACACAGAGGCCACTTTAATGGAATCCAAACTTATATTTTAATGTCTATATGAATGATGTCTACATTGATGATGTAGGATTCTCAGGGACAAAGCAGTGGTTCATTTCAGACTGAGCCTTGCATATTTATTTCCTGTTGTAAAGATGGACTAAAAAAGCTTAGCTTTTCCAAGCTGTCTAATTGGATAGGTTGTCGTAGTTTTAGTATACTGTTTGGCACTGCTTTTTTAAAAATATAGAATAATACATTTACCAACAGCCCTCCTTTTATAATGAACATGTGTTATTTTAAAAGTTGTTTCCTGGGCAAACTGTTTTTCAGGGTATTTCCATTTAAACAAGACCTGCATATAATATATTGTGTTAGTATTAGCAATATTATGCAACCTCATTTATCTGAGCGTCTTGGATGAGGAAATCCTGGGAACTGTTGACACAGCCCATTGAAACCAATTTAAAGCTATGGCTCCTGGACAAAACCTTAGCAGAGTATTTGGGAAAAGGTCGAGGATTCATTGATTTCTCAGCACATTGACAAAAATGCAATTTCAGGGCTCTTTTTGGAGAAATAGAAAGAAAGGGAGTAGACACTGAAAAGAAAAGTGGGGAGAATATCCCAAGTGCCACTGATTTATTTTTTTTTACAGAAATGTGTAAACGCTCAAGATGTTTAAGAAATTCCTTTGTCTCGGAATTTTCAGGTTGGTAGCAACTTCTAATTGAAATGCCTGACAAAGGAAATTCTGAAATGCATTGGGATTTTACACAATATTTTTTTTTAACATTTGAAGTTTAAAAAGCAGACACAAGTTTAGCAAGTAGTGCTATAACAGGGGCCAACATATATCTTTAAAGCAATGAAATGAAAGATAATTCTGGTGAATGTGCAACACAGAAAAAAAACCCAAACAAAACTACTTTCTGTTATATTCCTGATTTTGTTTGCTATTAAAAAATCAAATGTGATAATTATACCAGACAACCATACCAAGGATATGTTTGATGTATTCTCTGTTTTCTTCCTTATATAGAGCTAAGGGGCTAAATCTTCACCCAAATCATTCCTATGGGTATAGTTTCTGTTATGGAAAACATACAACAGTCAATAAAAATAGCCAGAGATACCAGGTGAAATCTCAGGATGGTCAGAGGTGACTGTAGGTGAACAGTCAGGGAGCCGTATCACATACAAGAGTTTGGTTAAAATCTAAATCAGAATTACTTTCTTTTTTAATGCTACCTTACCTACACCCATCTTGGTGTGTGAAATATAGGGCAAGTTAGATAAATTGGTCTGTTTGTTTGATCATCAACATGACATCCATGTTACTTCTATGACCTGTAAAGATGATAATTTTAATAAACAAACAGAGCATTTAATAATAATCAAAATGAACAAAAGACCTACTATAATAGGTGAAAATAGTATCAGAACAAAATACGTGTTTGGCGTATAAAAAATCAAGCGTAGTTATAGGCCACAAAAGAAAAAGTAAAATGCAATAAATGGCACTAAAGCTGGTATCTAAATGGGCTAGAAAAAACATGTCAGCAGTTTGACTCTGCCAAATTAAAGTGAGCCTGCAGAGATTCCTTGCTAGTTGATAGATTTGAAACTAGATTAGTTGCCTGAGTAGTACAAAAGTTACGCATCTGGGAGACCATTGGCTAGGTTCAATAGTAATTATGATGATGGTGATGATGGGAGCTGTAAAACACAACGGTCCATCAATATAACCTGAATTTATATCACTTTCCTCCAAATAATTAAGAACAGCATTTATTCTTGCAGGAAACCTAAGAGACTGGTTAAATTAAGAGCTAATTGTCTATGGCTATCTGCTGAGATTTATACACAATTTCCTTCATTGGGGAAACCTACACAGACCCACACTAGTGCTAAATTCAGCAATACTTTTAAAAATCTTAACTCTTTTCAAAAGAATAAAAAGAAGGTGGGAAATCAGTAATAAAAAGGTAAAGGTTCCCCCGCATATTTGTGCAGTCGTGTCCGACTCTAGGGGCCGGTGCTCATCTCCGTTTGTTAGCCGAAGAGCCAGCGCTGTCCGAAGACGTTTCCACGGTCATGTGGCCGGCATGACGTGCGCGGAACGCTGTTACCTACCCACCGAAGTGGTACCTATTAATCTACTTGCATTTGCATGCTTTCAAATTGCTAGGTTGGCAAGAGCTGGGGTGAGTGCGGGAGCTCACTCCGTCACGCGGGGCTAGGGATTCGAACCTCCGAACTTGCGATCTTCCGATCGACAAGCCTGGCGTCTTACCTGCTGAGCCACCACGCCCCTGGGAAATCAGTAGACAGATTATATAAATATAAAAAAACCCTAAAGGGTCAGTTTTATTTTTTAATATATACAATATGTGCTGGCAGCATTTAAAAATAACATCAGATTGACTGCCATAATATGTGCTTTAATTTGCTTATAAGTTGCTTGCTTTGCTGCACAATATCATTCAAAAGCATTTTCCCACTTTGTAATGAGATGAACACTGATAATCACTTTTTGAAATATGGCCATGTACACACTCAGTGTAGAATGCACAGGAGTTTGGCCAGATGGTAATAAATAAATATAAATATTTCAGCATGAATTAAAAGTGTAACAGTTGGTTCAGATGGCGTAAAGGTTTTTACAGTGACTTCCTTGAGTGGCATCATCCAGAGCACTGGAGATGAAGCACTGATTCCCATAGGCACCATTAAGTGGTTTCACTTCTTAAACACATGTTAATGCCAGGTGGCCTTCTGTTACATTTACTAGTACTGAGTCATGTGGTGTCTCTTGAGCTGAAACGAGGAGATATTCCATCTCTTTAGATGGCTTTGGAACTTGTTGTACACGTCTGGTAAGGTATTCACTTATGAGCATTCTTGCCCTGAAATAGTATAAAACACAGGGTGGCCTATTTCATTTGAATGAAACAGAAAAAAATGTCTTAGCTGATTTGTGGGGGGGGGGGGGGGGGGAGAGAGACAACTTTTCAGACAAGCAGAAACTCCAATTCCCTTGCCAAAATATGGCTCGTGAACTTCTTACCTTGACTATTTCTTTCAGTTCTGTGTTTCTCCATTACATTTTATACCAAAACAAATAACACTGAAATTTAAACTCTCATATCCAGAGGCAGACATAACACAGAGACATGACAGATACCTTATGTTTCCTGAGAAGCCTGTGTTCCACTGAATTAAAAACAAAACAAAACAATGGAAAGTTGGCATCTAGCTCTTTTTCTAGTAGGAAAAAGATACTTAGCTTTCTTGACAGGCCTACCACATACTTCAGTTATGTGGTGGGATGACACACAGTTTCTTTATCTGTTTGGTAGATTTATATCCTGTTCTTTTTCTAGGAGCTCAAGGTGGCTTACATCACATACCTTTCCCTGAGGTAGATCTGCAAGATAAGAGTGACTGATCCAAAGTCACCTATATAGCTTCTATGGTTGAGGGTGCCTCCCTGTTATTGTCCAGAGATATTGTATTCTCTATGGGAAGATCTCTTGCCCCAAATTCTTATTGACAACTTTTTTATTTTATTTTATTTTATTTTATTTTATTTTATTTTATTTTATTTTATTTTATTTTATTTTATTATTTTATTTTATTTTATTATTTTATTTTATTTTATTTTATTTTATTTTATTTTATTTTATTTTATTTTATTTTATTTTATTATTTTATTTTATTTTATATATATATATATTTATTTTATTTTATTTTATTTTATTTGTTTTGTTTTATTTTATTATTTATTTTATTTTATTTTATTTTATTATTTTATATTTTATTTTATTATTTTATTTTATTTTAATTTAATTTAATTTAATTTAATTTAATTTAATTTAATTTAATTTAATTTAATTTAATTTAATTTAATTTAATTTAATTTTAATTTTAATTTTAATTTTAATCCCGCCTTTATTATTATTTTTACAAATAACTCAAGGCGGCGAACATACCTAATACTCCTTCCTCCTCCTATTTTCGCCACAACAACAACCCTGTGAGGTGAGTTAGGCTGAGAGAGTGTGACTGGCCCAAGGTCACCCAGTTGGCTTTTATGCCTAAGGCGGGACTAGAACTCACAGACTCCTGGTTTCTAGCCCAGCACCTTAACCTCTAGACCAAACTGGCTCCAAATTGCTTCCTCTTGGAAGAAAGCATACACATAGACTTAAGTTAATGTGGCCTTTCAGTTTAATTCTTACTTCAGAAATGTACAAGAAAGTATCATCAGAGATAAAGCAGTGGGTGCTTGATTCTGATTTACAGGAAGATCAAAGTCTAGACCACCCCTCTTATTATAGGAGTGGTATATATACAAGATGGTTTATCCTAGCCAACTGTTTCTCTAATAGTCTAGACCAGAGCTTTCCAAACTGTGTGTCGAGACACAAAAGTGTGTCGCCACACACAGTCTGGTGTGTCGCCACACAACCCGGAAGCGGTGATCATCATCAGCGCTTCCGGGTTTTCCTGCGGCGACACACCAACGGCGGCGCGCAAATATCTGAAAGCGGCAGCAGCGCTTCTGGGTTTTTGCGCGCTGCTGCAATGGCAGCACTTCCGGGTTTTCCCGCGGCGACACACCAACGGCGGTTGGTGTGTCGCCGCGGGAAAACTTTGGAAAGCCCTGGTCTAGACTTAATACTATGCCAACTATGGTTCTAAAACATCCACCCACATGTCCACCTCTGCCCTTAAAAGGAGAGATCAGCTGAGTCAGTTTCTCATATTTTGCTGCACTAATCCATATATCAGTTTTGGCTTTCGGTTCTAAAAATGCCCCTGCTAATTAACTGCTTGGATTGACTAGCTAAGGAAATGTATGGTTTCTACTAGTGGATCGTTCTTCTGAAATAAAAAGGAAAATTGCTCAATTTTGTTCAGTAGCAATTGCTGTAAGAAGGCCTGGAGTCTAAGGTTGGAAATGTGAACCTGGAATGTATGTTGCTATTTGATTAGATATTGTTATATGTTCTATTAAGTTTTCTAATTGTTAGTATTCCTTACATTTATTTTACCTTAAAATGGTTTTGGTCTTTGACCGTAAATGAATAAACTAAACCATCTTGGCTCTTGTAATTATGGCAAGATCTAGCCTTTACTC
The DNA here is from genome assembly GCA_023362775.1 of Charina bottae. NCBI lineage: Eukaryota > Metazoa > Chordata > Lepidosauria > Squamata > Charinaidae > Charina > Charina bottae. The sequence goes on from JALMGJ010000003.1 coordinate 177,675,274, forward strand.
ACCATCAACCTTTTGACACTAAAGTTAGTTCACCCAACAAGAGCTTTTCCAAACAATAGGAATAGCTTGCATGGAGGGAAATTCAAAATACCCAATAAGTGTCTTGGATGACCTGACCAATGTTTTCCAGGTGATTCCTATAGTAACTGTTCAGTATAAGACTGATTGACTGAAATGGCAGTGTCAACTCTTGGTGACCTTCTCTAGTACAATCTATCCCCAATTTATAATTGATTTGTGTGTTTTCTTGCCTATTCTCAGGTGTTTTTCCTAAGACCAATATTCAAATGTGTCAATACTCTTTGTATCCCGCTTCTTCGAAGCCCAAAGTTCACTTCCATGGAGTGTCACAGGAAAATAATCCCTTACACAATTCTGATCTTTGTAGATATAGGCATGTCATGACATCTGAATATTTTTTCCAAGGCCTTCATTGCTATTTATTTATTTATTTATTTATTTATTTATTTATTTATAATTCGACTTGTATTTACCGCACCATCTCCCCGCAAGGGAACTCTGGGTGGTTTACAAAAAATCGACAGTTAAAATTCAACAATTAAAACAGCGTATATAAATATTCTCCAATACAATAAATTTAAATACAAAATCCAAGATTTGATGGGTCGATGTTTAAAACGGCTCTATGGCACCAGCCATCCCCAAGAGGAGCTGTTCCCCCCCTCCCACGCAAGGCGGCAGAACCAGGTCTTTAAGTTCTTTCTGAAGGCCGGGAGCGATGGGGCCTGCCTCACCTCCGGGGGCAGCATATTCCAAAGGGTGGGCGCTACTATCGAGAAGGCCCGCTTTCTAGACCCCATCAGGTGAAACTCCCTTACCGACGGGATCCTCAGCATGCCCTCTCTAAATGACCGAGTGGGACGGTTCGACGTTATGGGGATGAGACAGTCCCTCAGGTAACCTGGTCCCATGCCATGTAGGGCTTTAAAGGTGATAACCAACACCTTGAATTGGACCCGGAAGCACACAGGTACCCAGTGCAGCTGTCGCAGCAGAGGTGTCACATGTGCTGATCTCGGCGCACCAATAACTGCGCGAGCAGCCGCATTTTGGACCAGTTGAAGCTTCCGGATACTCTTCAAGGGTAGCCCCATGTAGAGCGCATTGCAATAGTCTATCCTACCAAGTGTATCATAGTAGTAATTTGTTTTTCTCAATTATCCTGTGTACATCAGCAATAATGTCTTTTGTTCCTTGGCCTTTCTAAATCCAGTTTGAACATATGACCTTTCCATGTAATCTATATTGCAGGGATTTCCAAAGTTTTTCCCGCGGCGACACACCAACCGCCGTTGGTGTGTCGCTGCGGGAAAACCCGGAAGTGCCGTCCTTGTGGCAGCGCGCAAAAACCCGGAAGCGCTGCTGCCGCTTTCGGGTTTTGCGCGCTGCAGTTGGTGTGTCGCCGCGGGAAAACCCGGAAGCGCTGATGATGATCAGCGCTTCCGGGTTGTGTGGCGACACACCAGACTGTGTGTGGCGACACACAGTTTGGAAAGCTCTGCTATATTGGATGGTCCTAAGTATTATTTTGCTAGTATGTGAAATTAAGGGTATTGTACAATAGCTTGCAATATCATTTCTTGGTATTGGTACATACAGTAGATGCTTCTTCCGATCTGTTGGCAGCCACTGTGTTGTTCTCCAGATTTGCTGGGATAGTTTGGTTAAACCTTTTACTGTTTCTTTTTCTCTTGCTTGCCAAATTTGTTTAGATATTGTATCCTTCCAGAGTCCTGATCTAACTTCAACTTCTAGTATTACATATTCTTGTAAATAGGGAATATCTTCAAAGTTATCTTGGATTTTGACATCTCTACTGTACAGAATTTCAGTATACTCCTTCTGTCTTATTTGAATCAGTTGCTATCTGTCCAGTGGGTTCTTTTAGCACACCAGTTTGAAATTGAAACCTCCATCTGGACTTGGAGATCTTTTGGAAAACTTTTGTTGTTTTTCTATATCTGTTTATTTTGTAAATAAGTGTGTTTTGTAAATAAAACTGGTTGCTCCATCAAATTGACTTGTGTTTATCACCTGGGTTGTTTCCATCAACAAATTTGAGACAAATTTAAATATACCATTATAATACAACATATTTAAACTGTGGGCAGAAATGAAATATTAACAAATAGATTCAGGTAGATATTAAATAATATTCAGGATGAATGCAGTAGCTTATTTTTTTCAGACAGCATCAACTTTTTAAAGAAAATATTCTATTCTGAAAGTGAAATAGGGCTTTGCCCTTTCAACTTGTATAGCATTTTTAATCATGTGGGATTTCTATGTTCTGGACCCAGCTTACCATAGAAATAAACTAGGCTTTATTTTTGCAATACAGGGAAGCGTGAACTAATAAAACCACAATTGACTGTAGTTCCAGCCTTGGTTAAGTATGCATGGGCTGTGGTAAACCTAGGTGGCAGGCATATTGCAGATACAGTCTCACTCGAAATAGCAGCCAACCCTTTCACTTTTCCAAAAGTAAATATTATTTTTAATGTTGAAAATACTAGGCTGCCTGAGTAGATCAACCATATCAATATGTTTTTATGGATTTGTTTTATTGTACTGGAGGAGAACGGTGCAAGTGATTAGGTTTGTGCTCCATTATGCATGATTCAAAAAGAGCTCAGATGGAAGGGTAATAAACTGATTATTTTGCACTTGCTACTCATTTAGGAAATGAGATACACTGAAGAAAGAGTGGCACATAATAAAACTGCATGAAATTTACCACTACCTTTTACTTTACACATGTTCTGCCAGGCATTTATCTCCTAATGACACAATAACAATTAGATATACTCTCATCTGAAAAGGTGAGTTGAGTTCTATCTGGGATTCGATAAACAGGTTTATATGGAAGGTTTTGTTTAAGAGGTCACAATGTAGATTTAGCAAGCAAATAACACAATGAGTAATGAGAACAAATCCATGGAAGAAATAACAACAATGTCATGTGGATTGCTCTAACATTTATTATTAAAATATGTCATGCCACGGTTCAGCAGTTTGTGACAATCAGCTTAATATCTTGATGTTATTATCTTGATAATGGTAGAAATATAGCAAAATTGGGAGATTAATATATAAGCAAGGCATAATAAATAGAGAGTGGTTAATACAACGAGAAGACAAACTGTTGCTATACTTGTTATCTGGCACGCAAAAGGATTCCTGTCATCACATACGTATTCGGGGTTTTGAAATGCTAATATATCTGAACTAAGAATCGGAAACCTTCCAGTCCAACCAGTTTAAATCTCATTGCGGCCATCGTCTCACTGGTGTTAGATAAGCAACTCTCTCAGCCTCAGTTTTCCCATCTGCAATATAGTCCCATCTGCAATAATATAATTTTATGGAGAATAAAATATTGACATATTTCACAAGATTAAAGTATGCATGTGAACAACTTTTAATATTTGAATGTATTGCACAAACTTGGGGTCACGAAGAGTCGGACACGACTTAACGACTGAACAGCAACAAAAATTGCACAAATTGTATTATTATAAAAAGTAAGGGTATGTAGCAGATGTTGTATTGTCTGCCAGAAGCAGCTTTTTCAATTTTGCACAGGGGGAGAAATACTTACTGTGAGTTGAATATTGGATGGGTAAAATGCCAGACTCTGGACGTTGATAGCAAATCAAATGTCAGTATAAATAATAAACAAACAAACATTGCACCCTGGATGATACAGGTAGTCCTTGTTTAGCAACCCACAATTGGGACCAGCAACTTGGTTGTTAAGTGTAGCGGTCACTAAGTGAAACCATGTCTGTGCTTACAATCTTACTTCATCTTTCTTTTGCTTTACAGACATGAGAAGGTTGTAAATGCAAGGATTGGTCATAAAGTTCGTTTTTCATCACTATCGTAACTGCAAACAGTTGCTAAACAAGGACTACGTATGTACCTTTGCAAAAGGTGACAGTAGAAAAGTCTGTTCTAGATTGTCTGTAGCTTGAATCATGTCAACTGGATTTCTATTTTCTCAGTGGAAACGTTTCGCTCCTTATCCAAGGAGCTTCTTCAGTCTGAGCAAAGTTAGTAGGGGAATCCTAAATATGTTTCTAGGTAGCTGTGTGCAGCTACCTAGAAACATATTTAGGATTCCCTTACCAACTTTGCTCAGACTGAAGAAGCTCCTTGGATAAGGAGCGAAACGTTTCCACTGAGAAAATAGAAATCCAGTTGACATGATTCAAGCTACAGACAATTCCACCTGGATGACTGAGAACCTTCATAGACATTCTGTTCTAGATTGTGCCCTGCACAAAGTCTTCACCTACTGTATATCTTTTACTACTACTTGAAAACAGGAAGATGTAAACTATGGGGAACTATATTTCACTATATAGTGAACTATAACAGGAGAAATATAGGGAGGGGATGTTTGTGTAATAAAACTGATTTGGAGAATTGCTTGCTTAATTTGCTTTGAGTTCTATACTGCTGACTATTGAGGTCTCTTAGGGGTTTACAATATGTCAGGGAGACACAGGAGAGCGGAGGGGGGAGCTTGCCCCTGTGAAGGAAGCGAGCACGTAGCTCGGAAAGCCTGGCCTTCTTTCCCAAACGCCTCAGGGAAGCTCCACCCTAGGCTGGACTCATTTCTTTGGGATTCTTCGAGCACTATCAGTTTAGCAGGATTCTGTATGTAGGTACCAATAAACACTAGAGACTAGATCCCCAGCCTCGGCGTGTTATTTCTGCACCTACACAGGACACAATAAGAAACAAACCAAAAGTTATACCAAAAAATTGAAAACCAACATTAAAATATTTATCAGCTAAAAGTGCGCTCAAAAAGATGTTTCAAGAGCCTTCTGTAAATCCAAGAAGAAAGATAGTCCCTTCAGCTCTCAAGGGAGCATAGTTAAGAGGCAAACAATCAGATAAGGTTGACCATGTTCTGGGTCCCTTCAGTTAAAGAATACCATCTCATGGGATCCAGGAGGCATAACTGCTCTGTTGCTCTGTGGAACAGCATCCCCCCTGAGATCCAGATAGCCTCAACTTGCCAGCCTTTAGGAAGGCCTTGAAGAGTTGGTTCTTCCCCAAGGTACTGATTCTCTCATATTCAGTATAAATTTAATATTCTTCTTCCATTGAAATTCCCATTGTTGCCCATATATTACTGTATCTAAATTTTGCATCCATTTAACCATACAATTTTTGTCTTGTTTGGTCTCTGAGTCATACTTCACTAGCAATTTATAAATAAGGCCGACCAGATGCTGTGAGTTACATATTATAAGATTTTCAAATTCAGTCAAGTCTTTAAGGGTTCCCCCTTGTTTCTGCAATTCTTTTAATACTGTGCTACTTCTTTGATGATACTGAAATCAGTCAGGTGAACTAAGAGTCTCAAAATTTTGTATCTTCGTCTTATTAATAATCAAATCTAGTGGTTAAGGCTCCAGGCTAGAAATCAGGAGACTGAGAGTTCTAGTCCCACCTTAGGCATGAAAGCCGGCTGGGTGACCTTGGGCCAGTCACTCTCTCTCAGCCCAACTCACCTCATAGGGTTGTTGTTGTGGGGAAAATAGGAGGAGGAAGGAGTATTAGGTATGTTCCCTGCCTTGAGTTATTTGTAAAAATAATAAAGGCGGGATAAAAATAAAATAAAATAAAATAAAATAAAATAAAATAAAATAAAATAAAATAAAATAATAAAATAAAATAAAATAAAATAATAAAATAAAATAAAATAAAATAAAATAAAATAAATAAAATAAAATAAAATAAAATAAAATAAAATAAAATAAAATAAAATAAAATAATAAAATAAAATAATAAAATAAGTAAAATAAAATAAAATAAAATAAAATAAAATTATTAAAATAAATAAAATAAAATAAAATTATTAAAATAAATAAAATAAAATAAAATAAAATAATAAAATAAAATAAAATAATAAAATAAAATAAAATAATAAAATAAAATAATAAAATAAAATAAAATAATAAAATAAAATAATAAAATAAAATAATATAAAATAAAATAAAATAAAATAAAATAAAATAAAATAAAATAAAATAATAAAATAAAATAAAATAAAATAAAATAAAATAAAATAAAATAATAAGATAAATAAATCTAACTGAGCAACTTTCTTTGTACTTTCCTCTTCATAAAAAGAAACAATCAGTTTGCAATAGTTATTGGAATCATTTGGAAGAGAAAGTTAAATACTGGTAAATTGTAATTTCTAAAGTGACAGATATATTAAATATATGAGGAATAATCATATTAGAGTAAATCCTCCATTTCACAAACTTTGATTCAGTGGACTTCAGATGTAAGAGATAAAATCTGCATTATAAGCAATAATGAACTGTTGTTTAGTAAAGCAGTTCAGCAGTCATTTCCAAAATGGATTTACTCCTGCTCGTGTTTGATATTTGAGTTGCAGGTGAATTGACTGTCACAATGTTAGTGTTTGCACTACTGTTTATATCTAAAACTTCAAATATTTATTTAAATATGCCTTTGCTGGGGGGCAAATAAAGATGTATGTGGAAAAGATTAAAACTGAATGAAAAACAGAAGTTGGAGTTGATTGAAAAATTATTCAGGAGTGTCTATTGCTGTGGCTAGCAAGAAGAAAGATGATGAGAGTGACAAGGATGAGGAGGAAGAACTGATAATTCCTCAAACTATTGATGTCAAAATCCCCTATTGATGACATGAGAGCTTTTATTGACCGCTTATGTGATCCTGAAGATCATTCTTATTTTTCCCACCTTTGTGCTTTTAGAGAAAGAATCCCTATACATAAGCAGCATACTTCCATGTCTTAGTTAAAATTGGGCACTTTATTCAAACCAATCAGTGGTACAAAATTATCATCACCAAATCCCAGCAATTCTGCAGCAAGTAACTATTGGTAAGGTAGGTTTTTTTTTTTTTTTGAAAACTGCCGTTAGGCTCAAAAAGTCCCATCCACCATTGAACGGACATTCAGTTTTAGTGGGAACCTCTTCCCCCATATTAGTGTGGGATATTATTGCAGTCAAACCAACAATTCATGTCTTGCTAGATAGGCACGTGAAAAGGGGCGGAGGCTCATGGAGCTTTCCTGAGTAATTTCCTAGAGAGAGAACTCTGTGAGATCACTTCCCTCTTCTTCACCATGCATCTGACCTGAAAGCACGTGTATGTCTGAGCTCTACAGCTCAGACACCATTTTTAAGCTTAGATCTTCTATTTTACTAACTTACTACTTTAAACCTGCCTTGACTTTACTACTGCAACTGCTGTTTTGAGACCTAGATTATGTGAGTAAACATTACTTTTATTTCTTCACAAAACTGTGTGATTGTTATTTTAAGAGGGATAAAAGGGGCAATACCAGGAAAATCCAGTTTGCTTCAAAGCAACCTGGATTATTGTTTTCTAGAAGGCTAAACCAACCTTGCCTTAAACTTCCAAGTTTATGCTGATAGGGATGGTACTCTGCTAATCTTACTCACGTGAGGAAGGAAGGATAATAACTAAACAATATATCCTCTCCTAGTATCTAATTCCATTCCCACAATTAGTCTGTAAATCAAAGAATTGCTGTAATCTCTTGTTCTTGACCATTTCTTTGCCCAAGCTGTGCTCATTTTTGGAAGTGCAACCTGGGTCATGGCACTCAGAGGTCGTGCATGGCCTCTACATAAAAAAAGATTGTATATCCCTGCTGTATACAAAAATGCAATATAAGTACACATTGACCAACCATTCAATCCTAGTTACAACACTGTTGTACACTGTTACAATCTATGTGCCACTTTTCTGAATAAAGCAAGTGATTCTTCAACTCACTTGAAGTAAATGCATATACTACTTTCACTACTGACAGCATCCTTACTGTGAATTACAGGAATGCATATAGTGATCAAAGGCCATGCTTGCAGAGAATTATGGAAATGCAACAACACATCTGGAAGGTCCAGGTTTAGTACAGGCTGCTCTACAGGTTTCAGGATGAATACTTGTGACTTTCAGTGCCTTCCATTCACAGAAGGGCAACTCAAGATCCAAGCCAATGGTTTGTATTGACTTAGTCTCAAAAGTATATTGCAAACTCCTAACACTTCACAGCCTAGCTTGGCTCTTTGGCTAGCCTAAACAGAAGTCTCAGGGACATGAGGTCATGCAAAACTGTGGATTGCCGACTGCCAGTCAGGTGTGGCAATGACTCTTATACCCACGGTGGTTTAAACTTGTTTCTTTCCTCCATTCTTCTCACAAATTAGTGGATTCCTGGCACGGCACTTGGGGGCCTTGAAGCTGCACCTTAGTTATACTGTAGGCTTACAGTCTATAACTGCCATCTCTGACCTAAGAATTGCTGGCTTCTGCTGCAACCCTCACAGTATTCATTTATTTCAGTTACACTGTAGGTTTATATCCTGATTTAGGAACATTAAATAACAGTTCTGTGCATGCCTACTCAAAATTGTGTTCAGTTCAGTTTACTCCCAAATCAGCTAGTATATTAGAAATTCATGGCACACTTTTTGCTTTCATAAGAATTTTATTAAGTTTGAAACAAAGATAAAAACTACAAAAAAGTAAAGAACTACAAAAAGAAGAAAAAAACTAAAAAGGTGTGGAACACAAGAAAAAAGAATTTTGAAGATTACATAAAGAAATGACTTCCAACTTTCCACAACAAGAATATACAGCATATTTCCATATTCAGTCCCTTACTCTATATCAAACCAAAATCACATTATTTCTAGAAATCCTTCCATTAACACATATACAAATCACTAAATAATTGTTCCTTCCCCTTATATTTATATTTATATTTATATTTATATTTATATTTATATTTATATTTATATTTATATTTATATTTATATTTATATTTATATTTATATTTATATTTATATTTAATCAGCTTCCCTCCCCTAAACACGTTTATTCAATTATTTCCTTCCTAACACTATTCTAAATATTTCTGTCCACTATAAATCAAATTATAAAAACATATAAATTGTCTACTTTTATAATAATAATACTACAACAATCTTAACCCTATTAAACTTAAAAAGCCAAACAGTTATTATTATACCTTATAGATACCTTATAAATCTTACAAATCAAACCAACCTTTAAAAAAATCGAATAAATCTTAATCCAAATCATTAAAGAAAAATGAAGTATAATAGCCTCATTGTAAATTCAATTAAACTTTGTTAATTTTTTACCCCGCTTCGAAATAAACCAAAACATTTACATATCTCCCTATTACCCACAAGGCATTTTTCTTACAAAAATCAAACAGCCCAACTGCCCCCCTTAAAAACTCAGACTTTTCAGCAAAAAAACTCACACAAAGCAGATTCTCTTCTCTCCCAAAACATTCCCTCAAAAGCCATAACATCCCCCCTGAAAAACAACTCTCCTTGTTATCTGATGCTCAGACTGTCGCTTTAACCCCCTCAACACCAAAATGTAATTGTCGTCTGGCATTACTTCAGACTCACTGTCAGTGGAAAGATCTCCATCCTTGTCAAAATCTTCATCTTCTTCTGTAATGTCTTCAGCCAGGTGACACACTATAGAAATAATATCTTCCCCAATGTCCCGAATATTCTGCAGAATAGCTTGACAGGCATCATCAAAAAACTGTCTAAAGATCTGTTTAAAGTCAGAGCGAAGCTCACCACGGAACTCTGAAAGAGTCTCCTTGAAATCTTTCATGCTTCAGGCAGTAGATTATGGTGCCCCCTAGATACTTGACTCGCACAGATAGGAGTTAATGAGTTAATAAAAAACTTCCAAGTGAAATTGAAGCAAGAGAAAGTGCACTAACAAGCAGCTCTCAGAGAAACTGAACAGAAAGCTAGAAATTCAAAACAGCAATTTTAGCGTGTAGGAAAATATTAAATCCTTCAAATTCGGTACAAAAATAATAGCAGGAAGGCAATTATTTATTCTCAATTCTCCTTAGTCTTTAAATGGGAAAACAAGCCAAAACATTAAAAGATTTTAAAAATTTAATCCAGAAATAATAATAAGCACCAAGAGAGTCCGCTTCTTCTTACTGTAGAAAGCCTCTCCTAGGGTACAAAACTTAAAAAATATATAAATTGAGTGATTTAGAAATGGGGTGGCTCGACCTAATGTCCCTTTAAGGCTACAGTGCAGCGTGGAAATGATGGCGTCCCCGTCTCCCATCATCTCTTACCGGATCATCATGAACGCTGTTTGCGATTCTCTGGCTGCAAGACGGCATTTTGGAGTACAAATGGGATGATTCCAAGTGTTTTCTGACCATGAAACTGCTCTAGGGCTGCAGGAAAAGCCTGCCTGCACTCCAAAAAACAAACAAAAAAACACACGCTGCGTTGTCAGATCTGCCTGCGGAGCTTGCAGACACAGCTGTTCAGTCGGCCATGTTCCCCACCAGAAGCCAGAAATTCATGGCACATTTGATGTACAATTTTTACCAAATGGGTTTGGTAAACCTAGCTCCAATTGTAGTATTCTGAGTAAGTAATTTCATACATGGTTATGCAACTTCACTAACATTAATCTGGAGTGTTAGCTAGCAAAATAAATACAAGTTCCATTTTTTTTTGGTAGAAACTGAGGGACATATTTAATTCTTCCCTTACAATTAATAGAAGCAAATAACATAAATAAAATAAGAAAACAACAATTTGGGTGGATTATGACCAATATATGTTTATCTATGAGAAATCACCATTACTCACAGGAAGCTCATAGAGCTCAAACTGAACATGATTTCAATAGCATGGCACCAATTTTAAGGCAAATAATGATTTGTCACACCTCCATTTTGTATTCCCAATAATATTTAGAAATGCTTTGGATGGAAAAATTAATAACGGTATAATGAGAGATTATGAATTATCTTGTTAAGCTTTCATTATTTGAGGTACCATAAAATCTTCACAGAATGTTTGTATTTCTAAAAAATAATTATGAAATAAAAATGAAACATTAGTTTAATATCACCAGACCCAATAATTTAATATGCATATAATTTTCCAAACCTCTAAATAGTAAGCACTAAAAGCCAATATTGAATTGTGCTTTCTTATCTGAAATTGCTTCATTTTTCCCTGAGGAGATGTTAAAGATTCATTACTGTATTCCATTTCAATAGAATCATAGATGGTAGCATAACTGAAACATTAAAAAAAGAAAGAGAACTAGTGACATGATGTCTGTCAACATCTTGTTTTCTACTAAATTCTTGATTCATTCATTAATACTTCAATTTCCCAAGGTAATTTATTATATAGTGGAAAACAATTTTGAATCAAAGGGTGACTGGTCCTTTTGAAGCTTGTATACTGCATATATCAGATGTATAATTGCTCAAACAATTTGCTGCCTGTAGTCCGAAAAACATGCTCACACATCTACAAACATGTTTGCAGTTACAAAATTGACTAATTGAAAGGGAATCGTTTCCCTCAAACATAGGATTGATCCTATGTAGTAATGGCCACCAGTTTAGGTGGTTTTCAGATAAGTTATTAAGGGTTATTAGTCCTATCCTTTGTTCAGTTCTGTTTTAAAATCACCTAAATTGAATGTTTACTATTTCTTAAGTCTCACACAAAATACTTTAAATACAATTAAGGAATGGTGGATGAGAACTATTATCTTCCTGTCCATGTTTATGAGTTTCCTATGTTTATATCCTATGTTCCTATTCTGTTGCTTCCTGGTATGGCCAGGTAGCCATAAACTGGTACATGATCATAAAACGAGTGCAGGAAATGCAAGAAAAAGAGAGAAGTTTTTATTCCAGTCTGATACTGGTGCAAAATTAACAAGCTTTTACAACATTTTTTAAAAAAATAGAAGAAATCTTTTGGCCACTTCAAAACCCTTCCAGATAAGGAATGATCATGTGAATTTCCAAGTATAGTATGTTTTAAATAAAAAATTTGGCCTGGAAATTTGCTGGATTGGAAATCTGTCCTTAAAGTTGAACTGTAAAATGGATGAGAACTATCATCTTCCTGTCCATGTTTATGAGTTTCCTATGTTTTTTTGGCCTTCATTTGCAAAAAGGTAACCTTGAATCCAACCTCCAATCCGTTTTTCATAATTTATGGGGGGGGAGACTTTTTTAAGTGAAATATCAAGATTGCAACATTTAAAGTGACTAAAACAGTTGGAAAAAGTGGAATTATACTTAACAATCAGTTTTTTTCTCCTTCTAGATGTGAGTGATGTAGACATCTCACTAGTACATTCGTTAGGATTTATCTCCCTCATAAAATTGTGATCATTAAAAAAATTAAAAACTTTTAAAACTTCAAATTTTCAACTGCAAGTAAATAGCCTATTAAGAAGTGCCATTTTGTATGAGGTTATGTCTTTAAGAAGAAGAAAAGAAGAAAAGTAGAAAAGTAGAATAGTCGTTTGTCAGAAAGTAGACATTTATCCCCATTAAAATGGACATATACAATTGTTTTCTCAGTTTCAAATGTCTCATTCATCTCTTGTTCTCAAATCTAGAGCTATTTTTTTCTGACCACAGGAAAGGATAGTTCAATAAAAATAGGCTGTAAAAAGCATTCCATTTCAAACCTTTTTTTTGTTGTTAATAAAATGAACTTGTACAGTACAGCATTTGGAATACAAGGTTTTGAAAACTCATGTTTATTTTGCTCTCTTTATTTTATTTGCTCACAAAGTAAATTACTACTTTCAAAATTTATTTTTCAAACCTACAAATGATTACCAAGGTAAATGTCACACAAAAACATGAACATTCAGAAACACACACCATGCAGACAAAATGTCAAATAGTAAATCATGTTTCACATACCAAAATAGGTAATTCAGAATAAAAAAAATCACCATATGTCTTTGCATTTTGTGTGAACTAAACCATTCTGTTAATGTTGTTTGTTTTCTTTTGTCTTGGGCACTTTCACATGATAACAGTTACTACTTCCCAGTCTCTCCAAATCACTTTGAAGTTAGCTGTATACATCATCATCTTGATGCCTGCCTATTTCTGAATATTGAAATAATGCAGACATCATCACAAAGCATCAGTTTGGATACTCTCCAGTAGTTGTCATTCATTGGATGAATTTTCCACCACATAGCAAGTTTTGATTATTTATGTATTCCATATATGAAGTATATTTTATTCTATCATTTTGAATGCATGTTGTTTATTTTACCAGGCAATTAAGGAAAAACAATAAATCAGGAGCAGGAACCTTCTCTGGACCAGTTAGTATATTTGGAATTTGGTGATAACTGATAAAACATTTCCCATGATATAAGCTTTTCTAGTCACGAAATGGCCTCCCCAATTAATCCGAAATCAGCTATGTATCAGAAAGCAAAGTGAGTCTGTGCAGTCCATTTATTCTGGACTGGTGGTCATACTTTAAACAAATCACTGGGTGCAAGGAAGCATTGTTTTTATTTTCTAATAATACAGCTGAAATTTGTGAGGAACCTGTGGAATTCTTGTAAACAAAGTGATCCTGGAGGTTACTCAGACCCTCCCTCTGGTTTATTAAGAAGCCACTGAAGAATACTCCAAATGTGCTTGATCTATCTAAAGGTTCTTGTTGTTTATTCGTTCAGTCACTTCCGACTCTTCGTGACTTCATGGACCAGCCCACGCCAGAGCTTACTGTCGGCCGTCGCCATCCCCAGCTCCCCCAAGGTCGAGTCCGTCACCTCCAGAATATCATCCATCCATCTTGCCCTTGGTCAGCTCCTCTTCCTTTTGCCCTCCACTTTCCCTAGCATCAGCATCTTCTCCAGGGTATCCTGTCTTCTCATTATGTGGCCAAAGTACTTCAGTTTTGCCTTGAATATCATTCCCTCAAGTGAGCAGTCTGGCTTTATTTCCTGGAGTATGGACTGGTTTGATCTTCTTGCAGTCCAAGGCACTCTCAGAATTTTCCTAAAGGTTCTATCATCCTTCAATTTTGGTAATCAACCAGCATGTCAAATGCTTTACTGAGGTCAAGAGAAAGTACATCCACTTGGCCCTGAAGAGTTTCTCATTTATAGTGTAAAATATTATTCACTGACTATATATATACCTTGAACTGCAATCCTTATTTTCCACTAGTCATATAGTATGCAAGGCTGTACACAATGGCCTCTTTGTACATTGCACTAAGCTACCGTTTGTTTGATCTTTGGGTAAACCACAATTTTTGTCTACATGAATACTGAGCCATGGTTTGTGAAACATAATGGGCACCAAAAAGACACAAATCATATTATTGTTTAGTTCAAAGTATTAATTAATTAATTAATTAATTAATTAATTAATTCAATTTGTATAGCCACCCATCTCAACAAGTGACTATGAGCCATCATTCATCATTAAGTTTGTATGGCTGTCCACTCACCATGTGACTCTGGATGACTAACATCAAGTACTTTTATTTAGTAAAGACAGAGAGAAAGATAGGAGTGAGCAGTTCTACCATCTTTGTAATTTAGCCATCGTACTGACCCTGGACAGAGTGCTCCTGAAGGTAGCCAATTTAAATTGCATGGCACCTGCACTGGAGTGACTTGGCTGGTGACTGGAGATAATTAGCTGAATTAAACATTCTTTAAACAGTAAGGAAAGATTAATAGCAAGTAATAGCAAATAATATATACATGATTACTCTAGCCTTTTTCCAACAACAGTTCTTATTGCTCTCCTGGGAGTGATCCAGTGCTTAGCTGAAACATCAAGGCCAAGCATAGCCACTCCTCTACTCTAAATCTTCAAGGGACTTGCTCTGCTTTTTACAAGACCATGATGCCTTGATTGGCCAGAGCACCTAGGAATACTTCAGCAGTAAAGCCAATGTAGCTGAGTGATGACTGGTGGCAAGAGCCAGTTTGGTCTAGTGCAGGGGTCGGCAAACTTTTTATGCCGGGAGCCATTTTGACATGCTCGTGCACATTTTGAAATGCTAGAGAGCCAGGGGGCGGGGTTTGCGGGCGGGGGCCAATCACGTGGAAGGGGGCGGGGTTTGCGGGCGGGGGCCATTCGCATGGAAGGGGGCGAGGTTTGCGGGCGGGGGCCAATCACGTGGAAGGGGGCGGGGTTTGCGGGCGGGAGAGGGCGTCCACCCGGCCCAGCTGCCCGGGGTCCAGGGAGATCAGCTCCGGCGGGATCTGTGGCGAAGAGCGGCCGTGGGGGGGGGGCGGCGACGACAAACGACACGCTTCAGGCTTTCAGCGCTGGAAGGAGGCCGCCTTCCAGCGCTGAAAGCCTGAAGCGCGCCGCTTGTCGTCGCCGCCTGCCCCCCCCCACGGCCGCTCTTCGCCCGCACGCGTTGAACAAAGAAGACAATGGAGGGTGGGAAACGAGGCCTGCCCGCTTACCTGCCTGCTTGCCTCCCTCCGCGAGGCCCTCCGCTGCCTTCCCGGGGTCCAAGCCGGATCGGGGGCCTCGCGGAGAGAAGCAGGCAGGCAGGTAAGCGGGCAGCCCTGGCCTCCGCCGCCGGGCCCGCCCCCCTCGGCCGCTTCCGCCCGCCCGCGTGGAAGAAAGAAGACGATGGAGGGTGGGAAACGAGGCCTGCCTGCTTACCTGCCTGCTTGCCTCCCTCCGCGAGGCCCCCCGCTGCCTTCCCAGGGTCCAAGCCGGATCGGGGGCCTCGCAGAGAGAAGCAGGCAGGCAGGTAAGCGGGCAGCCCTGGCCTCCGTCGCCGGGCCTGCCCCCCTCAGCCGCTTCCGCCCGCCCGCGTGGAAGAAAGAAGACGATGGAGGGTGGGAAACGAGGCCTGCCCGCTTACCTGCCTGCTTGCCTCCCTCCGCGAGGCCCCCCGCTGCCTTCCCAGGGTCCAAGCCGGATCGGGGGCCTCGCGGAGAGAAGCAGGCAGGCAGGTAAGTGGGCAGCCCTGGCCTCCGCCACCGGGCCCGCCCCCCTCGGCCGCTTCCGCCCGCCCGCGTGGAAGAAAGAAGACGATGGAGGGTGGGAAACGAGGCCTGCCCGCTTACCTGCCTGCTTGCCTCCCTCCGCGAGGCCCCCCGCTGCCTTCCCAGTGTCCAAGCCGGATCGGGGGCCTCGCGGAGAGAAGCAGGCAGGCAGGTAAGCGGGCAGCCCTGGCCTCCGTCGCCGGGCCCGCCCCCCTCGGCCGCTTCCGCCCGCCCGCGTTGAACAAAGAAGACGATGGAGGGTGGGAAACAAGGCCTGCCCGCTTACCTGCCTGCTTGCCTCCCTCCGCGAGGCCCCCCGCTGCCTTCCCAGGGTCCAAGCCGGATCGGGGGCCTCGCAGAGAGAAGCAGGCAGGCAGGTAAGCGGGCAGCCCTGGCCTCCGCCACCGGGCCCGCCCCCCTCGGCTGCTTCCGCCCGCCCGCGTTGAGCGAAGATGATGATGGGGGCGGGAAACGAGGCCTGCCCGCTTATCTGCCTGCTTGCCTCTCTCCGCGCAGGGGCTGCTGCGGCTGGAGATGGCGCTGCCTCCCTGCCGCGCCGGGCCTCGCTCAGTGCGAGAGCCAGGGGGCGGGGTTTGCGGGCGGGGGCCTATCACGTGGAAGGGGCGGGGGTGAGTTCAGCTGCGGAAGAGCCACACTCAAGGGGCCAAAGAGCCGCATCTGGCTCGCGAGCTGCCATTTCCGACCCTTGGTCTAGTGCATAGCTTTCCAAACTGTGTGTTGCGACACTTTAGTGTGTTGCAACACACAGTTTAGTGTGTCGCGAAGCGGAGGTGCGGGGGTGCGCGCGGCAGCAGTGTGTATGGCGGCGGTGGCAGCGACAATGGCAGCGGCGCGCCATCAGCGCTTCCGCGTTTTAGCAAGGCCGCTGCTGCCGCCGCCGCCATGCACACCACTGCCACGGGCCCCCTGCACCGCCGCCATGCATGCGCGCCCCCCCCGCGCGCCCCCCCTGTCGCCGCTGCTGCCATTGGTGTGTCACCAACAGCAGCAGTTTGGAAAGCACTGGTCTAGTGGTTAAGGCAACGGGCTAGAAACCAGGAGACTGTGAGTTCTAGTCCCGCCTTAGGCATGAAAGCCACCTGGGTTACCTTTGGCCAGTCACTCTCTCTCAGCCCAACTCACCTCACAGGGTTGTTGTTGTTGTGGCGAAAATAGGAGGAGGAAGGAGTATTAGGTATGTTAGCCGCCTTGAGTTATTTATAAAATTAATAAAAGTAGGATAGAAAATAGATAAATAAAAAATAACAAAAATAAATACAAATTACTTCCTCATGCAAATGTAGTGGGTATGTGGATGTTTCCTCCTCTGTTACTCCAGTCTGATCAAATTCCAAAGATTCAGTGCGATAGATAGATAGATAGATAGATAGATAGATAGATAGATAGATAGATAGATGATAGATAGATAAACTTTATTTCAGTCATTGACCAATAAAATACATAAAACAAACAGAGTTATCCCTTAGTATCAGTAACTGTTAACCATTTGTAGGCAAAGCTTACATAAAACGTAGCAAAATTTTGCTAGTTTCAGAGAGATACATTTATCTTTGTTGTTTAACAGAAAATGCAAGTAAAAATTATCAGAATGACCGGGGAATTTAAGCAGAAGGGGGGGTGTAATCAGCTGGTGGCGAATGTCCCTATAAAACTGACAATACAGGAGAACATGGGCCGTGGTCTCTACAGCACCCGTGTCACAGGGGCAAAGACAGGTTTCATATGGGGTTTTCTTATATTTCTCCTCCAAAACAGCTGTAGGGAGGGCAATCAATCGGGCTAGTGATAGGGCTCTCCTAAATTTGGGAACTGTGATATAATATAAATATGGAGCTGGTTTGGAAAGTAAGATTTGATTATTGACAAATATATTACGAGTAAAAGCAGCAATTTCTGTTTGGCCTTCTACAGTATATCTAAGATCCTTTGCCTTAGTAGTGATCTAGCTTGGTCTGACTCTAGGGCTAAGATGGCATCACTGGAGAAACCATAGAGGCTCAGTCTCTTTTGGATAGCTGTTTCCCAGGAAGATTTAAAATTATCTACCAATATTAGATGGGTCAGTCCACTGGGGTTGTGATGTGATTTTAACCAGTAGGTCCTGCTTCCCGTCGAAGTACAGCATTTGGAACACAGCGGGTAACCTGGGAGATATTTCTTATAAATTTTGTTTGGATTCTTTCTAAGGCAGTCATGTTGTTATATGGTCCCAATTGACCCCTGTATAGCAGTTGTGCTCGGGCTTTAGCTGCAAACAACTTAATTGCAGCAGGGATAAACTGTGCTCCTCTGGTAAAGTAATACGTTTGGATAGCTGATGCAAATGTAGTGGGTATGTGGATGTTTCCTCCTCTGTTACTCCAGTCTGATAAAATTCCAAAGATTCAGTGCAATATGTTCTCATGGGCAAATTATTTTTCTTTACTCCAGCACAGCTGTAGCATATGGAGGCTAGAATAGCAGGAATCATTACTGTATTTCTGTTGGAACATCACACAGTGCCTTCAGAAGTTCAGCTTCTGTTCTGCAGCTCATAATTAAAAATCAAAGCCCTTTGTTCTGTTTTCAAGAACTGATACTTTTTGCTTGAGATTTTCTCTCCTTATCTTCAGAAAGGGTTTCACTTCTATTATAGTTCGCTCCCATACATTTTCATGTAGCAGATTTTCAGAATTCTTATCCCTCTCCCTCAGGAGTCTGATCACATTCTATGAAATGTTTAGAACTTTCTTTTTTTGCCATCTGATACTCTACAAGGAGAGCCAGTTTGGTGTAGTGGTTAAGGCATGAGCTAGAAACTGGGAGACTGTGAGTTCTAGTCCCACCTTAGGCACAAAGCCAGCTGGGTGACCTTGGGCCAGTCACACACTCTCAGTCCTAGGAAGGAGGCAATGGCAAGCCACTTCTGAAAAACCTTGCCAAGAAAACTGCAGGGCCTTGTCCATGCAGTCTCTGAGGATCAGACACGATTGAACAGATTTTTTTAAAAAAAACCTCTACAAGGATCACACACACACACACACGTTACATGTGCCTAGAGACAATTCTCTTATATTTCACTATTTAATCATCATTGTTGTTCTCCAAATAAAAAGCAGCAGGCCTGATACTTATGGGATCACTAAAATGATGATGTCATTACCTGAGGCTCACAATTGAAGCAATTTGGATATGTCCTTGTACCCGGTTTTGTACCTGTGGCTAGGAAAATGTCATTTAAAGGCAACAATGCATTTTGGAAAAGACAGTGTCTTGCTGCCCTGTGCTTGAAGACAAAGTCTATGCTCCTATTGTAGAAGATCCTTGATTTGCTCCAAATCCCTCCTCCTGGGTTCCCATCATAGCAAACTGCTGGCATGCTTAGGAGAAGGAACCCAAAGGCAAAGTGCCAATGTAGCAGCATTAGCCATTTTGAAGGCAGTGGAGGTTTGCCACCACACTGAGCCAGAAACTTGAGAAAATGTTAGCCATGCATTTCTCTTTCAGTTTTGTGAAGGTGGGGAAGGGAAGGGAGTTGAAGCAATGGACCTGTGGGGATAGATGGAACATTAGCTGGCTGACAGTTCTTTATACTGAGTGATTGCCAGAAAGGAAGAGTGCTGATTAGCTAATGGTTCTCTGCAGACTCTATTGATTCACAA
Source organism: Charina bottae (assembly GCA_023362775.1). Lineage (NCBI taxonomy): Eukaryota > Metazoa > Chordata > Lepidosauria > Squamata > Charinaidae > Charina > Charina bottae. Next base: position 177,694,857 of record JALMGJ010000003.1, read on the forward strand.
ACATGTAAACATGCCCAAACTCATTGTCCTGACATCCAAACAGATCTGAAAATAATCAAAGAGGCCTGGATTGATTTCAGGTATTTTTTTTAAAAAAAACTGAATTCAGAAACGTTGAAATAAGGAAGTGCCCATCTTTTATAAAATCAACCATTATTTCTGCTACTTCATGACACTGATTGCTAAACTTCTCAAGGGACAGCAATCGAAGCATGAATTAGATGGGATATAGAAAAAAAGCTTCTGAGCAACATAAGAAATAAATGGTTATTCTGGACTATGAGATAGTGGTCAAATGGAGAGCCTGGTGCATTTTCGGAAGTACTGATATGCTGTTGGATACCTGAATAAATCTCTAAAGTTCAACATATATTTCTCATTGCAGATTCTTGTTTTTAACTCAATGAACCCATGATTTCATTCTGGTAGGTGTCAAAGCATCTCTTAGGAGTATAGCAAATATAAAATATTTTTTGATGTTACATGTACATCAACTAGATATTTCCTAGTACTGGGCATCCTTTATGTTGGCTTTCTTGTTTGATTCCTGTTATCTATCCATGTGACAGTTAGTTTCTATCCTTTTGTAAAGCATACTTACTCCAAACACTATTCAAATCCATGGTATAGATGGGATATATCAACAATGGGCTGAAATTATATCAGTGGAATTCTTGCAGTTTATGCCAAATTCCTTTTATTTTGATCTGTTCTTTTCAGACATGATAACAGATTTTACCCATAATGTGAAATACACTAGGTTTTAATAATACTTACCTATAGAAGTATATTTCAGGAACCAGCATGGAATTTTTACAGAGAAATGTATGGATACAATGTTTATTCAATTAACTAAGATGCACTGATCATCTCAGTGATTAAAACTGTTCCCATTAATAAGGAACCATTCTAGTGTATATATTTATAATATAAACATTGTATTTATAATACAAATATTGTACAAATATTTGGAGCTCCACATAATGAGTATGTTTGGGGGAAATGGGCGGTCATATAAATTTAAATAATAAATAAATAAATAAATAAATAAATAAATAAATGATGTGTTACTTTACGTTGTAGACATATTTTGCATTTCCACATCTGGACCCAATCTGAAATGTGATTATTTTTACAGTGATTCTGCTCTGAATTGCTTCCTTCAGTGGGTAGAGCCCTGGGAGGCATAATAATTTTTTATTTATTTTATTTAGTTATTTTCTATCCCGCTTTTATTATTTTTATAAAAAACTCAAGGCGGCGAACATACGTAACACTCCTTCCTCCTCCTATTTTTCCCACAACAACAACCCTGTGAGGTGAGTTGGGCTGAGAGAGAGTGACTGGCCCAAGGTCACCCAGCCAGCTTTCATGCCTAAGGCAGGACTAGAACTCACAGACTCCTGGTTTCTAGCCCAGCACCTTAACCACTAGACCAAACTGGCTCTAACTCCTCTTTGGACATGCCACAATAGAAATGAGTGCAATATAATAGCCTAAAGTTCAGCCCTGCCATTTGGTCCAATCACATGGAAAGTTGCCAGAGGTCCAGGAGAAATAATGGGAGTCAAGTGTGAATCTTTGTCACATTCTTTTTTAACCCACCTCCTGTAGCTGATACTTCCTAGCCTTGATGGTCTGCTTTTTTTATTTTAGTGAGTGAATAATGTAGTATAGGATTTCAAATTTCTCTCTGACAAATCAGAACAGGTGTAGTAGGATCCTAAGTAATGGCTGTCAACCTAACATTTCCAAATCTGTATTTTCCAGTTGTGTTGAAGTTCAACTTCCATCATCCTCAACATCATAGCAAGTTAAGCCTGGAAATTGTGTTCATGCGAATATTTATACAGGTTTAATAAATTGACTGATTAATATAGGATTGATTTACTAACATTTCTTAAATATTGAATAATATTGAATATTGAATAATAGTCCTGCTGTGATTTTTTTTTAGAGCCTTGGAGTGACATAATACAGGAAGGTTACTAATATTTCTTTGTGTATCATATAGAATACATTCACTAGACCTAGAAATACCGACTGGTTGAAGGTGACATAACTGCATAAAATTTCCTAATGGTGATTGGGTTTCATGTTAATCTGATGCCATATTGTAGATCAGTGCTTTCCAAAGTCCCGCAGTTGGCGACACACCAACGGCGGCGGCGGCGCACACAGTGGTGGCGGCGTGCACGGCGGCGGTGGTAAGCATGGCAGTGGCAGCGGCCTTGTGTTTCGTGCTAAAACCCGGAACTGCTGATGGCGCGCCGCTGCCATTGCCGCTGCCGCCATGCGCGCTGCCACAGGGTCGGTGGCGACGCGCCATCAGCACTTCCTGGTTTTGTCGCGACACACTAATGTGTCGCAACACACAGTTTGGAAAGCTATGTTATAGATGTTCATTGGCTGATAATTTCTAAGTGCCCTCTGCTATTTGGATAGTGGCTTTTATTATTATTTTTAATATATTAGGTATTTTTAATTATCATCATACATTATTACCTTGTTATTTTGTTTGTAATTCAGAGTATGTCAATTACTTGACAGATTAAAAGTATAATCTGATTATATTTTTAATATGCACTGTTTTTAAAAAATAAAATTAAAAATGTCTACCTTTACCTTTCTCATCTCCTCATTGCTAGGCTTCCCCATTTCAGCTGTCAGTTAAACTGCTAATTCTTCTTTGTACAATCTTACAACATGAGACCTTCTTTGTCTCCTGTCTCAGCAGGGTAACTCTTTGAGGAAATAAAAGGCAAGAATCTTTGATAATAAAGGGTGGCTTTCAAATAAGATGGTTAAAAGTGTTACTCATCCACCAGCTCTTTATGGTTAGCCCTAGGGTGGCTGATTCTATCGTTACCCAGTGCAGTGATTTTCATATTAATCCCAGTAATGGATCTGCAATCCATTATTTCAGAGGAAAGCCCCTTCTGCAAGTGTTTACTTATTTATTAAATTTACACCCCAGATTTCCATTACAACCAGAGCTAATGAGAAGGCCGTGCAAGATAAAATAGAAAACAATAATTCAAACCTAAAAGCAAATCAATTTGCATTGGACATAATGGAGACACATCACTTAGTATCCTTTAAGCAAGGCCAGAAAGGCAGAGAGAAAGTATTCTTGCCATATGATTTTTAAAGAAACCTCAGGGCCCCCTAGGAGAAAAGCAGCCCTCTGAAGTGGGGCAGGTAGAGATACCCGCACTGAGAAAATATTACAATTGTTCATGTTTCTTTCTTTCTGTTTTTCAAAGCAATCACAGCAGACCCTCAAAATATTTTAATTAGATTCTTCTGCAAATACTTTTGCTCAGTGAAAGTTATTTGAATTACATTCATGAGGATCTTGAAATCAATTACTTTTCTGATGGACTGAAGAGGATATTTATCTTGCTAAATATTTATTCTCCATGTTTTCAACTATTCACATTCAATTTCACTGGGGGAAAAATCCTTTTGACTTTTTGTTTCAAAGGAGAAGAAAATTTGGGTGAAATTCTCAGAAGGCAATAATACACTTACCATAACTATAATGTGGCTGATGATGTGGGTGTAAGTGTCACTGTCACTGTATTTCACTGTATAGCTTCTCTCCAGTGGCCTGCCTGGCTTCACAGGCCTCATAGAACCACAAAACCATGATGTTGGAAGTGAGAATAGAGGTAATCTAATCCAGCTCCCTGCCAGTCTCCAGTAGAACATCTCTGACAGATGACCATCCATCTTCTGAAGGCCTCCAGTAAAGGTGAGCTCAGGCATTATTTGACAGCCTGTTTCACTGGCTGATACCTCATGTAGCCAGGAAGCTCCTTCTCATCAGCCAGTTTGGTCTAGTGGTTAAGGTGCTGGGCTAGAAACCAGGAGTCTGAGAGTTCTAGTCCCGCCTTAGGCATGAAAGCCAGCTGGGTGACCTTGGGCCAGTCCCTCTCTCTCAGCCCAACTCACCTCACAGGGTTGTTGTTGTGGGGAAAATCGGAGGAGGAAGGAGTGTTAGGTATGTTTGCCGCCTTGAGTTATTTATAAAAAAAATAATAAAGGCGGGATATAAAATAAATAAAAATAATAAATAAATGTCTATCCTGAACTTCCTTCCCTATAGTTTTAATTCATTAGTTATGGTCCCGTGCTCTGGGGCAAGAGAAAGTAAGTCCATACCCTCTTCTGTGTGACAACTTTCATATATTTGAAGATTGCTATTATATAACCTCTTAGTCATTTTTTCTGTAGGCTAAGATAGCCAGATTCTTTATTCCTTATAAGACTTGGTTTCCAGATTCTTCACCATTTTGGTAGACCTCCTCTGAAGTTGCTCCAATCTATCATTGCCCTCTTTGAACTATGGTGTTCAGAACTCCAAATGGGGTCTGATCTGATCAAAGTAGAATGGAACAATCACTTTCCCTGATCTGGATACTATGCTCCTGTTAATGCACCACAAGATAGCATTTGCCTTTTTAGCAGCTTCATTACATTACTAACTCATGTTTAACTTGTGGTGAACATGTTCAGCCAGATCCCTTTCACATGTAGCACTGCCAAAATACATAACTTCACATTTAAATTTCATCTTATTAATTTCAGCTCACTTTTCAAGCCTGCCTGGATCTTTCTGACTCCATTTAAAATATTAGCCATCCCTTCTAGTGTTATGTCACTTGCAGATTTTATAACTATCTCCTAAACTCCCCCATTCAAATCACTGATAAAAATGTTGAACAACACAGGGCCCAAGACAGAGTTCCTTGGCACTCTACTCAGTACTTCCCTCCAAGATAAAATGGAGCCATTAATAAGCATTCTTTGTGTGCAATCATTCAGCCAATGATGATATCATCTAAGTAGTGTCATTTAGCCATTTTATGAAAGAAAATGTAAACTATTGTGCTGAGGCTGCAGAAAAGAGTATCTATAGCACAAATAATTAGCAGATGGGATGCAAGATGATGCTCTCAAGGTGATGTATGCCATATGCCAGCAAATTTGGAAAACACAAGAATGGCCATCAGATTGGAAAAAATCAACTTATATCCCCATACCAAAAAAGGGAAGCACTAAAGAATGTTCAAACTATCGAACAGTGGCACTTATTTCACATGCCAGTAAGGTAATGCTCAGGATCTTGCAAGGTAGACTCCAGCAATTCATGGAGCGAGAATTGCCAGATGTACAAGCTGGGTTTAGAAAAGGCAAAGGAACTAGAGACCAAATTGCCAATATCCGCTGGATAATGGAGAAAGCCAGGGAGTTTCAGAAAAACATCTATTTTTGTTTTATTGACTATTCTGAAGCCTTTGACTGTGTGGATCATAACAAATTGTGGTAAGTTCTTGGTGGTATGGGGATACCAAGTCATCTTGTCTGCCTCCTGAGGAACTGTATAACGACCAAGTACCAACGGTAAGAACAGACCACGGAGCAACGGACTGGTTTAAGATTGGGAAAGGAGTACGGCAGGGTTGTATAATCTCACACTACCTATTCAACCTGTACGCAGAACACATCATGCGACATGCTGGGCTTGAGGAATCCAAGGCTGGAGTTAAAATTGCTGGAAGAAACATTAACAATCTCAGATATGCAGATGATACCACTTTGATGGCTGAAAGCGAGGAGGAGCTGAGGAGCCTTATGATGAAGGTGAAAGAAGAAAGTGCAAAAGCTGGGTTGAAGTTAAACCCAAAAAAGCAAGATTATGGCAACCAGCTTGATTGATAACTGTGGAGTCCTTGGTGCTCTCTGAGCCTTGTTGTTTTCTTGCAGACGTTTCATTGCCAGGCTAGGCAACATCTTCAGTGCGAAAAGGGAGTGGGACTTGCTCTCTGTTTATATACCCTGGCTTGATTGATAACTGGCAAATAGAGGGAGAAAACGTGGAGGCAGTGACAGATGTTGTATTTCTAGGTGCAAAGATTACTGCAGACGCTGACTGCAGCCAGGAAATCAGAAGACGTCTACTTCTTGGGAGGAGAGCAATGACAAATCTCAATAAAATAGTTAAGAGCAGAGACATCACACTGACAACAAAAGTCCACATAGTTAAAGCAATGGTATTCCCCGTAGTAACCTATGGCTGCGAGAGCTGGACTATAAGGAAGGCTGAGCGAAGGAAGATAGATGCTTTTGAACTGTGGTGTTGGAGGGAAATTCTGAGAGTGCCTTGGACTGCAAGAAGATCAAACCAGTCCATACTCCAGGAAATAAAGCCAGACTGCTCACTTGAGGGAATGATATTAAAGACAAAACTGAAGTACTTTGGCCACATAATGAGAAGACAGGATACCCTGGAGAAGATGCTGATGCTAGGGAAAGTGGAAGGCAAAAGGAAGAGGGGCCGACCAAGGGCAAGATGGATGGATGATATTCTGGAGGTGACGGACTCGACCGTGGGGGAGCTGGGGGTGGTGACGGCCGACAGGAAGCTCTGGCGTGGGCTGGTCCATGAAGTCACGAAGCGTCGGAAGCGACTGAACAAATAAACAACAATTTTTTTTTGAGCTTACTTAAATAATGGTGTTCCATTTTTCTGTTACATATCTTTCTATTATCTGTAACTTCCATGTCTCTCTTATTCCCTGGTTGTTCTTCTGGGGAAAAAAAGGGAATATTCCCCTCATGATGTAATGCCTTGGGGTTTAACTGAACTGCATGAAGCCAAGGAGTTTGCACACCACTTGAAAATGGATAGTGCATAGTCTTTGGTTACCTCTTAAATGACTTCAAGAATGTTATAACTCACACAGAAAAAAATTGAAAGTATTTTTTCCTCTTTTCTATGTGCCAGAGTATAAAGAGAACAATGCTTCATGGAAGAATTGGCATTGCTCTAATGTCATCCAGACCAGTGGATTCATACCTCAGCCAAATATGTTATTCTTTATTAATATCTGTGCAATTACAATATTGGATCACTAATGTTGAAAGAAAGAAGAAAGAAAGAAAGAAAGAAAGAAAGAAAGAAAGAAGGAAGGAAGGAAGGAAGGAAGGAAGGAAGGAAGGAAGGAAGGAAGGAAGGAAGGAAGGAAGGAAGGAAGGAAGGAAGATTTCAGTCATGGTTCCCCACCCTCAAGGATTACACTGATTTTTAAAACTTGATATATATCTGAAATTTTGCTTCCAAAAAGATCATCCAACATTTTAGTTCCAAATTAGTAGCATTCATGATTCCATTTGGGTTTGCTTGTCATCTGGTGACATTTTAAGTATTGAATATAATATTTCCTTTTCTTTGAATCACACAGATGGTGAAGCCAGAAAGCTAGAAGGTGAAACCTAAAGCTATTTTTGGAAATTGTATTTTTAACTTATAAGGTGAGGATTGCATATTTCCTGTTTGGTCATGCACTACTTCTAGGGAAGCATGTCAGTATGCTTTAGTTTTAGAGAAAATAAAAGACAGTTCCCTTAATAACAAACATTAATCAAGTATTGTTTCTCTCAGAAGTTATATAAGACCTGGCCTTGAGATCCAACAATGTAACTATTCCATAGAAATATCAAAATGATACTTCCTACACTAGAAGCAAAAAGTGAATTGTCTTGCTCTTGGTCACAAAAAAATCAGGATAAATCTAGCAGAGCTGAATATTGTCCTTGCAATGTGCTCTGCCTTTTCAAAACCTTATGTGAACACAAATAAGTGAATAATTGATTGTCAAGGCATTGCATACAAAAGATATTAAAAATCTGCTGATCTTTTGACCCAATTCTGTTCTGTATGCTGACATGTAGAGTTACAAGGGAATTCACCATATTATTAGGCCTATGCACCTTTTTTTCTTTTAATCAAACACATTTTGCTACCTTGGAGAAGCAGCAACTACACGCCCTCAGGCTGGCCTCTCACAATGAATCTGAAGAAGAATGTTGGCAATGTACTTTGTAACATATCTTGTACATATCTTGCCTGACCCCACAATACATACCTGATGCATTATTTTTCAAGGCAAGGTTGTCTCTTGTTGATCACCACAAAGCTGAATATGAGTCCACGGGGTGATTGTTCAATCTTGTAAGATGGCCTTTGGGTTGAAAGGCATGCTGGTCAAGGAACACACTTCTGGTTTCTGGAGGGTGAGACATACTGTAATAACAAACTTATAACTACTAGTTTAAATTGATATTTAGTTAGTCAAACTGTATTAGTCTATACCTCTATAATGCACTGGTGGGTAAGTGAGTGGCAGGGAGGGAGGGAGGAAAGTTAGATTACCTAGTGTATTCAAGGGGGGTGGGAACAAATTAAAAATGGGACTTAGGTTGATCTCTTAGCCATAGAAATGCAGCAGGTTTAGGTCTCATCTGAATCAACAGTCTTAGCATATTGATCTGCCCTCCCTCCCTCCATAAACTCCCGTCTCCAAGGATTCCTCCAAATCCAAGTAGGCACCTGCTTTTTGGTAGTCTTTCCATGAACAATGCACCATTTTGTATGATCGGTCCACTGTTATCCATCAGCAGGGCTTTAAAAAGTAGGGGAATCAAACAATAAGATTCCATTTTTAAAATTTTCATATATCTTTAGAGAAGAGAAGAAGCATGAAAATTGGAGGCTGTGCCCATTTATTTTGTGCAATACCCTGCATTAATTATCGATAGATCGTCTTTAAAATTGTTTAAAAGATAGGTGCTAAAGCTTTTAACAAAAATCTATACACATAAAATATAATTCTCTTGCTTGCATTTCAATAAAGCTGAAAGACAGGATGACATAAAAGGAATAATAGGGATGCAATGCACCAAACATCATCTGAAAGCAAATCTATTGTGACAAAGCTATTCTTTCTTTTCATGTGTTATTCAAATTATATTTGTATAAGATTTTGTCCTCTAGAGTATTAACAGTAAATCTAATTTAAGTGTGAGCAGAATGGCTTATAAGCATGTTATTTAAGGTACAACAAGAACAACTCTAATTGCAATTGGTATTGTCTTGTACGTTTTTTTCCCCACATTAAAAAAATCCAATTTATAATTGCCAAGTTACTGAGTTTCTCATTTGTATTCTGGTGTTTCTGAAAATCATTCAAGAAGTTTCTTGACTTCTTAGGAGCTATATGTGTGCATTAGAGAAAGATTTAAAAAATCATGTTCTCCCATAAAATGAATCAGGGCACCTCAAGCTTGTCAAGGTGGAATTTGGTGTAAAAAAAAAGCTTGAGGGAGCTAGTATGATTCCCATAACTCAGTACTTCCTCAACTTATCAGTGGATGCTCAGGTATCCCTTTCTGTCATGTACTTAAACTTTTTCATACAAAACAGAATTCTATATCATCTCAAACATCACATCATCTATGATACACTTCAAGATTTATCAATAATTTGTCAATAATTATGAAGTATAAATTTATGAGGGAGAAAGAGAGGGAGAAAAAGTGGAGGCAGTGACAGACTTTGTATTTCTAGGCGCAAAGATTACTGCAGACGCTGACTGCAGCCAGGAAATCAGAAGACGTCTACTTCTTGGGAGGAGAGCAATGGCAAATCTTGATAAAATAGTTAAGAGCAGAGACATCACACTGACAACAAAGGTCCGCATAGTTAAAGCAATGGTATTCCCTGTAGTAACCTATGGCTGCGAGAGCTGGACCATAAGGAAGGCTGAGCGAAGGAAGATAGATGCTTTTGAACTGTGGTGTTGGAGGGAAATTCTGAGAGTGCCTTGGACTGCAAGAAGATCAAACCAGTCCATACTCCAGGAAATCAAGCCAGACTGCTCACTTGAGGGAATGATATTAAAGGCAAAACTGAAGTACTTTGGCCACATAATGAGAAGACAGGATACCCTGGAGAAGAAGCTGATGCTAGGGAAAGTGGAAGGCAAAAGGAAGAGGGGCCGACCAAGGGCAAGATGGATGGATGGTATTCTGGAGGTGACGGACTCAACCATTGGGGGAGCTGGGGATGGTGATGGCCAACAGAAAACTCTGGCGTGGGCTGGTCCATGAAGTCACGAAGAGTCGGAAATGACTGAACGAATAAACAACAAATAAATTTATGATACCACCTGTTCATCCTGGGGTCAAGATGTATATTGGGTATCATCAGCAGACTGATGATATCTGATGTGGGCCAACAGATGACCTTCCTCAATGGCTTAATTTTGATGTAGAGTGGAGAGAGTGTTGAACTATGCAGCACTCCGCAAATGATTAATTTTATTCTTGCTTTTAAATTATCCACAGGGAAGATGTCTTGGAATTTAACCCCAAAAGAAGAATAGACAGAAAAAGAAATCTTGTGCAATGCCTAGCTCTCCCATCTTGTCAAGCTATGGTTATCAATTTTTGTTGAAACCCAACTTCTAGATTCCATCCCAGCCCAATCAATGTATGATGTGTTTATGTGACACATCTGGATGTGTACATTTGTATGCACATGCACCCCTGGCAAAAGCCATACTTACAAAAAAGGCAGGTCTAGGACAAAAAAATAAACATGATATTAATTGAATTAGTAACTATTGATTAAAACCCCCTGCCTGTAAAATAATCTACCCCTTTCATAAAATCAATCAATCCTTATCTGCTTATACCAACTATTCTTTCCCTATCATGCATCAACCACTCACTCATCCAGAAATATGCAAGGGCACAACCATGCACATATTCCCCTGAAAAGAAGAGGCAGGAGGAGGAGGAGAAAATGGATGGTGGTCTGGTGAGAGAAAGTAATAGCTTCAAGGGAAGGCAAAAGAAAGAACAAAACTGGATGGAGTTGAGATGAAGAGGTAACTGGACAGGGAAGGAAAAAGAGAGAGAAACTCTGTTTCAGTATTACTGAAGTAGTATCAGGCAAACAGTTCTGCCTAAGCAGCAGCTCATTTTCAGACACCCACACTTTGCAGCAGCACGTCTGCAGACATTTGCACCTCTTGCTTGTTCCTTTGTTTTCAACAAAATCTTCTACTCTTGTCAGGCAAATACAATTCACAGGTAATTATTTGGGAGCAAAACCCTCCTACAGTATTCCTACTGAGTAAATACAGTAAGTATTTAGATTGCATTTTTAATATTGATCATGCTGATTTTAAGAGAATGAATATCTGGAATGGGACAGATGGCTGACCCTACCATGAGACATGATGAGGTAATGCCTTGAGATAACAGATGCTGATAGAGGTGTTAGAGAATAGAGTTGAGTGAATTCTCCAATTTGCCCTATATCAGCTTATGTCAGCTTGTTGTAGATCACTTCAATTTAGCAATGTCACCTAATTGATTGACTGATTATGTGCCATCAAGTCATTTTCAACTCCTAGTGACCACATAGATAGGTCTTCTCCATGAGGATCTATCCCAAACCTGTTATTTCAAGTCTCCCAATGGTGCACTCATTGCCACTGTAACTGAGTCCATCTACCTTGCTGCTGGTCATCCTTTTCTTCTCTTTCCTTCCATCTTTCCCAGCATCAGAGCATTTTCCAGAGAGCTAGGTCTTCACATAATGTGTCCGAAGTAGGTTAATTTGACCCTGGTCATTTGGCCTGGAGTTAGAACTCTGGGTTGATTTGTTCAGTGATCCATTGGTTTGTTTTCTTGGCTGTCCATGGTACTCTCAGGAGTCTTCTCCAACACCAAAGTTCAAAGGCATCAATACACTTCCTATCCTGCTTCTTTAAAGTCCAACTTTCACTTCCATAGAGTGTCACAGGGAATACCATGGCTTGCGTGATTCTGATCTTTGTAGAAATGTCACTTAATGGGACCAAGGAAATGGGTCTTCTCTGTTGTTGCATCTGCCATTTGGAATAGCTTCCCCCCAGAGGTCTGGTTCCACCTTGCCACCTTCAAGTGATCTAAAACCTGTCCCCCCCCCCCCACTCCCAGGACTTGGGTTGAATGCTTCAGGTTAGGGTTTTTAGTTGGGGGGTGATTTGTAAATATGTTATGTTGTTCCATCAGATAATTTCTGGTTCTCTATATTATAATGTTTACTTTAACTTTGTGAAGCTGCCCAGAGTCATTTTGAAGTGAAGTGGCCTAGAAATTTAACAAATAAATGAGTTAATGATTAATATACCTGGGCTATCCTGCTTTGCTCAGATAAGGTGGATGGCTTTTTCCCATTATCAGCATAGAAATTAAATTTAACTGATATTGGCAGGGCGGGGGAGATGAAGAATGCTATCTCATTGTCAGACATTAAAATGCTTTTCTAAAAACTTTTCCTTTAGTTCTTGCTTCATTTATTGCTCTAGTTATTTGCCAGTCTGTTGTGTCTTGTTAGTATCAAATTTATAGGCAATATTCCCTTCCCTTCCCTTCCCTTCCCTTCCCTTCCCTTCCCTTCCCTTCCCTTCCCTTCCCTTCCCTTCCCCTCCCCTCCCCTCCCCTCCCCTTCCCTTCCCTTGGTATTAGGTTACGTTTTGTTTTGAATAAAATACGTTCTGGCCTCTCTTGCTGGATTTTTCTTCCTCCCTGTCTTGCCTGCATCCTTTGGGGTACTGAACGATTGCTTATAAAGTTGTGTCATGCAGGGGCATTTTTTCTTTGGCTTTCATTGCTATTTCTGATGGCTTAACAGCCTCTCCATCAACTCTGACTGGAATTGTCAGTAGCACTTTTTCCCCTGTTTATTGTCATCGTGTTTATGTTGCTTTTTCATTGAATAGAGGCTTTTCCCCCCACATGTGTTGACAATTCGTGGCTTAGACAAATGGCTGCAAGTTCATGGCGAGTTCAGCTCCTTTACAGGACTTTTGCATCTGCTTGCTTCTCTTTTCCAGGTTTACCACAGAGTTATTTCAATGGCTGTAAAGGAGGCACTTGGTTTGGAATATTTTACTAGTCTGCAGGTGAAAACTTTCATGACTTCACTTTAAACTTCCCATGGGGTGTGGGACTGGAAAGATGGCTAAAATATGAGGCTTACAATGCTACCATCTGTTCCCTCCTATGCATTTCAATTAACTGTGAAAATAAACAAAAATATGTTTTCCATATATTTAGAGAAATGGTCTCACCTTGATACATACCCATCATGCTATTCCCCTTTATGCTCAGCAACATTAATCAAAGTGCTGAAAAAAAGAAAGAAACAGTAAGCCAAAGAAATGAAAGGTATGTGATAATGAAAAGTAATGGAAACATAGCTAAAATTAGTTTAAATAAACATCTCTCACTATTCCGCTCCAGACCTTTCTGTCTTTACAAACCATCCCTCCTGTTTCCATACCCCACTTCATACATTGCTTTTTGTTCTTTAAACTTCTAATCTCTCTTTCTTTTTCAGGGTCTCATCAATTATTCTTTCCCTCTCATACATCAACCGTTCTGAGCCAGAAACATACAAGTGCCCACCCCCACACATTCCCCTTTTCCATTCTAGCAGAAAAGACCATGACATTCTGAGTCTTTCCCTTCCCTTTCCTCGCAACCCATCCATTCCGTCCTCACATATTTGATTTTGTGATTTGATCCTCGTTTGTTGTCTCTTTATGAACAAACCACTTTGCTGAACTTCTTTATTATAATTCATTCCTTTTTATTCTGTCCACAAGCATTCAGCATTTGCTCATTCTTGACCCCATCTCTTCTTGTTTTACCACACATACTTCTCAAGTAACCCATTCCTACTGATTTTATTTAGTTGTTTATTTCCCTGGCATGTCCAACTCTTGCTTGCATATAACAAAGTGGGCAGAATCGTGCTCATATTCACATTCACAATGAATTACAAATAATGTTGTCATTGTCAGTAATAAGATTGAGTGCAGTTCATGGGCTATTCTCAAATAAAAAGGTTATGATGATGTGTATCTCTTGCAGTTCCAGATATAAGCCTAGAAAATATCCATCGATAACCTTTGCTAAAAGTATTAAAGCAAAGTCGCAGCAGCTCTCTGTCAGGGACATTGTTGTATCCTGGATACAGCTGGACATAACTGTAGTGTAAGCAGTCTTATCATGGTTAAAAACAACAACAAAGCAAGCAAGCAACCCTCCCAACTAAACCTCCCTCTCCTACCAAAAAAAAATAAAAAATCAGGAAAGAAGAGACAATCCTGTCCCTGTCCCACTCAGCCTCACTCAGTTAGAATCATTTCTCTGCCCCAAAGTTGTCCACCCTGATAGGTGGTGGACAGAGGAGTTTTTGCCTACTGCTTGTACACCCCAAAGATCAAACTCCAAAACACAAGAAAAGCAATGTAGTTTATGCAATCCAGTGCAGTGAGGAGTGCTCTGAACTCTACATTGGAGAAACCAAACAACTTTTGTACAGGAGGATGGCCCAACACAGGAGAAGTAACACCACAGGACCAGAGTCAGCAGTTTATCTTCATTTAAAGGAAAAAGGACACTCATTTGAGGACATTAATGTTCACATTTTAGACAGAGAAGATAGGTGGTTTGAGAGAGGGGTCAAGGAATCCATTTATGCCAACTTGGAAAATCCTTCCTTGAATAGAGGTGGGGGCCTCAGGCACAATCTTTCTCCCATCTTTCTCCCGGCTCTGTCTTCTGTGCCTAGGAAGATTAAGACCATTTCACAAGCTCAACAGCAGCATGGTGATCTTAACATCCTCCTTTAGATAACAAAAGGACTTAAAATAACATCTCAATATAACCATGACCCCAGGTGTAAGGTCACACAGCTACCTAGAAACATATTTAGGATTCCCTTACCAACTTTGCTCAGACTGAAGAAGCTCCTTGGATAAGGACCGAAACGTTTCCACTGAGAAAATAGAAATCCAGTTGACATGATTCAAGCTACAGACAATTCCACCTGGATGACTGAGAACCTTCATAGACAAATCTTATTTGTTGTTTGTTTATTAGATTTCTAGGCCACCCAATTCCATCACAACCCTGGTCGGCTCACAGAATCAAAACAATTTGAAACAACAACAAACCTAAGCTTAAAAAGGAAAAAGAAATGTCCAGAAAAAACATCTAATAAACTAATTATCCACAAGGGGTCTGCCATCTACTTTAGCCTAAGGCTTGGGGGAAGAGCCTGGTTTTCAGGTTTGTTTAAACAGGGCCAGAGTGGAGGCCGCACAAACCTCCAGAGGACAGGCACCATGAAAGAGAAGGCCTGCTTCCTGGGCCCCATCAGATGATCCTGTTTGATCGATGGGACTCAGTGCATGCCAAATCTATAAGATCATATGGGGCAAGCAGAGACTATGGAAGATAGGTGGTCCCTCAGATAACCAGGCCCTATGCCACACTTATTTCCACACTGCCTATAAGATAGTGTCCTCTGCTACACCTGAAACACTAATCTAGAGACCCTGAGCACCCCACGTAGGAGGGTAATGCCAAGGCAGTTAATTAAGAAGAAAGTCAATGCTTGCTTCCCTACAGTTATCTGCTGCCTGAGTCAGTTGCTTCCCTCTGCCTGTTGACAGAGCCTTTTTAAGACTGCAAGAAGCTTGAGGAAGGATAAAATGTTCATTTGAGCCTCCCCATCTGTTTCCAAAATCATTACAATCTTTTTCTTCCTCATTGTTTGCCCAATGAAGTCAGTGGCTCAATAAGTGGGGATGTGAGGGGAAATATAAAACACTGATATAACTCTTGTGATTATATTTTAATGGATTAGTTTTACAGACTTGTATGAAAAGGTTGATCTATTTAATCATTTAAAACAGAGAAACATACTTTAAACGATTTTTCTCTCAGGGATGGGGCCCCAAACACTTAATTCCCTTTTACTCTTCCCTAGAAAAAGACTTGAGTAAGGGCTTTGTGCTTGGATGCAAAACTAAGTTATAATTTTAATGGAAATAGATGCATGCTAATCTTTTAAAGATTGCAACATCAAACTTTGTTTTTCAATGTTTTGCTGCAGCAAATCTGGCAATTAAGAGCAAAAAATGGATCCTCTCCCCCCCTCCATTCTTTTGCCAGGATGCTGAACCACTTACTCATCAAAATGAATATTAAAGAATTAATAGATATTTGAATTTTAGTCCACTAATAACATTACAGTATATAACATTAGCTTTATGCAATTTTACACTAACCTCCGGTTGTGATTTTCTCCATATTTTCTTTTAAAGTGGTATTTCTTCCCAGATGGCTGTTTGGCATCTATGAATATCAAGCTGAGCAAAGTGTGTGAGATCTGATGGTCATTTGAGATGGAGTATCTTATTTCACATGCCAGTAAAGTAATGCTCAAGATCTTGCAAGGTAGACTCCAGCAATTCATGGAGCGAGAATTGCCAGATGTACAAGCTGGGTTTAGAAAAGGCAGAGGAACTAGAGACCAAATTGCCAATATCTGCTGGATAATGAAGAAAGCCAGGGAGTTTCAGAAAAACATCTATTTCTGTTTTATTGACTATTCTGAAGCCTTTGACTGGATCATAACAAATTGTGGCAAGTTCTTGGTGGTATGGGGATACCAAGTCATCTTGTCTGCCTCCTGAGGAATCTGTATAACGACCAAGTAGCAACGGTAAGAACAGACCACGGAGCAACGGACTGGTTTAAGATTGGGAAAGGAGTACGGCAGGGGTGTATACTCTCACCCTACCTATTCAACCTGTACGCAGAACACATAATGCGATGTGCTGGGCTTGAGGAATCCAAGGCTGGAGTTAAAATCGCTGGAAGAAACATTAACAATCTCAGATATGCAGATGATACCACTTTGATGGCTGAAAGCGAGGAGGAGCTGCGGAGCCTTATGACAAAGGTGAAAGAAGAAAGTGCAAAAGCTGGGTTGCAGTTAAACCTCAAAAAATCCGTTCGTGCAGAGAGGGCATGCTGAAGACCCCGTCTGGAAGAGAATTCCATCTGGTGGGGTCCAGGAGGTGAGCCTTCCCTGCAGTAGCCCCCGCCCTTTGGAACATCTTGCCCCCAGAGGTGAGGTTAGCCCCATCGCTTCTGACCTTCCGGAGGAACCTGAAAAATTGGTTCTGCCACCTTGCTTGGGGCCAGGAAAGAAATGGTTATTCTTGGGGATGGCTAGTACCTTAGAGGGCTCCTCACCCATATGTACTGAGCTAGAACTTTTTACTATCCTTGCTTCTTGGATTTTAATCTTATTTATAATTATTAATAATTGTATTTTATACATGTTAGATATATTTTATGTCTTTTGTTTTAATGAATCATTTTATTGTAAACCTCTCAGAGTCCCTCCAGAGGAGGGAGATGGGCCGTGATAGAAATTTGATTAATAAATAAATAAAATAAAAAAACCAAGATTATGGCAACCAAATTGATAACTGACAAATAGAGGGAGAAAAAGGGGAGGCAGTGACAGACTTTGTATTTCTAGGCGCAAAGATTACTGCAGACGCTGACTGCAGCTAGGAAATCAGAAGACGTCTACTTCTGGGGAGGAGAGCAATGACAAATCTCGATAAAATAGTTAAGAGCAGAGACATCACACTGACAACAAAGGTCCGCATAGTCAAAGCAATGGTATTCCCCGTAGTAACCTATGGCTGCAAGAGCTGGACCATAAGGAAGGCTGAGCGAAGGAAGATAGATGCTTTTGAACTGTGGTGTTGGAGGGAAATTCTGAGAGTGCCTTGGACTGCAAGAAGATCAAACCAGTCCATACTCCAGGAAATAAAGCCAGACTGCTCACTTGAGGGAATGATATTAAAGACAAAACTGAAGTACTTTGGCCACATAATGAGAAGACAGGATACCCTGGAGAAGATGCTGATGCTAGGGAAAGTGGAAGGCAAAAGGAAGAGGGGCCGACCAAGGGCAAGATGGATGGATGATATTCTGGAGGTGACGGACTCGACCTTGGGGGAGCTGGGGGTGGTGAGGGCCGACAGGAAGTTCTGGCGTGGGCTGGTCCATGAAGTCATGAAGAGTCGGAAGCGACTGAATGAATAAACAACAACAACAATCTGTTTCTGTAAATTCATCTAGCACCATATTGAATCATTTCTAAAGATGTTGGACTGCCAAGTGTGAGCAAGTTGGGACTAGTTGATTGGCTCCTCCTCCTTCTCCATTCCTTTTTCCTCTTCACAAATATCTTGCACTGTCTTCCTGAATAACATTTGTTTTTGTGCCTCTGTGTATATGAGAGGACGTATTTGGTGCATTTTCTTCCCCCATATCACATACCCAGTTTCTCAACCTAAGACAGAGTTCCTAGAATATTTATAGTTTCTATCAGCACTTACTATCTTGCAGCATTTCTCAATTTGGCTCTTTTGTTAGTTTGAATTGGTTAAAAACTGTTGATTGTACATGTGTGTGTGATGAATAAACCCAGCATCTTCTGCATAGATATTACTTTGTATTTTCAGTTAATTTTTTAAAAAATTCCCTGTATGATTGGGTTGCCTTTGATTTATCATTTTTGGTGAAGCAACCTGCTTGGTAACCATGGCAAATAGGACGGGTGATAATGCACATTCCCATTATATAACTTCCAGAGAGACCTAACAAATGTTTTGTTGTTTTTATTATAATCTACATTCTGCAATAGAGAGCTGACATCCAAGTTTGAATTCTGGGGTCTTGTCCAAAAGCATCTAATACATTTTTTAGGAAACTGCCAACCAATACTAATAGAATATTTTCTGTGTACAATAAACAAATAAAAAGAAACCACAAAACCAAAACAAATTATTTTATGATTCTGCCAACAATACTGTGGGATATTCAACTACATTTAACACATGCTAGTGCATTATTAAATACGTATATCAAATGTGGCATATGTACAAAGTTGGGGGCTATTTTTTCTTTAGAAAACTATTGTAAAATATACTATTGCAACCTTAAATGTTGTCAAACATTGGGGTAAGCCTCCAAAAATCTTAGGAAGATTTGATACAGGAGAGAACAAATCCAGAATGGACTCGTCTGCTGCCCATACTTTTTTCATATTCTATAGAAGAGATTCAGACAGAGGTTCTGAGATAATGAAAAATTCCACTGGCAACTGATTGCTTCTACTCCTTATTCAGATCATTCACAATGTTGCAGAGGGGACTTTGGCATATGGCCTTGCTCATTCTTCTAGAGCAGAAAGAGGAGAAAGGAGCCCAAAAGTTGAGGAACAATATTATTATCCTCAGCCAACTCTTCCTCCTCCTCCAAATACATCACCTATTTTTTCAAAGCAGTCATTTCTTATCTGTTCTGGCAGTAACTGCTTTTGCCTAATGCAGTTATGGGCATTGTGTGAGTTCAGGACATCGTTAAAGTACTCTCAAACAATTCCATCTTTCTTTCTTTCTTTCTTTCTTTCTTTCTTTCTTTCTTTCTTTCTTTCTTTCTTTCTTTCTTTCTTATTTATTTATTTTCTATCCCACCTTTATTATTTTTATAAACAACTCAAAGTGGCAAACATACCAAATGACTAAATAACTCAAGGCGGTGAACATACCAAATTTTTATAAATAACTCAAGGCGGCGAACATCCTTCCTCCTCTTTTCCCCACAACAATCACCCTGTGAGGCGAGTTCGGCTGAGAAAGAGTGACTGGCCCAAGGTCACCCAGCCGGCTTTCATGCCTAAGGCGGGACTAGAACTCTCAGTCTCCTGGTTTCTAGCCCGTTGCCTTAACCACTAGACCAAACTGGCTCTAGTCTGAAATGGTTGCATTGCACTGACGTATATGCTACATACACATCTGAACATATGAATCAGGAATTGTACTTTTTAAATACAGCAATGCAGTGCTTTCTTTGGTACTATAAATATCAGGTATCAAGGAAGAAGATAAATGACTGTGTATTACTTTTTAAGACAGAAAGATCTAAAAATGCTACCTCAGAACCTTTATGTGTTTTATGCTTAGGTGCATATGTTTGTGTTTGCTCTCTCCAGTATGGCTTAAAGGATTTTCTGTATTCTTTCTGTTCAACAATTTAATCCCACTATAGAATTTCTAATAAATGTTCTGCTTTGAGACAATTTCTCTGACAGCCTATAACCTCACAAAGGAAGCATAAAAACTGATGACTAACACAGAATGGCAAAATACGAAGAGAATGGTGTTTTCCATTGTGGGTTTATTTCATTCAGAATTGTAAGAGTTCAACTGTCTCCATGCCTACAGTGCTAATGGTTTGGAGTCCTGGCAGCAACAATGATTAGATACATGTTTTTCTCCTAAAACTGCTTGTTTCTCAGATTTTGTAGAGCTTACAGCCTACTGAATGACATAGAATTATTTTGATTGTCACTTCAAAATAAACTTTAAAAAAAAAGGAAAACAGATTTTACCCATCTTCCCTGGGTGCGGATCAGCAGCTCAGGTGATAATACCAGGTATCAGCAGTTCTCAACCCTTCATAGTTAGGCTAAGTTAGAAATAGGCATCCCTAGGAGTCTTGGAATATATTTTAATGCACTTAGACTATTGTAACAGGATCTTAAAAGTCAAAGGCCCTCTCTACTTCGACTTATACCTAACACAATCAAGGTGGAGTTGTTATGAGTTTCTTCATCACGCTTTCTATTTTTCCATGATTCAAATATCTTTTCTGTAATAGTTTTGCATTCTCCGCCAGTTTCTCTGAGTCAACCCACATTGCTTTACACAACCTCCCCTGTCAAAGTCACTTCCCAATCCTGTACATGAGGCAGGTCATCAAAGTCAATTGACAAGTCTGAAATGGAAAAGTTATGCAAAGCTGGAAAGTGCCCCATTCCCATTCCCACTGCCCAGCAACAGCAACTGGAGAAACTGGTATGGCATGTAGCAAGGAATATTCTTCTTCCTCCTGATCTCGTGATTCTGGCGGCAACTCAGAAGGACAGGACTTGCATGGGTCTTTTGGATGCAGTAAATGGGTTTCTACCTCTAAAAACTGACTCCATTGCTGAAATGCTGCTTTTGTTCCCAGCAACTTTTCATTGAAGGTATCATTGTACTGTCTATCCAGGAGAAGGAGTCTCAAATAAAATATACATGGTAAGAGTAAGGTACTCCCCAACCCTTGAAGCCTGGAGAAGAACAGTTCCCAAAACAGAATTTGAGGCATCAGTTTGCACAATAAAGGAGTAGCTGAGAGCAAAAGAAATTCTTTAAGTCCTGAAAATCAGCTTCCTCTTGAGTATACCATTTAAATTGGCACACTTTTTTCAGAAGTTGAGTTACTGGTCTTTCCTTATACAAAATCATGGTTGAATCTTCTATAAAAGTTGGCAAAGCCCTGAAGATATTGTAAGTCTTTAACTTTTCTAGGTGCCTTCCATGTAAGTATTTTGCAGGATCCATCTGTATGGCTTTTATAGAGATCTAGTACTCCAAATAATCTAACTGAGGAAGATCAAGAACACATATTCCCAACTTAGCATCTATTGTTTTCACATAGATGCTGTTACACATTCTTGACACGAGTAGAGTGTAGTAAGGAATCTTCTGGGGAAAAAAAGAACAAAATGTCATTCAGTGAAATGACATTTCTGGGTAGTCAAACTTGGAGGACACACCTAGGAACATCAACCAGATAAATAATTCTATTGTGACCTTAGTCTTGTTGTCTCTTCATTGAACTCATTGAATAGATCAGGATTCAGCATTAAGTGTACAACGTAGCACACAACATGAACTAATAAGGAAGACCAGGAAGCTGCTGCTTAGAGGATGAACCACTACTGAGACAGAATGCTACATGGCATCACCTGGACTATCACCTCACAGTGTAATGAAGACTCAGCAAGAGGCAAGCATGCTCCATCAGACAGTCCATGGGATATCAGTGAGGTGATATTCCAGTAGCACCTTCTGGGGGCCATGACATTTCAGGCACTGAAATAGGCCCATAGGCTATGTTCACCTAAACCCCAAGAATGGGGTTTGATTTGCTGTGTTAATAAATCCAAATACAGGCTATGTCCAAAATTGTTGCTTGCATTTCTTCTGTTATTGGAAGAATGGAGATGGAAATAATCACCTACTTCAACTTTACTCAAAACATTGGTAAGTAAGTTCTGGTAGTCCAGACTTCCCTAGTGCATAGAAAATGGAAGCATCTGTTTGCTTTTCCTTTGAATTGATTATAGGTGTCCTTCAACAACCGCAGAGGACTCTAGTTTTGTTTATGCAGTTGTCACTATCAGAATAATGGTTGTGTTACTGTAGTGAGCACTTTGGATATACATAAACATTAACTGATACATATACATGAAAATGTACAGTGTGTGTGTGTGTGTGTGTATGTATGTATGTATATATATATATATATGTATATATATATATATATATATTGTACATTTTCATGTATATATATACATATATATGTGTGTGTGTGTGTGTGTGCGCGCGCGCGCAAATGTAGTGTACGTGTGCATGTCTATGTGTGTAAGTCATTGTGGAGGCCAACACATACAGTATATATAGGTTCAAAGGAAAAGTAAATCTGTAACAGTTGGATCTTACTAGCAGTGAAAGATGGAATGATGCTCTGGAAACCACTGAATAGAGACAATAATACATACACATTCAGCACCGACTTCCACCCATTTATGTCACAGCACCATTACAAAGTAATCAACCACTCTTCCAACGTAACAGGGGAGAAGCCAGTACACATGGCATGCTATTTTGGGGCCTCCGCCTAGCTATTGCCTTCTGAGAAATGCTGCAGTCTGCTGCTGAGCTCCATTGCTAGGCAACCAATGGCAGTGGTCGCAAAGGGAACAGCTGTGTTTACATAACAGTACAGCTCTTCCAATAGTGCACAGCAATGCAAGAGTTCTATGATGTTCCTTCTGGGTGACTTGGATGTTGCATGGCTCAGCAAGAGACAATACGGGCAGGCCAAGACATGAAGAACAAAATACAGACTGTGATAGAGTGTCTCTGAGATCTGCTAGTTTTGGTTAGTGCCATGCTGACAAATGGCTTCAGTGTCATATCCCTCACTGCAATGGCCAACAGGAAGGACACATGCCAAACCAGCAGATTCCATGGCTTGGTCCTTTGCAAGCTGAGCAGGGACTTTGCCCAGGATTTAATGCTTTGTGCTAATAATGACAATAGGTTGCTGTTCATGAGAACATGGGATATGATCCTGTGGCAATACTGTGGTAGGTTTACCCCAGTATATATGATGGTGGCCTGAGCTCATATTCACTGTTTGGAACAATGAGATAGCTAACTTCCAGTTAACACATGGCACCCTTTTTGAAACTAGCTGTGGCTGTAGTTTCAGAGACAAAATACAATGCTATAGCATGGGATACTAGTGGAGGAGAAAGTGACAGTTACTGTATGGTGGCTTACAGCGCAGGCATCATACAGCAAATTTGCTCATCAATTAAACTGAAGAAGATCTAATGTTGGGAACATCATGGTGGAAGTTGCCTTGTGATCTAGTATTTTCCCTTGAAGAATGAAAAAGTGACTTACAGAGCTGGTCCTTGCACTTATGACCATTGCAACATCCCCGCAGTCACGTAATCAAAATTTGGGCGCTTGGCAACCGGCATGTATTTACAATGGTTGCAGCATCCTAGAGTCACATGAGCGCCATTTGCAACCTTCCCAGCCGGCTTCCGACAAGCAAAATCAATGGGGAAACCGCATGATTTGCTTAACGACTGCCGCAAAAAAGTCATAAAATCAGGTGCGGTCATGTGATACCTCACTTAATGACTGCACCGCTTTACAATGAATTTTACAGTCCCTATTGTGGTCATAGGTTGAGGACTACCTGTATCCCATTTTATATCAAGCAAATACAGTAAATCCCTTAAACAGCCACAGTTTCCTGGGAGAAATGCAGAATTCCTAAGCTTTTGTCTGAATAGCATTTGTAAGAAGATATTTCATACCTTTAAAAATACATTTTTTTCTATAAGTCTATGAAGGTTCTCAGTCATCCAGGTGGAACAGTCTGTGGCTTGAATCATGTCAACTGGATTTCTATTTTCTTAGTGGAAACGTTTCACTCCTTATCCAAGGAGCTTCTTCAGTCTGAGTAAAGTTAGTAAGGGAATCCTTAAATATGTTTCTAGGCTGGCTGTGTGACCTTGCACCTGGGGCTAGGTCATGGTTATTTTTGAGATGTTTGTTTCTAAGTCCCTTTATCATCTAAAGGAGGATCGTTAAGATTACCCTGCTGCTGTTGAGCTTGTGAAATGGTCTTAATCTTCCTAGGCACAGAAGACAAAGCAGGAAGGAAGATAGGGGAAAGGTTATGCCTGAGGCCCCCACCTCTATTCAAGGAAGGGTTTTCCAAGTTGGCATGAATGGATTCCTTGACCCCTCTCTCAAACCACCTATCTTCTCTGTCTAAAATGTGAACATTAATGTCCTCAAATGAGTGTCCTTTTTCCTTTAGATGAAGATAAACTGCTGACTCTGGTCCTGTGGTGTTACTTCTCCTGTGTTGGGCCATCCTCCTGTACAAAGGTTGTTTGGTTTCTCCAATGTAGAGTTCAGAGCACTCCTCACTGCACTGGATTGCATACACTACATTGCTTTCCTTGTGTTTTGGAGTTTGATCTTTGGGGTGTACAAGCCTCTGTCTCAGTGTGTTGGTGGGTTTGAAATATACAGGTATGTGGTGTTTGCCAAATATCCGTTTGATCTTTTCAGACACGCCAGCCATGTAAGGAATGACCAGGTTCTTCCGTTTACTCTGAGTTTTTTCTATAAGCCTTTTCTTATATTAACAGAGCCTGTGTCTTCAGAAAGACTGATGTCTAGTAAACTGAGGCTGTGAAAAAAGTAGCCAGGGGAAAAGGTAGTTACTAATAAAATCATACCAAAATATTTTCAGAAACATATATCTCACCTTCAGACCTGCACTGAGGCTGTTGTAGGAGTGAGATCCAAAATCCAGCCTTCCACCAATCTGGGCACTTTTCCAATGTTTCGGGCTATAATTTCCCCATCACCTCCAGTCAGTGTATCAAATGGCCATGGCAACTGGGGATGGGAATTGTAGTCCTGCACATATGGACAATGCCTTTGGGGACAATACATGTGGACAATGCATTTGGGGAATGTATTCCCCAATACACAGGGGAAGATTGCAATACCCTATGACAGACCTTTATTTAAATCTATCATTGCCCCTAACACCTCATGTTACTTTTGTAGTCTTTTTCTTACTCCTAATCATAACATGTTAGAAAAGTAGGCCAATTCAATAATTTTGCTAAAGTATGTATAAATAGTTAAAAAAGCGGGGTGGGGGGAGAATCCCCATGGAAATATATTATCACAGAAAAAACAGCTGAAGGAAATTTGATCAAACTACTTAAACATTCCCTTTCTTCTGTGCCCAAAATTAATGATGAATTGCCCACTTTCATATTGATTGAAAGCTAGTTGGTGGAAAGTGGAAGAAGACAAGAAGAAGCCTAGACAGGCAGCCTCATTTCTGTTTCATTTTTCTTCTACAGCCACCCTGAAAATGAAGACCATTTCAGTCACTGTGGATCTATAACTGACACTGAAAGCCACAGGCAAACTAGTGACACGGCACGTTTGTACCGATTAATTGTCTAAGAAGAATATTAATGAAATGTGTAATAGATCCAGGAAGTCATTTTTAAAACAATTGCTTTAGAAATCTAATAGGCAGATTTATTTTTTATGAACTTATGAAAAGAAATGTGAGCAAGAGAAGGTGAGATTGACCTTAATCTTTCCTATTTGTTTTTGTGTGTAATTTCCATTATCTGCAATCCAGTAATTATCCGTATAATTTTTGCTACCATTAAGAGGCAATGAGGTAGCCAAAGAAAATATGTTTGTCAATTTGGCCTGTCGCGCTCAGATCAAAGATCATATGTATTCATGGCTATAATGAGTAGGTGATGCACTAATGTTCTCCAGAGGACTGAACTTTGTTTTTGCAAAAGCTTTCAATGTTTCACTAATTGGTTTTAGCACGATAAAAAAGGTGCTGAAATCAGAAGGAAAGAAATTGTCAGTAGTAGGTGGAGAAGGGATAATTCTGATTCTCATCATATGCTGGAAATATTAAATTGTTACAATGCAGGAAGCGGGAGGGGGGAAGCAAGACTTGTTGCTGTTTTATTTTTAAAATCAGTCTCATTATGAATTCTCTGTAATGTCCCAAAATATGCTTAACTCTAATAATCAAAAGTCTCAGTTTCACAGTTTTTATTTTTATTTTTGTGGAAACAACTTTCCACCCTTGTTTGCAATGTGCTGCGTTTTTTTACATGAAATGTGTGAGGAACAGTGTAGTAACAAGGCAAATAGATCTGAATAGCATATGCTCCTTGCCAGTCTTTTAATTCACTTCTGATGATCCTTCCAAAAACAGCTACGTTCACTACATATGAGTGACACATCAGTTCAGGCAGGGACCATATCTTATGGCTGCAGATGTCTGTGGTCCTATCCAACCTGGTTGGGAAATTGCAAGCGCAGGTGGGTATGTTAGTAATTTCCCAGCCTAATTCTACAAACTGGTTTGTACTCTGACTTTTGAAAAAGCAATAAACTCACAAAGCAGCTGTCCTGTTGGGCAAGTAGGAATGGTTAGGAATCTGGATTCAAGCCAATATGGAAAGTCTCCAGTACATCTTGAGTCATCACCTTCTAAATCGAGAAATACAAAATTGGGGTAAAAGAACATTTACAGTGTTTTGACAGAAGAGCTGCTTCACCCTAAGAAAGACACAATATGACTGTCATTGTACTGACAGCCTTTAACATGAAGAATTATTCATACTTGGCAAAAAAAAAAAAACCCTTCCTTTGCTCTTTCCTTTATGCCAAGTATTACTACACAATCATCAAAGCAAAATTATAAGAAACTAGTAGCAAAAATGTCAACAGCATACATTCTGGTAGAGGAAGTTGGGGAAGGGAACCACAAATATTTGTGAACAGTACAGTTTCCAGCACTGTTATAATTACAGAAATGCAGTGCAACAAACCCAAGGCATCCACGTGCTGAACTAAGAAGGTTTTATTTCCCCCCCACAAATGTTTTGGAAAATACACTGAAAACTTAAACTGCAACACAAAACAACAGATCAAAACAATAGTAATAACACCCTTACTGAAGACACCCTTGCTTGGCCTGGGAGACCTATGCCATTATAATCTCAAGTGTTCCCTTGCTGGGAAAGGTGATCAAGAAGGCGGTAGCCTCACAGCTCCAGACTCATCTGAACGATATTGGTTTTCTGGATCTGTTTCAGTCAGGCTTTCAGCCACTTTCTGGTACTGAAACTTTGTTAGAAACTAGATTTGAGGAATGCAGCTCTACTACTTTTATGGGGTGCTCTCACTTGGTGCTCTCTGAGCTTGGTTGTTTGTTTGCAAATGTTTCATTACCTAACTAGGTAACACCATCAGTGCTAGTGAGTGTGGGGTTTGCTCCTTGTTTATATACAGTAGCTTGCCCTGCCTGTGTTGGTGGCGTGGGGTTTTCTCCTTGGTAATTCCTTAATTAGAGTTTTGTTCTTTGCTTGGTTGTTTGTCCTGTGTGATAACCCCTGCTTATCAAACTCAACCACAGTTTCAACTGGGAAACTGTTAGCATCTTAGACTGCTAGGGAATTCCTGGAAGCTTGGCATTCCCACCGGTGGGACGCGGTGGCTCAGCGGGTTAAACTGCTGAAGCTGTAGACTGCCAATCGGAAGGTCGGCAGTTCGAATCCCCGCGCAACGAGGTGAGCTCTCGTTGCTAGTCCCAGCTCCTGTTGACCCAGCAGTTCGAAAGCTCGCAAGTAGATAAACTGGGTACCACCTTAAGTGGGAGAATTTGCTGATGTCCTGTTGGGGGTCGGCTTCCACCGAACTGAAGATCTCTTGAATGGCAGCGGTCATGACGGATCCCGAAGCAACAACAACAGGACGTCAGCAGCCGGCTCCGACGCAAGGCATCGTGGGACATGTAGTCCAGAAGCCAGAGAAGAGTCGGTTCCCTTACCCCTTTCCTTGGCGCGCGGTTTAATGAAATAATGTATAATGATGTATAATGATGTATGTAAGCCGCCTAGAGTCCTCCATTAGGGAGGGGATAGGCGGGGTATAAATGCAATAATAAATAAAAATAAAATAAATTCAGACAAATCAGCCATCAATAGACACATAAACCATGTTTATATACCATTCAAAAGAGACAATAAAAATCTAAGAAGGAAATAAAAAGATCAGAACATATCCTCTCCAGAAGCCAACACACAGATGAGCAGCCAGGTAGATTCAACCCAGAGAGGATAATCTCAGTGAGAAACAGGCAGTTCGCCATGTAGGGCTTGAAAGATCACAACAACCACCTTGAATTGCACCCAGTAGTTAACTGGTAGCCAATGCAACTCTCTTAATAGCTGTCCCATGCAAAACTGTGATCAAAAGCAGGCAGAGCCAGAAGCAATTAACAAGCTTGTGGGCTTTAATTAATTTGTCATAAATTACTCACAGTGGTTGAGTAAAGATGAAAGAGCCCTGTCACATCTCACAACAAATTGCCTGAGAGTTTGATCTCTCTCCATCTCCACTTACTGCAACTGGCAATTGAGGAAGGAGAACCATGGCAAAACAGGTCCCCCATTCCAAACTTAGCATCTATCCCAGAAGGACAGCATGGTCAATAGTACGGAAAGCTGCCAAAAGATATGGCAGGACCAGGAGTGTCAAACTCCCCCTATCCTGGTCCCACCAAAGTTCATCCACAAGAGTATGCTTTGCATCTCACACTGAGGCCTGATTCCTGACTGATAAGGATCCAGATAATCTAGTTCACCCAGAATTGTTTGTATTAGCAGGTCCATCGCCTTTTCAACAACCTTTCCTAAAAAGGGAAGATTGGATACCAGACAATAGTTGTCCAAAATAATTGAGTCAAGTGATAGTTGAGAAAGGAACACACCACTACCTTTTCAAGATGGAAAGCAGGCACCCCTCACTCAAGGATGTATTCACCGCTTCCTATCACCTCCCTGGCAGTTTTTGCTAGTAAGGGATCCAATCTACAGGGGGGCAGGCTAACAGCACAGAGAATCCTGTCCGCTTTCTCAGGATCCACAGGGTCAAACGACTCCCAAATAACATCAAAAGACAAAACCTCTGCCATCTCTGTTGGACTTACCCAGCAAATGTGAGCAATTTTAGAAATTGCTAAATTTCTAAAATTGCTCACATTTCCAGAAGTTGAGTAAATTCCTCACAGTGTTCCAGATCTGCTTGCTTTTCCCTGTGGGGCAGCTATCTGCAGATGCAATAAGAGCAGAGAAGTAAGTCCACTTTGCTGCTCTTGCCACCATAGCCTAGGCTCAGATTTGAGCTCTACCCAATATCCGGTCACATTCATTCCTTGTTTTATGCCAGTGATGCTCTAGGCATGTCTTCTGCTGCTTCATCTCCCAGAGCTCTTCAGCAAACCAATTTCTTTGTATATTACTATTACTTGAAAAAAGAAGCAATAACATTATTCTCTTCCTGAGAAATGGATTGGTGTGACCACCATTTTCGGAAGAAACAAAATAGGCTTGCTTTTAAAATACCACCACTACCATTATCATCCCATTTCTCAATTATTGCATCACAAAGCAGTCACATCAATTAAAAAAAATGCAAAACACAAACAAGAAAAAGGAATGTATGGAGAAAAGACAATTCCCAAGGCTAGAACTTCAAATGCTGAATGCTAAAGTCAACCTTCTCTCCTATATAGGTTGAACAATTTTAGTGCTATTGCTTTTGCTGGAATAGCAATGTGCTCCTTGCTCCCTAATCAATGGATGGAGTGATTGATAGACTAATTTGAAGCCAAACAGTAATTTCTTTTAAGGTGATCCTGAAGCACAGTATTTTTTTTTTCAAATCCTTTAGAAATGTAGCTGATTTTATCACTTGTGGGTTGGGGGAAACTCTTTGAAGGAAAAGGCTAAAAAGAGGAAGAAGCTATGTTCCATATGTCATTGATTCAAATACTTTCCTGCATCATGCTAATCACTGAATTACTTTAAATGCTCCTTTGCCAGAGTGGATTTCCCCCTTTGGTGTATTCCAGTAAATTAAGTGGAGTCCTCATACATTTTTTTACATAATTTCTTTCTAGTACATCATGATCCCTTTTATCTCCCTATACATGCAGGGCACTCTAACTTAAAACATACCCTGGCAGATAATATTCTATCAATTCCCAGTATGAGTTTAAATATTTAAAGATCATCCCAAACTTTACCCTTAATGCACACTTGACTAAATCTGTCATTTAAGACATGCTATTTCCCTTCAGAAACTACTGAAAGAAACTACTACTTAAATTTTATTTGTAACCTTCTAGGAAAGTATCATATGACTCTTTCCGATGGTCCATGTGTTGCGAAGCAAAGCAAAGCTTTTGCTAGCTCTCTCTTATTAAAATGTTAAATGGGTTTCTACTATTGATATAAAACATACTAAATCAGAGCTTTCCAAACATTATGCAAATCATATTGCTAGTAATGCATCACATTAATATGCATAAACTTTATACCCAACAATAAAACCCCTTTGTCCCCAGTGTCAGTTTATTTCAATTAATTAAATTTTTTATATGCCACTTCGTTGGCTTCTGTGAACAGCAGTGCAGAAATGCATAGATTGTTGGGGAAATAACACAGGCGAAACAACCAACAATCTGGAAGTACACCTTTATTTCATTAAAAAAGGAAAAGGAAAAAAAATCATGAGCATTTCATTAGAAATGAAGGAGGTACTTGGTAGAAACAAGAGCAGAATATATGTGTTTCCAGTGTATATAGTCATTTAACTAATTTTCAACTAATTAATAAAGAATATCTAAGCAAGGTTGCATCATAAGTATATGCACATTTATTCTTCAAGAAGATTCCTTACACCTGCACACTACATAAACACTTTTTCCTTGAGAGGAAATAAGAACTGGTT
Organism: Charina bottae; assembly: GCA_023362775.1. Classification (NCBI taxonomy): domain Eukaryota; kingdom Metazoa; phylum Chordata; class Lepidosauria; order Squamata; family Charinaidae; genus Charina; species Charina bottae. The sequence continues at coordinate 177,725,651 of JALMGJ010000003.1, forward strand.
TTCACCAGCTAGAAATTATGGTGGTTGTGCCAATTCATCAGGTCAATTAGAGTTTACTTCAGGATATTTCTTCAAGGCTATCTAGGCTCCCTGCACAGTTCCCCCTAGTGGTAATTTATAACCATTATTGTGGTATGTTGAATTTTTGTCTTCATCTGGTGTGTGCTCAGTATTGATTGTAGTTAGGGTGTGGAGGATAATGTAAAGCAATAGTGTATTGCAGGTGTCAAGGGTACATTTAACTATACTTCCTATTAGAGTAATATCACCTCTGTAATTCTTATCCCATTACAAAATATAAAAGCTTTTGGAAAATATATCTATCAATTGGGTCCAGCTTGGAGGTAAGTAAAGAACAAAGAACAAAGATTCCAGGTATCTGTTTCACACTGTTTTAGAAGCTCCCTTTATCTTATCCAAAGCTTTATAGATACCTTCTCAGGGATGTAGTTGCAGTATCTCTTTCTAAATATTGCACAAAGAGCAATATAACTATTTGATTACATTATAGAGGGAAAGTGGAGTCCCGTGGGTCTTCTAAGGATGTGTGGCAAATAGCAGGGGATTAGGGATGCAACAAGATGAAACTCCTTGAAAATGTGGGTTTGTATTGCACAGACTCAATAGTACCCTGCTAAAGCAGTAATGCTAAATGGACAGGTGTGAATGCATTGTAAAGACTAAGTCATATCATAGTAAGGCCCTTGAGCATATCGAAAGTTGCCGTTGGGTCAAGGGATTAGGTACACATTCCCATTCTTCATTGCCATCTATTCACAGTCTGAAATATCATTGTTCAGGCACACAGGAGGGGTGATGAACTTGGGGGTTGAATTCTGGCCAAAGTTTGGTTTCCACTCCTCCCCCTTGCCATGAGGTTTGTGTAATTTCAGTTGCATTTGGAGGTCTTGCTAGCATGGAAATTCCTCCACTGGTGTGAATGGAGGAATGCACGCACCCAACAATCTGAAACATTAACATCTCTGGTATATTGAAGGAGTATCTTCATGAATGTGTTTCCTTCAACCCTATCCTATCCCACCCCAAAGCAAAACAGAAGAATATTACAAATACTTTATTTATCAGCTGATTTATCCTGGGAACTACCCAGTTCTTCAGGAAGATTCATCTGCATGTTCACGCTCACATCTGTTTTTTTTTTGGGGGGGGGATTTCCATCTCCCCCTGCAGTGCACCCACAGTGGAACCTACTTTTTTGTTATCTGCTCGATTGGTGGAGAAGCTCAAGTGACTGATCTTGAGATAAGGTGATATGGACTCTTTGTAAACTCTTCTCCTCTAGTGGACTTGGGGCTGCCTTTAGATGTGACAGGTGAGCCCACCCTGCTACGACTTGTACCTTTGCTTCAGTTGTTGTAACAGAACTTGATGGGGGTTCTTCCAACAAGGTTGAAGACATGTTTTCCTTTGATGTGCTATAACAAAAGCCCAATGTCCAGGCTGCAGATCGTTGTGCTGCACTTCTACCTGTAGGTAGGGTAAGGATGGATAGGTAGGTAGGTTGGTAGGTAGGATAGGATAGGAATCCAGGCTTGCAAATATGGTTGTGTGGCTCATCTGTCAAGAGTAAAGGCAAATTAGACTTACTGTAATTCAAATACTACTTGATATATCCTTTGTACCCACTAATAGTGCAAATTTCAGCTGTTATCTCCCCCATTTGCTTTCATGTCCCACAAAATGGATTAAACAAACCAAGTAAGGAAGGAGGTAAAGTTGGCTTAGGGTTCCTTCAAACTGCAAACTCATTTGTGGTTCCACTGCTCCTATTCAGTTGGGGAGGAAAGTGTTTGAGTGTCTTTGTTACCAGGATGAAGGGCAAGCTGTCATCTAGAGAAGGAAGGAGAAAAAGAATTGCTACAGGATAACGGTTAGAAGGGCTACAACAATTGTTATAGCTTAGAATTAGACAAGGCCACCTGCTTGGCTACGTGATCTGCTGTTACATTTCTAGGAGTCCCTGTGTGAACAGTCATCTTAATAACAGCTATTTCCTTGGGAAGCAGAACTCCAGATAAAAGTTCCTGAATAAGGGAGCTGTGTTTCATTGGGCTGCCAGCTGATGTAAGACATCCTTGTTGCCAGAGCTGCCCAAATTGTTAAGGTTAAGGTTCCCCCCGCACATTTGTGCAGTTGTGTCTGACTCTAGGGGCCGGTGCTCATCTCCGTTTGTTAGCTGAAGAGCCAGTGTTGTCCGAAGATGCTTCCATGGTCATGTGGCCGGCAGGATGCGCACGGAACGCTGTTACCTTCCCACCGAAGTAGTACCTATTTATCTACTTGCATTTTGCATGCTTTCGAATTGCTAGGTTGACAAGAGCTGGGAAGAGTATCTGTTACCAATGTAAATGTTTACTATCTGCCCCTTGGCTGGATGGTAGCTTCCTATTAGAGCATTCCCTTCAGCTATTTGCACACACAAATTTTAGAACTTCATGGAGAGAAGCAATGGCCTAGCCTGCAACTGTTTTTCCAACAGAAATACAACAAGAAGAAGATCCATCTGCATACAGTTTGATATCAGCATTAGGCTTGTTTCTCAAGTCAGCCCTAGGACTGCTGATGCCTCCCTCCTTTGAGAAAACATGGTCACAAGGTCATCGACAGAAAAATGAAGCAAACCATTCACTGGATTAAAGGTTTGCTTAATAAGCAGCAGATTGTAAATTAAATGATCAAGCAAAACTCTAGCAGTCAAAGCAAAATAAAAATGGTATATCTGATTAAGGGCTTGTGTTCAAAGGCAAATATTCCTTATCTCTGAGCTTGTGCAAAAATATGTTTTAAAAAACCCCATATTTTGCTTTCACAAGCTTCAAGTTTTTCAAAATAAAATTCATAGCCACCAGTTTCACAAAAATGTTTTGGGAACAGTGATCAAGGAGAATAAAAACACAATAACGCAATAACAGTAACACATCACAATTTGTTGTTTATTCGTTCAGTCGTTTCCGACTCTTCGTGACTTCATGGACCAGCCCACGCCAGAGCTTTCTGTCGGCCGTCACCATCCCCAGTTCCTCAATGGTTGAGTCCGTCACCTCCAGAATACCATCCATCCATCTTGCCCTTGGTCGGCTCCTCTTCCTTTTGCCTTCCACTTTCCCTAGCATCAGCTTCTTCTCCAGGGTATCCTGTCTTCTCATTATGTTGCCAAAGTACTTAAGTTTTGCCTTTAATATCATTCCCTCAAGTGAGCAGTCTGGCTTGATTTCCTGGAGTATGGACTGGTTTGATCTTCTTGCAGTCCAAGGCACTCTCAGAATTTTCCTCCAACACCACAGTTCAAAAGCATCTATCTTCCTTCGCTCAGCCTTCCTTATAGTCCAGCTCTCGCAGCCATAGGTTACTACGGGGAATACCATTGCTTTAACTATGTGGACTTTTGTTGTCAGTGTGATGTCTCTGCTCTTAACTATTTTATTGAGATTTGTCATTGCTCTCCTCCCAAGAAGTAGACGTCTTCTGATTTTCTGGCTGCAGTCAGCGTCTGCAGTAATCTTTGCGCCTAGAAATACAAAGTCTGTCACTGCCTCCACTTTTTCTCCCTCTATTTGCCAGTCATCAATCAAGCTCGTTGCCATAATCTTGGTTTTTTTGAGGTTTAACTGCAGCCCAGCTTTTGCACTTTCTTCTTTCACCTTCGTCATAAGGCTCCTCAACTCCTCATCGCTTTCAGCCATCAAAGTGGTATCATCTGCATATCTGAGATTGTTAATGTTTCTTCCAGCAATTTTAACTCCAGCCTTGGATTCCTCAAGCCCAGCACATCGCATGATGTGTTCTGTGTACAGGTTGAATAGGTAGGGTGAGAGTATACACCCCTGCCGTACTCCTTTCCCAATCTTAAACCAGTCCGTTGTTCCGTGCTCTGTTCTTAACACATCACAATAGTCACATAACATTACAGTGGCATTGCTTCTACTTTTACAGTCCAACATTTGTGTTTGCATTCATAACTAAAATGGTTTTACTAATTATGTTCTTCTTTCACCTACTCCATGAGGCTTCTTCTCAAAGCAAACACATTATTATTTAGAAAGATTCTTTCCTTACAGGCATTAAAATGAAATGTTTAAAAATTAAATTAGCTGTGTGTATCCACTGGAACCTTAAATAATCATTGCTAAATTCTTGCAGGGAAATGACATTCTATTCAGTTGTGTCTGCTGGGTATAGTAAAAAAAAGGAAATGTGGCACCTGTGATGGTGTAACTAAAGCTCTTCACATTTTTAATGTGCATCAGGTCCACATAAAAAACAGGGGCGCTTAGATTGCACCAGCACAACCACCATTTTGACTTTTTTGACCATGCCCTGTAGACACCCCTGTCTGTATTCTAATTCATACATTCCAGTTGCAAAGACATCCTGTGACCAATTAGTTCCCACTATCGTCCCATAACAGCACTTATAAGGCTCAAAGGAGGAAATCTGCATGTTAGGAACAGAATTGTCCTGAACAAGATAAAATAGGATATATTTCAGAAACGGAGAGAAATACATGGATATTTCACTGCATTTGGTTCTTCCGTATGGCAAAAACAATGCCAAGGTCTGGGGTTCATCTTTTAACCTAAATAAATAGATGTTTTTCAGCCATCGATCAATGCATATGTTCATTTACTGCATGTACAATCCACCTTTCCTCCAGAACAGGAGCTTCAAAGGCTACTTTGATTCAACAAAGTTTTGATCAAAGCCTCCCTTTGAAGCAAAGGAATGAATTGAAGTGGTAGCTTCACGCAGCCATGCTGCTTCAATCCGGATGATGAAAGGGGCTTCTGCACGTGCCCTGTGCGCGCAGAGGCCTCTTTCCACCAGAGGAAATGGCTGACCGTGTGGAACTGGCTGTTCAAGGGCATCCATTCAGTGATCCAAATCAGTTTACCATGTCAGATCAGATCATGCAATGGCTTATACCAGTGTTTCTCAACCTCGGCAACTTTAAGTTGAATCTGTTGGCAGCTTATCCCATAATTCAGTGTTTTTGCTGAATTCCCCATGCTGGCTGGGGAATTCTGGGAGTTGAAGTCCACACATCTTAAAGTTGCCGAGGTTGAGAAACACTGGCTTAGACTGAGGCTAGGGCTTGAGGTGGGGTGTACCTTTTTTGCACAGACCTAACCAGAACACTGTCCACACGGTATTTTCTTTCCTTATCTTCATATTTTATAAAGTATGTTAGACTGAGGGATAGTGCTTGGCTCAGAATCCATCACCAACCATAGTAATTTTAAATTCTTTGCTTCCCATATTTGTCTTGAGGCATTTGGCACTTGGCACTGTAAACATGACCGGACGAAACACAAAGATCAGCCTCTAGCTCCACCATATGGAGCTCAGTTACCTCTGTATGTTAAGGGTTTTATCTGCAGGACATCTGGTGAGACTTTTGTCTCCTCAATCTGCACATGATTAAAAACACTGATTTCCCAAGATTCTGCATTACATTTGGATCCTAGAAATGGGTGAACCTCCCTTTTGATTTCTCTCTGTTTCTTAATTTGGTGAACATATCAGTTTGGCTCATCAAACTTGAGTTTGTTTAAAGTTTGTACTAAAATTGTATGTATTTTAGTTCACAGTTCTCCAAATTCATGCATTTTTGTTGGTACTTTTGCCTAATGCACACAATCTTTGCAAAGATTCTTCCTTATCTAATGAACTTTGTGCATTATTTTTATGGATATTAATGTTTGTAAATATTTTTTCCCTAATAGATATTTGTGTGTTGGTGAACTGCAATGCAACATTTCAAGAAATGTAAATTTCACATGATATCTAAGTTTTGGTGTAGGCTTCAATTCCAAAATAAATAAAAATAAATACTGTTTCTAGATCAGTTTTCCAGCAAAAATGACAAGGTACCGATGGATTCTATTGGTTGCAGTTACGTATCTGTCCTTTGTCAAAGTCTGCTTAGGCAGATCAGGAAATGTTGAATAAAACAAAATCTATGGTACTTTTAAAATATCTCTAATGTATACTTATTCATAGGTTTATAGAACTCTTTTTCCAGATTCCTGTAGGAGATGGATATGATTCTTATGTCTTCTTTGCCATTGCTGGAAGTGAGTAAAAAAAAATAGATGGACCCCTAAGCTTTAGTTAGTAATGCCATGCATGTATATTAAACTTCAGGTTTCAAAAATCCTGAACCAAACAACTCATTACATTAAAAGAGTAAAGTTTCCTTTGAGTTGAGCTTGACTGCTGGTGACTAACATGCAGTTTTGCAACAGCCTTCCAAAAGTAAGATGCCGTTGCCCTTTCAACCTCCCAATCTAGCCAATCTAGTAGATCAGGGTTCCTCAACTTCAGCCATTTTAAGATGTGTGGACTTCAGCTCCCAGAATACGCCAGCCAGCAATGCTGGCTGGCGTATTCTGGGAGTTGAAGTCCACACATCTTAAAATGGCTGGAGTTGAGGAACCCTGTAGTAGATGGCAGTTTTCCATCCAAGCATTAACAGATTTGAACTTGCTTGGTTTCCAGTATGAGGAAGGTATTGGTTTGCTTTGGTCTAGCAACATCTCTCTTTGCTGTCATCAAGTGGCTGTCCGGGTTTTTGCAGCCCAGATCTGGTAGCCCTATGCACGTTGTCACCTGCTGAGCCCTCCTTACATTTACATAGTGGCTTATCTGGACTCATGAAAGACAGAACTGAGAATTAGGAACCATTTATGCATGGTGTCAATTCTGTTAGAAAGAACCTTACATCTTTTGGTTTCTTCACATATTTGCTATATACTTCCATAAAACCATCTGAATAATAGAAACAGGAAAATAAGTTGCTTGAACTGAATACATTATTGTACAGCGTAAGTGTGGCACAAATCAGTGATAGTTTGACTCATCTCACTGTGTTTGGAAGCTTTGACATCATATTAATAAATAGGCAAATGTTCATCAGATATTTATAGCCATCCAAGTTTCTGTCTGAACTGTCAGGTCATTTATATAGATGACAAAAAGTAGTAAAGCTGAGACAATAAAAGACTTGAGGTTATGTTTGACAAGTTGTGAAACTGCCTGATTTGATGTACAAATTTGCGTGGCTTGCATTGAAATGTATTGTGAATCAAAGTGATTTCCTTGAAAATAGGTGAGAATGTAAAGTGACTTCTGCATATGCACACACACTGACACATGCACAGGCTTCATTCTAATAGCAAAATAGAATAAAATAAAATAAAATGTTACTGCTATTGAATAGCCACAGAATTTTTGAAGCTTTGGAACAAGAACAACAATAACAAACCCTATGTCTATCTCTGTGTATGTATTGGCCTAGGCATTAAGAAGCTTCCCTAAACCAAATGTTCTAATAATTTATAGAATCTTGTACTATCTTTCTTTTAGAGTTTCCCTAAAGTTAATTTAGCTTTTTCATCTTAGGGTAGGAGCAAATGCATTTCTCTTAAGGGCATCAGTTTTAAATGGAATGCCTTCTTAACTTCTTGGTTTTAGCTTGGGAAAACAAGAAGCTAATGGGTCTGTAGCTTGAATCATGTCAACTGGATTTCTATTTTCTCAGTGGAAACATTTCGCTCCACTGTTTCCACTGAGAAAATAGAAATCCAGTTGACATGATTCAAGCTACAGACAATTCCACCTGGATGACTGAGAACCTTCATAGACAAGAAGCTAATGGGATTTCACAACACTTAACGTGGGAGTATGGCAACATTCTCAACCCCAGTCTTCTTAATTTGATTAGGCCAATAACATATGGAAACTCACGTGGAACAAGCCACATTTTAATTCAGGCTGCTTATTTTCTAAAGAAATTTGTAACTATGAATTACTGGAATGAGTTAGCTTTAACTCCTGTCATGAGGAATTGAATAAGTAAGCCAATACAAAATATTGATTTGATTGCAGAATTGTATGTTTTTTCCTGAATATGTTTCAGTACACTGCATATACCTCTTAGTTCATGGTATGAGGGCACAGCATGCTGACTTACAAGGTACAGGTAGGTACTCGCTTAATGACTGCCCTGTTTAGTGACTGTTCAATGTTATGATGGTGCTGAAAAAGTAACTATATGGCCAGTCCTTGCACTTATAACCATCACAGTATCCTGCAGTCACATGATTGCTATTTGTACTGCATGCTTCACAGCCAACTTGTGACAACCAGAATCAATGGAGGAGGCGGCAGTGAAATCGCAAGTCGCATTCACATGATGTCTTGCTTAATGACCATGCTGCTTATTGATGGAGTTGCCGGTCCCAATTGTGGTTGTTAAGTGAGGACTACCTCTACTCTCTAAATTCAAGATGCTAATGTGAGCATCTTTGGGGTAAAACTGAGCTTTGGTTCTATTTATGACTTATTGGCTAAAATGTGCCAAAACTGATCTGTATGATCTTTATCATTGTCAAGGAATGCTGATGTGGTATGGATATGACTAAGGTTAGTAACCTAGTCTACTCCTTCTCTATCTTACTAAAATGCATTATGTGAAGGCCTTGCTTAACTAAAGCCAGGATGAGCAGAAAAAGTTAGTTTCCATGGGCCACCTGGTGATTTAGCTACATTTTCTTTTTTCTTATTTTGGTTACTATTTTTACTCCTTTTCTGTTTGGCTTACCCCAAAAGGGAATGGCATGATGAGAATATATGTAATGATATGTTAAATCCTTAAAATGCTATTTGGTCTTCTTTAAAAATTACAATACACATCAATTTCCTTATGTTGACAAAGGGAACATATTAACAGTCCTGCCTTCTTATTGTGGCTGAAGATTTAGAAATGTACATAATAGATAATATACAGTATATGTAGATTACATGTTCAAAGAGTGCAGATTATTTTTACCAGATTTGTATTTCAATGTAGCATACTCCCTCCCATTTCTTAGAAGATCTTAAATCAGAGCTTTCCAAACTTTTCATGTTGGTGACACACTTTTTAGACATGCATCATTTCACGACACACTCTTACAGCAGGACATCATTTCGCGACACACTCTTACAGCAGGACATCATTTCGCGACACACTCTTACAGCAGGGCACAAGCCAGGCACTAGGACCTGCGCAGAATCACAGCAGGTTTGGAGGCAGCCAGGCACAAGGCAGGCACTAGGACCTGCATGGAATCCTGGCAGGGCTCGGAGGCAGCAGCCGCGACACACCCAGACACTGCAGCTGACACACTAACGTGTCCTGACACACAGTTTGGAAAGCTCTGTCTTAAATGATATATCCTTGAGGACATGACCTTTCTTTATCATGGTCTGTAGTTGTAAAGCTCATAGTTATCTCTATAGATGGTGAACAAGCAAAGGACATCTCCATTTGAGTTGGACAAAGAGATATTCTTTTTTTATATATCAATTTTATTGAAGTTTTAGATATACATAGTTAAAAGTTAAAATTGAAAAGGAAATAGAAATACAAATCAAAGAAAGAAGAGAGAAAAAGTGCAGTAAAGTAAAGAAAAAGAAAGAGAAAAAGAAAAAGAAAAAGATAAGAAATAGAAATTGGTTAACTTCCGATTTATCTCTGGTCATATTAATTTAACAGATTTATCATACATGCTAGCTCTATATATAACATTCAAAAAACCTTTCCTGTCTAATATATCAATTTGTATATATTTTAATCTTCAATACCCCATATAGGCTTTGCCCCCCCCTGCATGTTACAAATAGTCAATCAATGGTTTCCACTCCTTAATAAAATAATAATTTGAATTTTCTTTTAATAAACATGTCAATTTATCGTTTTCTGCCAATCCATCAATTTTAACATCCAATCTTGTGTCATTGGTAAAATCTAATTTTCCCAATTTTTAAGAAGTCCTTCTAAGTCAGCCATTTATCTCTATTTCTTACTTCTATCTATGAAATGCTTCTTGCGTTCTCCTGGTGCATCCCTCATATCTGTCTTATATTTCTCTAAAAATGTTTTTACTTTTAAAGTAGAGGCTATCCTTAACTTTTGCCCTTTGAACACTTTCTTTTCTCTAGCATACCATGAATTAGCTCTGAAAGTTTTATCTATTTCCAGATCCAAATCTTGTTCGCTCATTTCTAGAAGTTTAACTAATTCAAAAACAATCCTTTCTCTTGCTTTTTCATTTAATTGTTCTAGGGATGCACTCAATCTCAAAGTATGTTCTTTTTCTATCATTTCTGCTAAAGCAGTAGTATCTAAGTTATATTCAACTTCTTTAATGGCACTTTCTTAGTTAATCTCTAATTTCTGCATCTGGCCTTGCATCTCTTTAAATTCCCCTGATAACCACTTCCTTAACTATCTGCACTTCTTTTTTAAATTCTTGTTTTATTTCCTGGATTGGTTCTTCTTTCGCTTCTTCCATCTTCTTAACTACTTGTTGTCCCAATAAATCCATCTTTTTGTCCATCTTTTTTCCTAAAGTAAATAAATTTTCTATCTTCTTGTTGATTTGTTGACCCAAGTTTATAAATGCATCCATTTTTTTATTTGATAAAGTAATTGCGTCCAGAATTGCATCCAGGATTTTTTTCTCTTCTGATGGTGGAGTTTCCATTAATACGTGTCCCGACACACAGTTTGGAAAGCTCTGTCTTAAATGATATATCCGTGAGGACATGACCTTTCTTTATCATGGTCTGTAGTTGTAAAGCTCATAGTTATCTCTATAGATGGTGAACAAGCAAAGGACATCTCCATTTGAGTTGGACAAAGAGATATTCTGATTCTAAAACTGACTGAGCAGCAGCAATCATGGTGGGTTTTTGTTTTGTTTTTTGTTTTGCCTTGGGCAGGGTAAGCTCCATTCATTAATTCTTTCCCACATTCCAGTCCTGTCTGTAACTGAAGGATATAAAATCATCTTGGCTTTAGCATTCCCTGTCAGGCTTTTGCTCTTTTGCTCATGGGTAAATGAAAACAAATTTAATTTCTGTTTCTGGTGGCTTTTGATTCTGCCCATCATGCAAAGCAGGTCAACCTTATTTTCTTCCCATTTATAGCTCTGTAGACATAATGGCCAGCTAAGATGTTTGGGTGCCTGAGGCCCTAGGCAAAATGGCAACTCCTACTCCATGTGCAGAAGTAGCTTGGCAGTTAAATGATGCTTTAGTACTGGTAAGAAGGCAATGTCCACCACATCGGCTACTAAACTAAACTACTTTAGTAGATGCAGGCATATCTTGCAGCCCAACATTATCTTGCAATGGAGGGGAAGACCAGCATCTACTATCAAAGGCATTTGTACTAGACTGCCTTATGGAAGGGTGGACCCTTACAATCACATGTTCAATATCTTTCACAGCCAATACATGCATAGATAATATTCTGCATTCTTTGATTCTAGCCATAGATGTGTATGTATATCTCTTGAATAATGTAAAAACAGTCTCTTTTCTCCTCAAGCAAGTTTTCCTCTCTCTACAGACTCAGGTACATTTCTGGAATGAAGATATTGCTTCCAAGGAGCAAATACTGAATTGGGTTTGTGAACTTCTGTTAAAATTCATGCCATTAAGATATCTAGGAAAAAGCATTTCAGATTCAGTCTTCAGGATACTGACATAATAGACAGACATCTATAAACATATACACAATTTATTCTGGTTTACTTGATTTTATTTTCTAGATGTGTTACAGACAGAAATTCCTAAATCCTTAGCAAGGTTGGCAGGCCTGCAACTAGGCTCTGTGTCACCTGGGGCAAACATGGATTCCGCGCCCCCCCACCGCAGGGTCGAGTCCCCCCCTGTACCCCCAATGCAGACCCCCCTCCACAAAGCAGCGTGAGGCTCCCCTTGGGACAATCACCCTGCTCCTGGCTGCGATCTCTCGCATGCACCCGGCTCTGGGGGAAGGACCCGCTGAGCTCCCGTCTGCCCATCCGGGCCGGGCGGAGTGAGTTGCCCACTGCCGTGCTCCCAAGCGGGATGGTCTGGAGTGGTGCTGGGGGGGGCACGGCCCTGCGGCCACCCTGGAGCCCGCGGCCAGCCCTGGGGAGCGGATGAGCCCAGTCGTGCAACGTCCCGGCGGGCCTCTTCGCGGGCAGTGGCAACAGGAGTGTGGGCCTCCATCAGGGCTGGCTCTCGAAAGAGGCATGTTGGCGCCCCCCCAGCACGGTGCCCAGGGCACATGCCCTGTTTGCCACCACCACCCCCTAGTTGCGGCCCTGAAGCTTGGAGGCATTTAGTGGAAAGTAAGGCAGGGCCAGGGTATGAAGAGATGGGAAACAAGAAAATGAAGTGGGAATGAAAGGATGTGATAGAGAGTACAGGAAGAGGGTGGGGATCAGGGTGAGGAGCAGAGAAGAGCTGGGGAGACAAAAGATTGTATGGAACCCAGAACAGAACAAAGAGACATGTGTAGTGATGTATGGGGACCAGGGAACGCCGTAGGAATTGTGAGCCTCACTGGACATCCCACCGGGCTACACCCGATTCTGTAGTGAACCTTATATCCTGCACTCCTGTTCTAGCTGTAATTGAAAATACTTTAAATAATATGAAAAATAATCTCACCACTGATCTTTCCTGCAGAGGAAGCCAAACACAAATAAAACACTGCCCCTAAAGCTTCTCACTGCTTAGTGTGATGGAGGGGTGCATATCATTGTTGTTTTATTGTTATTTTAGTTGCTTGAATCACAGTATTAAGTATCAAATGCAAGTGACTAAATGCAGTGGCTGACTGGCTCCCTGCCAGAGCATATCATGCTGATGCTGCTAACAACTGTTGAGCATCCAAGTGGTGTATGTGACCCATTTATCACATCCACTTGGCTGACAAGCAAAATGCTCTTTGAGAGCATAGCATTTTTCATTTTACAGATGCTATGCATTATTTTCTCTTATTTACTACATGTCTATACTGTCCAACAGCCAAAGCACTCATCGCAGTTACAAAACAGCATGTGGGAACAATTTTTTATATGCTTGCAACATTTGCATGGCACTCTGTAACATAAAGTTCTCTAGGTAGCTTAAAATAAGTAAATATTTTTTAAAAAAAACGTTTAAAAAGAAAATAAAACATAAAGCCACAACATTAATAACAAGGTAAATTGCAGCAAGAAAGAAACATCAAAGACAATAGAAGATAAATATTAAAACAAAGAGATCCAGGCTACAAGACTTATTTTGAAAGCCTAAGTAAGCAATGATTCATGTGAAGCAGGAATTCACAAGTTGCAAATCTGGTTATGAGCATTTTTTAAAAATACAGTATGCTGAAATCTAAATTTTTCTTTCTGACTGAAAACTGAAGGCAAATAATACTTTTGAGTCAACCCAACCTGGCAAGCTTTGGAAGTATTTTACCTCATGAGCCTTAGCAAGCTGTGGCACAGAACAGGAACAAGCTACAAACCAGGGCTATGTGAAGGCTCTGAGATCTATGTATTGTCGAAGGCTTTCGAAGGATGCTGGCGAAACATTAGGAACCACAACTTCCAGAACATGGCCACACAGCCCGGAAGACCCACAACAGCTCTGAGATCTCTTTCTATAGTCCTACATCCCACCCACTATCTCTAGGCATCATGGTAGCCCACAAACCAGCAAAATCTATCCAAAGCATCCCAAGTAAACCCAAAGATCCAACAAAGATGACAAAATAGGAGTCACTTACAACATATAATACAAGGCCTGTGAGAACCACTATGTGGGTGTTCTGTTCAGAGTAGGAGACAGCCAGGAAGACTTATGGAAAACAGTTTTATTTACAATTAAACTATTTACATAGAATAAAGTCCTTTAAATGGCAAATTGCAGATCAAATTCAAACCCAACCAGGCAAGGGCGGAGGACCTGATAGTTCAGCAAGGCAGGAACCGGCGGAAGAACGTGGCAAAACTGCAAGGCAAAACTCGGCCAGCTTTCGCAATGAGGTAGCCAGACAAGGTGTAGTGGAAATTTGTGGCAATGAATCAAGACCAAACTCGCAGGACTGCCAAGGCAAGGCTTATCAGAAGCGTCTAGGCAAGGCTGAGCTGAGGCAACAAAACAAGGCTTGGCTGAAGCGGCAAGACAAGACTGAGCTGGAGCAACAAGGCAAGATTCTGCTGGAGCGACAGGACAAGGCTTGGCTGACTTGGCGAGGAAAGACTGAGCCGGAGCACGCGGCAAGACAGCGAGGCAAGATTTGGCTTCCCGTGGCAAGGAGGCAGGGCAAGACTGTAAGGAAGCTGGATTGAATTCCGAAATGGTGAAAGGCGCTGCTTCTGGTTCCGTGACTGCTGAAGGACAGGAGACGGTTCTGGCTTGACTTCTCTGAAAGAAGCTGTTAGCTCAATGGAACATTTGTCTCCGATGACTGGGTCCCTGCGCTGGCGTCTTTTTATCCTGTTCTCTCCATGCCGTTTCTCCTCGGGGACCAACTGGGCTTCTTTTTGCTTGGTGCACTTTTCAGCTCGACTCTCCCTTGCGCTGATTGGTGGCTTTGAACCTGCTTCCGATTCCAGACCAATCATTTGCTCAGGATTCTCCTGCTCTGCTGAGTCGTGCTCCGTTTTGGTTTCCTGCTCAGCATAAGTTTCATTTTCCTGACTGTGCTCTGGATAAGTTTCGTTTTCCTGACCCTGCTCAGCATAAGTTTCATTTCCCCCTTGTTCAGAGTCAGAGTCAGACTGAACTCTGACAGTGGGGCAAAACAGGAAAAACATTGAAAGGACACATCCATGAACATCAGCTGGCAGTCAGAAGACATTATAAAAACTCAATTTCACAATGCATTGACAAGTTCAACCACTTTCAATTGGGAAACTGTAGACATCTTAGACCAAGGGTCGGAAATGGCGGCTCGCGAGCCAAATGCGGCTCTTTGGCCCCTTGAGTGTGGCTCTTCCGCAGGCAGGCGTGGCAGGCGTGGCGCGGCAGCGAGTGTGGCGGGGCAGGCGCGGCAGCGGGCATGGTGTGCGTTGCTGTGGGCATACCCCTGGCAACCTGGCAGCCGTCTCCGGCAGCCATCTTGACGACGGGCAGGGCTTTCCAAACTGTGTGTCGCGTGACAAGCCGGAAGCGCTGAAGGGAGTGGAAATTCTCCGCACCAATCAGCTGTGCGTCGGGAAGCCCGGCAGCCTGCACGCGCGATTTTTGCCTCCCTGCCGGAACCGAGGGCATTTTCGGGGTCCCCGGAGCCTGCCCTTTCGAAGGGGCAGCGGCAGCAGCAGCAGCAGTGCTGCCCCATCGAAAGGGCAGGCTCCGGGGACCCCGAAAATGCCCTCAGTTTAGGCAGGGAGGCTGCGTGCAAGCTGCCTCAGCTGTTCTGCGGGGAGAATTTCCACCCCAGGGCAGCGTGTGCATGTGGGGAGGGGAGGTTTCTGCCTCCCTGCCGGAACCGAGGGCATTTTCGGGGTCCCCGGAGCCTGCCCTTTCGAAGGGGCAGCAGGGCAGCGTGTGCATGTGGAGAGGGGAGGTTTCTGCCTCCCTGCTGGAACTAAGGGCATTTTCAGGGTCCCCGGAGCCTGCCCTTTCGAAGCGGCAGCGGCAGCAGCAGTGGAGCAGTGCATGTGGAGAGGGGAGGTTTTTGCCTCCCTGCCGGAACCGAGGGCATTTTCGGGGTCCCGCCCGCAAAACCCGCCCCCTTCCACGTGATTGGCTCCTGCCCGCAAACCCCGCCCCCTTCCACGCGATTGGCCCCCGCCCGCAAACCCCGCCCCCTGGCTCTCGAGCACTTCAAAATGTGAACGAGCATGTCAAAATGGCTCCCGGCAAAAAAAGTTTGCCGACCCCTGTCTTAGACCATACCAGATCCAAAAATGCAAGAGAATTCCTAGAAGCAAGGTACTATGATGAATCAGCCATTAACAGACACATTGAGATAAGCTTCACCTACAAACCATTCAAGAAAGGAAGCAACCAAAGATCAAGGAAAGAGGCAAACAGGTCTAAATACATCCCTCCTCATCATAAATCTATTAACCAACATCCAGATAATCAGGAACCAGTAGCAGATAAAAAGGAACTATCAAAGAAGAAACAGCAATCCACTCAAAAAGCAATCAAGGGAGAATTGATTGATTGATCAATTGATTAAGTTAAATTACTGTAAGTTACTATACCCACTGAAGAGAATATTAATTCCAAGAAGTATTCTTTTTTTCAAAAATAATTTCTTCGCTTGAAAATGTTCATGTTCAGTGGTGACAAGAAGACTCAGGCTTGTGAGCAGAGATGCACTTTAGTTGCCTGGCAACATAAAAGGTTAGATAGTCAATAGATCTATAATTTAAAAAAGAGGATTAGTGAAATTTAAAGTTGAATGAATAAAGGTTCCTTTCATATTCAAGAAATGGAGGGTTTTTTTTTTACCATAACGTTAAGTGCCATGAAGAACACAATTCTTTCTTAAAGGTTCTTTGTGGGTTAGAATGCTTGCATTGTTATCAGACATACATATATGGAATCTATTCCTCTAACTTAAACATATTTATACCAAGATACTTTCCAATGGTCTTTTCCAAGCAGATATCTGCTGTGGCCCATACTACCTTGTTCCCTAGCCCTTCAGGCAGGATTTTCGATGTTGCAGATAGCTACAGAAGGAGGAAATACACACAGTAAACCTTTTCTTATGTGAATTTCCTTAACTTTTATAGAATGTAAGCCACAATATAAAGGATGTAAAGTGGCAAATGCTGAGACATTGGTTCACATACATATATTTTCTCTTTATCTAACATTTTACATTTCAAAGAGTGTGACTCGTGAGTTGTAATTGATGACAACACTATTAAAATGAAGGTGGGTGAAAATCCTTAGAATGTGAGACATCAAGCAGAGTCAGACATTTTGTAAGAAAAATAACACCACCAAAACAAACCAAAACAATGGGTATTAATGTGGAAAGAAAACACTTCTTGCTGTGCTTATTCCCAGAATTTGGGCACTGTATCCATAGGGTGCAACTTTCTATCATGCTTGACATTTAGAAACCTGCAAGAATTTTGAATAACATTATGTTTTTTAAAGAAATTATTTTAAATAACTATAATAACATTATACTCTGTGAAACAGAGCCTCCATCCTTGTGTAACCTGTTAGAGATATTGGGTTTCAATCAAGCACGTCTCACACAAGCTTGAAGGAGGGACAGTCCTGCTGCAACCTAATCTTACTTGCTTTGTGTGGGAGGGGCTTGAAAATCTGATTTCCTGTTACTCTACTTCCTTTCTTTCTCTTTTCCTGCTTAAATCTCCACCTGGGAGGATGGCTGTCCATTGTTGCTCATACTTGCATTCAGCAAGGCCACATTAAGAAGACTGTGGGTTTGGTCAGAACCTATCGCTTGCACGAACCATCCTCTGCTACCATGAAACTGATCTACAATAAAACTGTAAGCTATTTTTCTGTAACTTTACATTAACATGTGAAGTGTGTTTATTTTACTCTGAACTTAATTGAGCCTTATGTGCAAGATTATTACAGGACGCTTTTTACTCTGCTAAACTAGATAAATGCTGCATGGGTTTTTTCTGTTACTAGCATTCCAGAATTCCCCAACATAACCAAGTGGTGTAAACATAACCATATTAAATACCAAGAAGAGGAGTTACCCCAGGACAGTCTGTCATACTGGTTTTTATGTAGGAAAATCTAAGAAAGGGTTACTCCATATTTGTCAAATTATCCTGAGTTAGCCATTTCAGACTTGGGTAATTTCCTCTTAAAGGCCTGCTGTCCAAACAATATTGTTATTGTGATTCAAGTTAGAGTTCTCCAACATCTATTTTCAGCAGTAGCAAACAATGGTAAATCATTTATATCAGCTAATTTTAAGGCTCAGAGTTAGGCATTCCATATCTGGACTGCAGAAATCTGTGAGAACTATTAGAAGGTGCTAAGGAGATACAGAAAACTTTTTGCTGATTTTTGAAGCTCAGGTTCAGTATGCTTACTCAAGGTACCATATAGTTTGGTACATGTTGCAATACATATTGCAATTGGAAATAAAGGGTGTATTTTTAATCCATTGTAATCAGAGTAATATTCGCCACTTCAGTATGACCTGAGTGACATCCAGCTGCTGTTGGTTCTGTAAATGAAGAAAAAAATGGCACTTTGGCTTTTGCTGTGATACGCTGTTTTAAATGGCCACTATAGGGAAAATATTATGTAGACCTTTTTAGCTTCATTGAAAACACCAGCATGTAAAATTTGACTTCCCTCCTTCCAGCTGATTTAGCAGCATGATGGAGGTAACAATGATTCATAATGTTTTGCTTTCGCTGTTGGGGTATACTTTGGAGACAGCCTAGAATGCAAGAACAAAGGTTTCTTTTTGTTCAAATAAAAGTGCATCCAAAACAGACAAAGACGGTGACCACTACAGAGCAACAAAAAGTCTGAGTGAAGGATTATATAGTCCAAAACCCTGTTTCTTTTTTGCTTTTCCAGCAGAGAACTTTGGCATGTGTAACTGTGCAAGACAAGAGATAGAACACAAAATGGAAGAGGGTATACAAAAGAAAAGAGTTCTCCAAGAATAGGTTGAATTGAACAGTATTGACATTTTATTTTACTTTTTATCCCGCCTTTATTATTTTTATAAATAACTCAAGGCAGCGAACATACCTAATACTCCTTCCTCCTCCTATTTTCCCCACAACAACAGCCCTGTGAGGTGAGTTGGGCTGAGAGGGAGTGACTGGCCCCTTCTAAAGTGGTTTATTGATCCCCTTGTAGCAAGCAGCAGCAACATTTTAAGAGCCTGGGCAGGCAGGTGGAGAGGAATGTTTTTTGTATTGCTTTTTCAAATTAATTTATTAATTGGAATTGTACAATATAGTTTATAACACATCACAGCAAAGATGATTCAACTTTGAGCAATACTCTGTCCACAAATTGGAAGAATTTAAGGTACAAAACATATTAGTGTCCATGGTGTTTAATACAGTGGATCATTTTGCTCACACAAAAGTGATGAATAAATAGTATGGATCTCAACTCAATTTCCCTAGGTTTAAAAAATAGAGTAATTTGCAATGAAATTTATTTGGAATGAAGTATTCCATTTCTCAAAACATATTAGAAAGAATAGTTTTTGCTAAAATTAAGTTGGATGCAGCTTTGAACTTGTGCATGCCCCAGTTCTGGAAAGCATCCTATTCCTGCAACTATCTTCATCTGTGTATACATGGGAGTTTACATATATATAGTTTAAACCATCTACCTACCTACTTTTCTGACTGTAAAAACAGTAAAACATAGACCTTAAACAATGAAATAAACAAAGTCCAGGAGAAAGATTAGGTATTCAGGAAAAGAAAATTGTCATCATCATCATCATCATCATCATCATCATCATCATCATCATCATCTTTGCTGCCTTCGAACCAGCAACCTTCTCCTTTACCTAAGCAAAGATCATAGCCACTGTGCTATTTCAGCAATGCTAGTAAAGGGAACCTATTAAAATTCATGGTAAATACTGGCTCATTTGCAAGTTAATTCCTCCCTCTGCAAATGGCCAATGACCTACTGGGCCAATGAACTACTGGGGTAAACCACTCCAGAGGAAACAGACAAGAGCACAAGGTGACATAAGAGGAAAATAATACTTTCAAACCACAGCAGGAAAATGCACAGGGTGATCAAAGTTGCAATGGGATGGAGGTGAATTAAGGCTGATGTCATCCATTTTTGCTCTCACAAAATATTTGTTGTTCCATTTTAGCAATGAAGCAATTAGGCAGTGTGGATAAGCCCAAAGAGACTCTCTTAGAATTGTCACCCCATTAAACAATTTTAACAGAATGAAGCTCTGAATTTATATATGGCTATATGAGATAGCAAGTTTTAAAGTAGTGATACAGTATTTTGTTGCAGTGGCACCTTTTACAAGTTGGTATATGTGAGATATATCCAGATATCTAAATCAAAATATTCAGAAAACTCATAAGGATGACAGTATTTTTGGCTATCTTATTGCTAAATAGCCAATCCTACATATATCTTCTATCCTGCTCAAAATAATAATCCTAAAAAAGTATCCAATAATAAATGAAAATTGTTGATCTGCTTTCTCATATGCAAGTGACATCTAGCCTACATGAGTTTGCAGTTTGTTTACTTGTAGCTTCATTAAAACTGCATGCTGATCCAATGACTAGATTTTGTTAATGGCTCCACAGAGGGGCAATCATTGCTAAAGCATGAACACCATGATCCATTTTCTCTGATTATTGTTTGTAACTATTGCTAAATTGACAGCTCCTGCTATACAAAGGTTCATTTATTTTGTATCTGTTTTTTGAATAAAGAATCACTGAGTGAACATTAACAGCTGAACATTAATAATGAGCACCACTAATCTTAAATATACACTAATGGTGTGTTAAGGGATCCATTTATAATCTTCTTTAAACTTACTCGAGTCATTTTATTTCACAAATTTAAAAGTTTGTGCCATGCTAAATAAGAAAAAAGAAGGATTTTATAGTTCCTTGCAGGCTAAGCCAAAAACATTTTGGCATGTTAAAGAAGATTTTTCTTAATCACTCCAGCAATATTGACAATCATAATGAAGAGATATTTTTATTTATCCAGCACCATTTATTACATTAAGGTTAATAAACAAGAGATATGACACATCCTTTTTTTCAGCAGAGGAAGCAAAAAATGAAACCATGGGAAAGCAGGAGAAGAATATATGATTATTTCAGTTACACAAGCATTGGTTTAATGTGACTAAAACAGAAGGTTTATAACATGATCTAAACTAAATATTTCCTGGGAAAAAGTTTATTTTGAGATGACACTTAAAAGGAAATAAGGAAATCATCACATGGAGATGCTCTGGAGGCAATGACAGCGACAGCTAAAAGCAATGGCTAGTGTTGTTCCCTAGAGCAGAAAACATTTGGTGGAGCTGGATGAGTGAAAGCCACAGGAAGGGATGTGCTGATAATAAATTTTAGAGTTATGGTGGGGCAACGTCTGGAGAATTTTGCAAATAGGGGCAAGAAGCTTGTGATGGATCTGGTAATGAACAGGGAAGGAAGCAAGGGATTTCAGGAATGGGATAACAAGGTTGGAACGATGAAAGAGATGAATACTTTTGATAGTGGAGTATTTAATAGAATATAATAGTAATCAAGGTACAAGGTGACCAGGATATGAACAAGAATATGAAAGAGAATATGAAAGAGAACATGAGTTGCTCGTTTGAAACTTAACAGATTTTTTAAAGTACTGTATGTTTTTAAGTAGTTAATTTTCCTACTCTGCTTTAAAAAAAAAAAAAAGCCTGGGTTTTTCCAGATACCTGAAGTAGAAGGGTTTCACCTCCAATTTCCTAATAGCCCAAACAAACCTATGGAATATCTTGGAGCTGAATGTGACAACTCAAGACTAAGTAAAAAGCTTAACCGCTATGCTATTTAGGAGTGCTGGCAAAAGGCGGCATAGGAACATTACAGTGCATGATAAGCGTTGAATCAGTTGAAGGGGTGGGTCCTTTCTCTGTAAAACAGCCAATGAACTGCTGAAGTTAGCCTGCAACCAACCGAAGTGCTCTAGCCCAAATGGATAGAAGTACTTGAGCTGACATAAAAGGGAAAGTGTACTTCAGAAGTGGAGCAGAGAAATGTATCCCACAGTTACTTTGAAAGGGAATGAGGGATTAAGAGAACATGATGTCATCTGTTTCTGCCCTCTTATTTCTGGCAATGGGGCAAACAAGCAGTGCAAATAAGTCTATAATTTATTATGAATTGGATTTAGGGATATACTAGAAAGAGAAACAAAAATCAAAGCTTTGTGTCTGATCAACAGGTTAGCTGGTGACATCGGTGGATAAAGAGAATAAACAAATGTGAGATGTTATTGAACTTACTGAAACAATGGTGATGCATCCAAGTAGTCATCATTTTCATCATCATTGGCGATCACTCGTAGCTGAGTAAGATTGTCTTCCAAAGGTAAAATTTTAACAGTGGATCCGTAAGTGGTGGCTATAAAGGCCAATTTTGGATCCGCACAACCTCCCACAATGAGGGCATAGCTTCCGGATTTCACAGTCCTGCCCCCGTTGCCATTCGTCAATCGCCATGGGACTTTTGGTTGTTTTGGGTTTGCTGTGGTTGGAAGACGCCTGTGCTTGAATTTGTTTTATGTGTGGAGATCGGTGCACAACGATCAGCACACAACCTTCACAGAAAAAGGCTCTAATCCAATGGCATGGATACCATGACGATTGGTGACCTTTTGTCTGCTGCAGCCTTCATCTGCCTTCGCAGCTGTTGTAACAATACACCTTGTTATCTTCCGCCTGTTCTGCCGTTGAGGACTTTCTTGGATCGTTCTTTGTCTGGTTCCTCCCCCTGGACCTTACCGCCATGGGTGACCCTGCCAGGAGTACATGACTCCCGACGGCTTCGCTCACAGGGTTCATTGGGAACACACAAGCCCACTCACCACAACAAGGTGACGATCCAGCGAGTGAGATCCAAGTAGTAAATCTTCTTGAAAACCTAAAACATAAAGAGGGGCACAGAGGAGCTGTGAACAACTTCCAAACTTGAGCAGGATAAGGACTGAATGTTGGTACTGGATTTGGCCATAAACAATGCACCAATGACATGAGTTCATTCTCAATGAAATCCAAGGGGCAAAATCAGGTTACAAGAATCAAAACAAGAATAAGAAACCTGCTTCAGGAGTAAGGAGGTTAGAGATAAAAAAGTTATTTTCTTTTTCTTTCCAACAGTGGAAAGAGAAGAATTCGGAGAAGAGAAATAGACTGATACCATGATGAAAAGAATAGAAAATGGCAGGGGAAATGGCAGCTAGAAATCGGAAGGAGCCAAGCTCAAGTAAAAAGAACGCCAACGCCTCACCATGGACTTCAAGGCAAGTTGAAGGGGAAAATGAGAGACTTGCAAGGGAGAAGGGTGAAGTGGGTTTTACTGAAGACAACTAGCTTGAAGCAGTGAGGAAAGAAAATATCACCGACTGTGGCAGCTCTCAGAACAAGAGAAAAAAAGGGGGATGGGATAGTTCTGGAGAGAAGAGAAAAAAGAAATCAGGAGACAATAAATCTGACTGAACTTGGAGACTGAGAACAAGCGAGATCATAATGTTTAAGACAGGCTTTTCAGGCAATATCAGGAAGTTCTGGTCTGCCTTGGGATACATAGGCTTTTCAAAAACACTGACAGATGTTGGAGTTTGTAAGGTGTGAGAAGCACAACGTTGTTTGAGGTAAAGATATCATACCCAAGTAGTTCTTCTTAATTAAGTATCAAGAATTCTACCATAGACACTGTTGGGGGTTCATTGGGATTTGAAACCCATCTAGCATGTGGCTTTCCCAGAAAAATTGTTGTAGGATGGGATGGGATTGCACTTACCAAGAGGTCTCTCCTACCATAGTATTACCTTGGCTTTTGAAGGGTAGCAGCCTTTCCAGAATGCCCTGATTGTGTTGGCAGCAGCCAGTCATAGCCAATAGTTTTCTTTTAGGATTCAAAGGCAATAGGTTCAAACCAGGGTAATAAATTAAATAAAAGGATTTTATTGAATAAATATTAAGAAAAAGATATACTAATCCACGTCCCTCCAGCATACCAGAAACTCTAAGAATGGCAGTGGATGAAACCTTTGAAGCTGGCAGTTGTGCAGCATCCTCCCAGGACTTGGGGTCTACACTGAGGTTCAAAGTGTCTGGGGCCTTTTGCCCCTTTTTATACTTTTCTTAAGAATCAGGGATTATAAGCAGTAATATCTGGTGATGGATTGGTAGCACCTCTTATCACTTTAGACAGTGGAATTTCTGCCAAGAATTTTTTAGGGAAGACCAGATTTAAGGCAGACAGCACCTGCAGGTGGTCTGATAAGATATCTGGTTGATATCTTAGGAATCCAGTTAAGTGACTTTTTGTTTATGAGAACTTTGCTCTTAGGCAGCTGCTGTTCTTCCTCCCCTTGGCAGGTGTTAGGTTAGGGAGGAATACAAGGGAGAGACAAGCAAAAGTGATTAACAATAACAAAGATGCAATCCAACAAAACTCACTAAGTAACTTATTCTGAGCGCAAGTGTGGAGCAATGCACAAATTGCCTTAGCAAATTAATAACCCTTTCTGCACATTGTATGCATTTGTATGCACAAAGGGGAAAAGGGGTCCACACCACCAATTCCTTGCCAATCTTCTGTAGTACCACTATGCTGATATTGTCTGTCTTGAAGCCTACCATGAACCAAGGGCCATGCCAGGGGCAGAAGTAGAGGGGCTCCAAGGTAATGCCCCCTCCCCCAGTTCTGAGGTCAGGTCCTGAGCTCTGCCCACTCCCCTCAGTCTGGGGCAGTTGAGGGCAGGTGTGAGAAAGGGAGGAGGAGTGTCATAGAGCCACTTCTCTGTGACTGCTGCACAAGGGACTCTTCTAAGAGGAACAGTGGCCATCAATGAGGCTGAGAAGCTGTCTGGTCTCCAAGGAGTCTGCTCCTCCCATATTATCTAGCCCAGAGCTTTCCAAACTGTGTGTCGCGACATAAAAGTGTGTCGCCACACACAGTCTGGTGTGTCACCACACAACCCGGAAGCACTGATCATCATCAGCGCTTCCGGGTTTTCCCACGGCGACACACCAACGGTGGCGTGCAAAAACCCGAAAGCGGCAGCAGCGCTTCCGGGTTTTTGCATGCTGCCGCAACGGCAGCACTTACAGGTTTTCCCGCAGCGACACACCAACGGCGGTTGGTGTGTCACCGCGGGAAAACTTTGGAAAGCCCTGATCTAGCCTTTCCTTACCCTACTTCCAGGTGATCCCTAGCAACAGTAGTAGTTCTTCTTTCCCATATTTCCTTCTTCATTCTGTGTGGCTCCTCTCTGTCTATTGGGGCCCCATCTGCAAAACTACATTTGTTAATAACATGGGCAAAGGAAAGTCTAGACCTCTTTGCCTGTGGACCCCAAGGCAGCCACCTATCTTGCAGTTGTGACTCTGGATAAACATAGGATTAATACCAACAGGGCAGCAATCTAAATATCAGTATAGATATAAATATAAGAATAGATATCAATATAAATATAAGAATAGATATCAATATAAATATAAGAATAAGCTAAAATAAAACCACCAAATGGTTTCCCTTCCTGCTATTTGATCTATCAGAGCTGATTATTTGATAGTGCCTATTCCAGTCCAGGCAAATGTAATACTATTTGCACATGACTGGTTTGATCCAGGAAACAGATCTCTAGGCAGAAACATTTTTTTTCTTTCTATGTACAAATCATACCTTTGCTATATTGCTCTGCCTGTCTTTCACTGCAGTAATTTGACTTGTTAAACATATTCTTCAGGCTTTCAGGTTTCCACAAAGATCTTTGTTAAATCCTTTTTTTATTAGGTATCTATATTGAGTTGCTGAAGATTATTTAGAGGATACTGAAATAACTGTTCCATCTCCTGTGTAAAATGTATTGCTGGGGTATTTATTTATAAGAGGCGACGCTCTTCGATGGCACCTCTACTCATCACATCTCAGGAATCCAGGGAAACTCCTGTGGAAGAGCCCATGCAAGTGGGGGGTGCTCAACCTTGCCTTACTCAGGCAGAAAAGGACAGGTGCTGGCATGAAGGGTTGTGCCTGTACTGTGGAAGCCGGGATCACCTCGCTGCCACTTGCCCCTCCAAGAAGGTCAGACCTTCCCCTTCAGGAAATGGGTTCAGCCCGGCCTAGAAGGGCACTTAGGCTGGGCCAAGTTGGCAGCTAGCCAATCCCAGATGCCCCGTGTCACTCCTGCCAAACACCTTGTCATGACGGTGTCTTTACAGATACCGGGAAGGCCGGCTTTACCGGTCCGTGCCACGATTGATTCAGGGGCCACTGCAAACTTTATGGATGAAAAGTTTGTCAAGGAGTGGGATATTCCACAGCATGTGGTAGCCCCTCCTTTGGTAGTTGTGATGACTGATGGGCGGCCACTACGTTCAGGGCCAGTGGCCTCAGCAACCGACCCCGTACAAATGCAAATGGACAGTCACCTATAATGGGTGGAATTCTACTTGGCTGCTGCACCTCCTTTTCCTCTTGTGTTGGGGCTCAAGTGGCTTCAGGTCCATGATCCTCATATCGTGTGGTCCTCAGGGGTTGTTACATTCAGGAATCCTTGTTGCAAGACTCATGTGTTAAACACCCTCGCTGCAGGGCAGCCAGCCCTACCTCTCCAGAATCTCCCTCCTCAATTCATGGACTATGCGGATGTGTTCAGTGAGAAGGAGGCTGACCAACTTCCACCCCACCGGCCCTAGGACTGTCCCATCGATCTGGTTCCTGGCGACAAGTTTCCAGTGGGATGCATATACTCTTTGTCCAAACCGGAGCTGGCAGCTCGCAGAGACTTTATTGACAAGAACCTGAAAAAAGATAGGTGGTTTGAGAGAGGGGTCAAGGAATCCATTTATGCCAACTTGGAAAATCCTTCCTTGAATAGAGGTGGGGGCCTCAGGCACAACCTTTCCCCTATCTTCCTTCCTGCTTTGTCTTCTGTGCCCAGGAAGATTAAGACCATTTTGCAAGCTCAACAGCAGCAGGGTAATCTTAACGATCCTCCTTTAGATGATAAAGGGACTTAGAAATAAACATCTCAAAAATAACCATGACCTAGCCCCAGGTGCAAGGTCACACAGCCACCCTAGAAACATATTTAAGGATTCCCTTACTAACTTTACTCAGACTGAAGAAGCTCCTTGGATAAGGAGTGAAACGTTTCTACTGAGAAAATAGAAATCCAGTTGACATGATTCAAGCCACAACCTGAAAAAAGGATTTATCAGGCCCTCCTCTTCTCCTGTAACTGCTCCCGTGCTGTTTGTGAGAAAAAAGTCAGGGGAACTGAGATTGTGTTGTGATTATAGAAAATTAAATGAGATTGCCTGTGATGGTCCCAGTGCCAGGATCTTAACTTAAGAAATTCTCCAGACAATTCATCAGAATGATAAAAGAATTCATTTATTAAAATCCGACTACATGGAACAGATGCAAAGTTCTGAATATCAAATTTGGCACCAAGCATTC
The DNA here is from genome assembly GCA_023362775.1 of Charina bottae. Classification (NCBI taxonomy): domain Eukaryota; kingdom Metazoa; phylum Chordata; class Lepidosauria; order Squamata; family Charinaidae; genus Charina; species Charina bottae. Next base: position 177,752,662 of record JALMGJ010000003.1, read on the forward strand.
AAAGTTAATAACATCCTTCTGACCTCATCCCCTGCTAGCTTCAAAACAAACGTTTTCTCACTCTTGATCTTCCCCCCTCCCAATCTGTTAAGTTTAATGAGAGTTCAGGTGTCTTATCAGTGTCCTTGGTCTTTCACAGTCAGTGGAGGAATGTGAGGGAGGCAAACAGTTCTTTTCAGTTTGCAAAGCAGCTGGCTACAAAGAAAGCTAACATGGATTGGCTTCTGTACTGCTTGACACATGTTGGCTCAAATACTGTACATGGCAGGCAAGCAAAGCAAGTCTGACATTCCACCCCTCCAGAAAAAAGAAACACCCTCTCAGAGAGCAGGGGAACAGCAACCCTGTAAAGGAGAACAGAAATAATTATTTAGGTTTATCAGGAAAGCGGGCATGGAAGGAGCAGGTTAAATCAGGTGCTTGAACATGGCGACTGAAGACCCATTCACTGTCACTTTTAGGGAAGCTTTTCCATTGCACGAGGTACTGGAGTTAGCCATGATATTTGCGGGAGTCCAAAATGGCTTGAACTTCAAAGTGCTGTTCTCCATCAATCAGAATAGGATTGGGGGAGGCAGAGTCAGATGCCAATGGGCAGACGGTTTGAAAGGCTTCAGAAGACTGCAATGAAAAACAGGGTGAATGTGTCACATATTCGTAGGTAACTGCAATTGAACAGTGACAGGATTAATAACTTTGGTAATAGGAAAAGGTCCGATAAACTTAGGACCTAATTTTTTCGAGGGTTGTGTGGATTTTAAAAGTTTAGTAGAAAGGTAGACTTTTTGGCCAATAGAGATGTGAATTGTGGGCCACAATCTGAAATGGCTCTAGAAGGGATGCCGTGCAATTTGTAGATGTGTTGTACAAACAGTTTGACCAGTTGAGAGGCAGTGGATAACCCTGCACATGGGACAAAATGAGCTTGTTTAGAATATAAATCAGTGACAACCCAAATAGAAGTTTTCTTTTTACTCATGGGTAGGTCAACAATGAAGTCCATGGCAATTTGTTCCCAGGGTCTGGTAGGGCCAGCAGCATTTTGCAAAAGCCCAGTAGGTTTACCCACTTTGCGTTTGGACATAGCACACACAGGGCATGTGGAGACGTAGTCTTGGACATCCTTTCGAAGAGATGGCCACCAAAATTGTCTGCGTATTAAATGCAAAGTCTTTACAAAACCAAAATGGCCGGCAGGTTTGGAATCATGGGAACATTCCAAAATTTTTTTCCATAAAGGCTCAGGAACCTAAATTTGATTGTCGCACCACCAAATGCCGTTGCGTTCAGCAAGGTTAGTTTTGTTTTGAGCCAGCCACATATCTTGCTGCTGATAAACAGAAAGCTCTTGTTGCAAGTCAGGATGTGTGGTGGGTGGGGAGGTGGAGTTGGCACTTCGAGTAACTGCAACCAATCCCAGTGAAGGAGAGATGACGGAGTCGACAAGCTCCTTCTTATTCTTGTTATGCTGCTGCAAGTCAGGAGGCGTGGCGGGCGGTGAGGTGGAATTGGTGCTTGGAATAACAGGAACCAATCCAAGGGAAGGAGGAATGATGGAGTCAATAACCTCCTCCCGATTTCCATTATGCTGGGGCTGGCGGGAAAGAGCGTCTGCGAGAAAATTTTTCCCTCCCTGGAGGTACTTCAAAGTAAAATTAAAGCAGGTAAAAAATTGCACCCAGTGAATGTGTTTGGGATTTAGTTTTCTGGGGTGCTCGGAGATTTTTATGATCTGTCCAAACCTCAAAAGGATGAGGAGCTCCTTCCAAAAGGTGGCGCCAAGTTACAAGTGTGTGACAGACAGCAAAAGCTTCTTTCTCCCAAACATGCCATCGTCGTTCAGTGTCAGTAAACTTGTGGGAAATATACGCGCAAAGCCCCCTTCTCGCCCTTTTGCAACAAAACGTAACCAATTGCGATATCAGAAGCATCTACCTGGATGATGAGAGGCAGAGAAGGGTCGGGGTGTTTTAAGATGGGCTTGGCGGTGAATAAAGTCTTTAGGTGATCAAAAGCCAGTTGGCATTCTGCTGTCCAAGTCAGCAGTACCAGGTTGTTTAGCTTTCTTAGCGTTCGCCTTGCCTTTCGTTTTTAACAAATCAGTGAGAGGCAACACTACTTGGGCAAAATTGGAGATAAATTGGCGGTAGAAATTCACAAACCAAGGAAACTTTGTAGTTGCCTCCTGGTTTTCGGTGGTGCCCAAGCCAAAACATCCTGTACCTTCACCGGATCCATTTCTATGCCTTTATGGGAAATTCTGTACCCCAAATAATCCAATTGTTTTTTATGGAATTCACATTTAGAAAGTTTAGCGTACAGTTGAGCTTTGATTAGTCTCTGTAGGACCTCATGGACCAATTTTACATGGTCGGCCATGTTGTCGGTGTAGATCAAAATATCATCGAGGTACACCAGCACGCTTTTATATAAAAGGTCATGTAACACCTCATTACATTACAACTCCGCTCCAACTTCCCCTCCAACTCTCCAACATGTTCCAACTCTCTCCAAAGCTCAAGTCACAGCCGTCCACACTTCCCAAGACCTTCAAAAGCCTCACCATCAAGCACACTTCAAAAGTTACTATGGAGCCCCTCAAACAACCACCCTCACTGCCACCATCTTTAAAAAAAACGCTTGATGCATTATCTTGTTTCTCTCTCTCTCTCTCTCTTACATGCGCGCACACACATACATTTTGCTTTTTTCTTTCTTGCCATACACATACACATGCACCCACAGCACAGCACAAGGCAACTTTCTCTTCCCTACTAATTCACTCTAGTGAAATAACTTCTGCAAAGCCTTTCCCAGAGTCTGTTAGTTCCCTGTGTACTGAATGAACTTCCCATTCTCACTGACTGTCTTACAGGTAGTCCTCACTTAATGACTGCAATTGAGAATGGCAACTCCATCGCAAAACAACATGGTCATTAAGTGAAACATCACGTGACCATGCCGGACATACAATGTCAGTTCTGGCTGCAGTCGTTAAGCAAATCACATTGCAACTTCCTGCTGGCTTCCTCATTGACTTTGTTTGCTGGAAGCTGGCTGTGAAGGTCGCAAATGGTGATCACATGACTGTGGGATGCTGCGACCATCATAAATGTGTACTGGTTGTGAAGCGCCCAAATCACGATCGCATCACTGTGGAGATGCTGCAACGGCTGTAAGTTTGAGGACCAGTCATAAATTTACTTTTTCAGCGCTGTCGTAAGTTTGAACAATCACTGAACAAGGCAGTTGGTAAGCGAGGACTACCTGTATTTAGTCAAAGTATCATGGCCACTTCTCTTTAGTGGCCTGATTCTGAATTAGTCATACTTATTCTACTTAGGATAAGATAATCATATTTAAAATAGACTTGGATCTATTCTACTGATAAGGATTAAGGAACATATGATGATTTATCCATTTATCTTAAGACGATTACACTGACTGGTTGCAGCATTTCCAAGCAATTGTCTCCCCAGCCCTATTAAGATGCCAGGGATTGAACATGGGATCTTTTCATGTAAATCACCTTTCTGTGTAATATTTAGAGCAATTCTGATGCATGATATACAGTAGTTTAAATGTAGAAATAAATAGAAGCTTAACTATGTACAGTGGTGTATGTGCACCACCACTCTTGAATGGAAAAAATGTGGCTTGGCTGCAGTGTTTTCAGGGTTACAGAAAGTAGAAAAAAGCAAAACTAAAAACTAAAAATATTTTTCAAGTGACCTAACATTTTCAAAAGTGTAATGTTAGGAATGAATCCAAGGAAAAAGAAGGGTTTTTTCTTACTCCAATGGAAGTGCAGAAGCTATAAAATGTAAATGCAGGATATTTTTAATAAGTTTTCACACTGATTTCACATAGGCTTATCCAGTACTTTTAAGAACCAAGTTTGCTTTAACTTCCTCTGAATTAAACAAAAGAACTACCCGCATGAATGAAACAAACCAAAACTGCAGCCAGACCTTTCTTTCCAAAATCATTAGGGTTTAATACTTGCTATGCCTTTGAAGTCAGGTTTCATGGTGATAAAGTTTTGATCCTACATTTCCAAAAATAGAACACTATTTCTTGCAATAGGATTGTTAAGCCTTTTCTTTCTCCTAGGTGGATATTTCCCATCTTTTTCAGAACATGTGAAGAAAAGTATCTAGCACCTTTTAAACTTTTGTGGTGCATTTCAAGACTGGTTGTACTGGATAATTAAAGTTAATTTTATTTTTCTTTATAATAAATGTTTTGTTCTGCTGGTCCTGGGCTTAGAACTTATGAGGTTTGTATGAATTTAGCCAATGCCTAAAATGATATGGAAAGAAATTCATTTCATTCTCATCTTAACATGAAATTGCATTCCTATGGTAAATTAGAACAAAAGTTTCTTACTTTTTCCATGCATAACTTAAAAAAATTATTGCAAAAGCCACATATTACAGGAAAGTATGTTGTACTAAACGTATCATATTAGCGAAAATAATTGCAAAATGCACACATTAAACATTAGGGTTGAACTGTGCTTTGGATTTGATTTCCAAAAGAGTCTTCAGGACACATGGAGGCATGAATATTGCACCTGTATACAACTCTTTAAGGCAGCCAAGTCACTTCCTGGTTGCCCTCTGCAGTCCTATTAGAGATATGTCTTAAAGAAACATGATGGTATTTGTGAATATGGTAAGAAAAATGCACTAAATATGTACATGTTTCCATGCAGACTTTTTAAAAGTCACAGAATAACAGGATGGAGTAAATTTGAGATTAGAAAACACAAGAAGCAAAGAAAAATGGAAAATAAACCTACAAAGTTTGGATGCTTCTAAAATGATTCTAAAATCTGGCAGTATTTTTACAGTATGTTCACAAAACCTTACTGGTACAAGCATGGCCCTAAAATATAGGCATAGCCTTTTCATCAATAGGGTTAGGCAAACAATTCCAAAGCCAAATCTTAAAACAGGGCCTCTGAGAGGATAGAATCATTTCCACAATTCATCAAATACTTACGGATCCACCGTTAAAATTTTACCTTTGGAAGACAATCTTACTCGGCTACGAGTGATCGCCAATGAATGAATGAAATACTTTTTCTCCATTGAGAGATCTATATTGTTGTACAAAGAGGTTGGGCTAACTTGCTCAGTATTTCCATGTGTAGCAGTCATCCTGAATGCTGAATAAAATTAGGAGATAATGGGGAGCTATAAAAGCAACCATTTTGAGTGGATTACACATAGTTTATTTCTTGTCTTTTCATCATTGCTTTCACAATGGTTGAGGTTCTGTTTTCAAAGATTCTTAACTTTCTGTTCAGGATCCTCAAAGTACTGTGGAGTCCAGAAGAAATGTTTGGCCTAGGACTAAAAATGTGCTTCTGACCAGGAGAAAGGACTCTACCATAAAACCTGCCATTCTGCTATATTTTGCAAAGTTAATGATTACTGGATACCGATGATGCTAAAGACTGTGAGAACTTAAAATCAGGTGTGTTGAACCATATAGTAGAAGCAACCCTCTATACAGAAGACAGACAAAGAGAGCAGCAAGCATAGTGGGTGACATTATTAACCAAAAGAGAAGTTATGATGTACTGCTGGAACTCAGAAACTGTTTTCAGGCCCTTGGAGATGCAAGAGGCTCTGATTATTCAGTATGTGAGTATTGTGGGGAGGCTGGGAAAGAAATAACAGGGAGAGTAGACATAATCAAGAGATAGAAGTTGAATCTGTTGGCAGCTTATCCTATAATTCAGTGTTTTTGCTGAATTCCCCATGCTGGCTGGGGAATTCTGGGGGTTAAAGTCCATACATCTTAAAGCTGCCAAGTTTGAAAAACGCTGCTATAAATGGTGACTTGGTCCAGTAAGCAAGAAATCTGGGGAAAAGCATTTCAAATAATGTAAAGGGGCTCTGTATTAACAAACTTACTATTAATGAGGGTTGGAAATGTCTTACAGTTTCTAAGATTCTTTATTTATTTATTTATTTATTTATTTCCGCCCATCTCCACGACAGTGGACTCTGGGTGGTTTACAACATTAAAATTAATATTAAAAACCTACACACTTAAAAATACAATATAATAATAAATAGATAAGAATCCAGAGGGTGGGAAGATCTTCAAAAAGGAGGGTTACCTTATTTACCTAAGATTAGCAATAAAGAAAACTTAGTGAAGTCTGCATAATTCTTGTTTCTTTGATCTTGCCTAGCTGTATGGAGCTTGACAGAGGGGAAGAAATAGAATTACTGCAGAAAGCAATCCAGGGTGATGAATCCCTAAAGGGCAGAGAATGTGCAGCCGTGGGCCTTTAAGCAGACAAAGAGAAAAGCCATAGTACTTGATGAGTTGCTACTGCAAAGAATGGAAACAAGCATATGTTGACCAGATCCAAATGTGATGTTTACTAGAGTCAAGGATGTGACAGTACAGCTTCTAAAACATATTGAATCCGCTGCCAGTTATCCCTTCTGCATTTCTGATTTGATCTTTTTTTTAAAAAAATTAATTTGATTTGATCATTTGATGACAAATGATGCTGTAAAGAACAGTTATACCCATATCATCTTAGTCTGGGAAGGAAGTTCAAAACTCAGGGGATCAGTCTTTTTGCCCATCTTTCCAATTCCTGGAAGACTGCAAGGGGGGAAAAGAATAATACAATCCACCACTGCCTACAGAAATGGTGCTGTTGGGAAACATTTGGTTTCTGGGACCATTGTCTGAGGTCTAAGATGATGAACTGCTGGCATGATATGGATTGTACTTAAGAGGAACTGGTAAAAAATGTGTTAGGCCAAAGGATGGCAAGATTGATTAAGTTAGTTTTAAACTGAATTCTATAGGAGGTGGAAATGAAAACCCTGAAGTAAGAACCTTAGACAAACTCTTATGCACTTTAGAAATGGAAGTGTTGCTAAAATGGGATCTCTTAAGCTACTGAAAGAAACACCAGAAAGAACACTGGATCATTAAGTTCATGGCCTTCATTTTCTATGTAATAACACTAAGTGTATATATGGGGAAAAAACAAGACAAGCTTGAGCTCTTGGTACAGAAGGGCAAATATGAATTTATAGGTATAAAGGAAAGTTGGTGGGATAATGCCCATGACTTGTATATAGCAATTGAAGAATATTATTTGTTCAAAAGAAACAGAAACAATAGAAAGGGAGGAGGAGTTGCACAGTATTTTTTTTAAAAAAATCTACTCCTGCTCGGAAATCCAAATGAAGGAACTTGGAAGTGCTGTTGGGAGCACTTGAGTTAAGATGAGTGGAAGAACAAATAAAAGCAAAACTGTTGTTTGAGTCTATCATTAACCTCTCAACAAGGAGATATAGATGATGCCTTCCCAAACCAAATAGCATTTATTTCCAAGAGGCATGAAGTCATAGCGATGGGAGACTTTTATTCTTCCAAGACACGTGAAACAAACTCTGCCAAGAATGGTCCTTCCAGGAAACGCTTAATGTGTCCTGCTGAAGCTTTCTCCTTCAGAAGATGAAGGAAGATACAAGAAGTTCAGCTATCACTGGTTGATCAATCGAGAACATTTAGTTGAGAAAGTGGCAGTAGCAGGAGCAGTGGGGAAACTGATCATGCAAGGCTGGAATTCTTGATTCTAAGGGAAACTACGGTTGAGCAAAATCAAGCATGTATCTTGGACTGCCAAAAAAACAGATTTTAGTAAACTCAAAGCAATGATAAGTAGAATTCCATAGTAGGAGCAGGTAAGGAAAGCTCAAGATGTGAGTTCTTAAAGAAGGGCAAATTAAAAGTGCAATGTCTAATAATTCCAGTGAGGAGGAAAGTGGAGAATAGCAAAAGAAGCCAGTATGGCTACATAAAAAGCTTAGTGAAAATCTGAAAACAAAGTCAAAACAAAAAAGGACACATACAGGAAAAGAAAAGAGCATCAGGTCGTGAAGCAAAAGTACTGACAAGTAGCCCAAAGAGCTGGAATGATGTCAGGAAACAATGAGCTGAAGTTTGCAAAGGATATTAAGAGTAGCAAAAAGGGATTCCTGTAGAAATGTTCAAAAGAAAAAGAAAAGAATCAGTATACAAACTGCTCAATAAAGAGGACAAAAAATTAAGAGACATCAAAGACAAAACAGAGTTACTCAACTCCTATTTTGGTCCAGTCTTCTCTAATAACAACAATCTATGTATTCTATCAGCAGATCATGATGGGGCAGGATTGATGCTTAAGACTGATAGAAACATGGACATGGAATACTTCTTCATTTTGAATGAGTCTAGGATGTCCAGCATGAATTGCATTCTAAGGTGCTAAAGGAACTAGCTAATGGTCTGGCCCTTATGTATTATCTCTTAGAAATCCTGAAGAATTGATGAAGTGCCAGATGACTTGAGGAGAACAAATTATGTCCTTGCTCTCAAAAGGTGGAGGGGTACGGGAGGAAGATCCAGCAAACTATAGACCAGTCAATCTGACATTGATACTTGGGAAGATTCTAAAGCAGATCATACAGAGATTGATCTATAAGCACCTTTGAAACAATGCAGTAATTACCAGGTATCAGAAGTTTTGTCAAAAACAAATCTTACCAGATTAATTCTATCTTATTTTTTTATTGGATATCTTTGTTAATAGATTATGAGAACACAAAGTATTCCTTGACATGCTGATTGACAATTTACTCGGGCATGGGTTGGATGTCATGACAATGAAGTGACTCAAAAATTGTACTCAAAGACTGGTCATTCCTCATCAAATTGGAGGGAGGTATCAAATAGGATGCCCTAAACTCCAGTCCTGGATCTCTTACTTTTCAATACTTTCATTTATGAGTTGGATGAAGAATGCCTATTCAATTTGCACTACAACTCATATTCTTTTTTTTTTTTATTGAATTTTATTAAGTTTTACAATACATAATAAAGGTTAGAATAGAAAAAAGAAATAGAAGCAGAAATACAAAATAAGAAAAAGATAAAGAAAAAGTGAAGTCAAGAAATAATAAGCAAAGAAAATATAGAAAATAGATGTCCTCCAATCTATCTTTGAACTTAAAGTACAATAATTGATTTTAAATGTTAGTCCTTCTACAGTATACAGGAATTTTTCTTTATCATATGCCTTTTGATTACTTTAATCCAATCTTCTAATCTTCATATAGGTTTCACCTTTCTTACTGTCTCCCAATAATCCATCTTTGGCTTCCACTCCTTGAAGTAGTAGTTAAATGTTGAATGTTCATTACTACATATTTATATCTTCAATAAAGTCCAATTAGTATAACAAATAAAAGCCTTATTTACTTCTAATAAACTACAATATATTCTATTCATATTATGACTCATAACCTAACATATTATGTAACTTAATACATAATTTAGCAATTCTTATAATGTTCATACATATATGTTTCTATAATTTAATTCTAATATATATATATATCTCCATAAAAAAGGAATTCTTATATCTCAATTATCCATCTATAATTTCCATTCCTTGTAGTAGTGTCCATTTAAACTAAGTGCATAATCTATCATATCACTTAACCTAATACCTAATATATCAATTCTTATAATATTTATACAATACATATTGATATATATCATCCTGTAGTAACCATCATTCTAATTCCATCTCATCTCATCATATCATTATCTTCTCATAAATATATCTCTAAGGAAAATAATATTCTATAATATCAACTTATATTTGTATTTAGCATCTTACATTTAGAATATCACTTTTTATATATCCACACAATTTCTCATAACAATTCAAGTCCATATTTTCATTAGCCTTTATATCCATACAGTTTCTCATATCTTCTGTTTAGGTTATACCAAAATCACAATACACTATGGCAAATTCGCAATATACAGCCTGCTCTTTTCTATATCTCATATAGAATATCAGAGCAACCTTCTCTCCCTTTCCACGTATTTCACAACATCCATCCAACTGTACACCCATATTTTCACTCTGTCTCCACTGCCACAACATATCTATACCAAGATTATAGTGTATAGCCTTCAGAATGTTCTTCTGAACTAATATACTCAAAATTCCCTCCTTCTGTTTCTCCTGCACTTCAAAAGCATTTTTCTTTTGTATTTCCGTTTCCGTTCTCTGCTCTTTCTCTCTGTTTTGCAGAGTTACGAACAGCAATTCCAACGATCTTTGAATATTTGAAAGAGCCTCAGTAATCTCTCTTCTGAACTCCTGAGGTACTAATTGGAAGGCCATTTTTCCTGTGTCCTTCAAATTAAAATAACAACCCTTCTAGTTAAAACAATAGTCATGTAATCTATCCATGGAATACTACCAGCAGGATCTATTAAGCAAAACATTGTTTTTCTTTTTTTTTTTAAAGTTAAAAGAAAAAAGAGAGTTCCAATAATCCAAAATACAGGAGAGAATAATATTTTAAACAGTTTATAGAAGGAGAAATAAAAAATATATTCCAAGTGAAACAGAATCCAACCAGGGAGAATGTAGAAAAAGAAGAAAAGAAAAAAACATGTTACCCTGTGTTTTTATTCTTCAAACTGCGAGCTTTCGTTCTTCAAGCTGCAAGCTGCTTAATCCAAGCAAAGAGTTTCTCAAAAAATGAATAGTCATTTAGTTTATCAAGCGAAGAATTACAAACAGAGTCTCTTAAATCCCTCTAATACAAAAGAAAAGTAAAAAAAAAATGCAGACGTTTCATTATGTTGCAAATATAGAGTCCATCAAGCTTCCACCAGAATCAGTTAAAACAAAGAAAGCACAAAACCAGCCAACATTTTAAAACAAAGTCCAAAAAATAGATCTTAGATATCAAAAAACTTTTTAATCTAAAAAAAATAATTTCCTAAAGTGATCTAAAAGCGGCTGTACGCTCTTGTGTCTCTTCAAAGAGACTTGTTTTCCCTGCGAGAGCAAGATATCTTCTCGGCCATTTCCCTTGCACTTACCTTATTTTCTCCGTGGTGGAGACTACAGAGAAAAAACAAGGGTAGGCAATTCCAATGGCCCCCCGAGTAATCTTCTGGTCTCCCCTTCTTCAGGGGAAAAAAACTTCAGTGGTCCACAACTTCTGCAATCCACTGCAAGCAAGGAAAATTCAGCCAGTTCCCAGCACTCTGAGAAATTCGACTGGTCGAGCTGGCAGCCAAGCCTGGAGTCCCTACAACTCATATTCAATTTGCAGATGACATATAATTGGGGGAATAGCTATAAGACAAATATCAAAAGGAGAAATGATCTGAAAGTAACAGCATAACATGACAGACAAGTTAGAAAACAAAACCAAAAATCAAATGCAAAGGTATAGGATGGTGGATATTTGGTTGTAATAATGGAAAAAGATCATGAGGTAATAGTTGATTTGCAAAGTGAATATGAGTTGTAGTGGGATATGGCTGTAAAGAAAGGAAATATAATACCGTGCAATTTTAGGTATTTAGGAATTAGGTACAATTTATTATAAGTATAATAAAATAATACTTCTGCATCAACAGAACTATAATTTCCAAATCACAGGAATTGTTCTACCCTATTCTGTTTTAATCAGACCTCATATTGAGTACTGTGTCCAGTTATGGGCTCTACACTTTAAGAAAGATTCAGAGAAATTTGCACAGGGCAGAGAAGCTCAATGAAGATGATCAGGGGATTAGAAACTAAAACCTATGAAGAACGATCAAAGAGGTAGGCATATTTATCCTTGAGTAAATATGACTCATGGTGGCTCAGCGGGTAAGACGCCAGGCTTGTTGATCGGAAGATTGCAAGTTCGGAGGTTCGAATCCCTAGCGCTGCGTGCAGAGTGAGCTCCTGCACTAGCTCCAGCTCTTGCCAACCTAGCAATTTGAAAGCATGCAAATGCAAGTAGATTAATAGGTACCACTTCTGTGGGTAGGTAACAGCGTTCCGCGCGTGTCATGCGGCCACATGACCGTGGAAGCGTCTTCGGACAACGCTGGCTCTTTGGCTAACAAACGGAGATGAGCACCGGCCCCTAGAGTCGGACACGACTGCACAAATGTGCAGGGGGTACCTTTACCTTTACCTTTTTAAATATGACTGAGGGGGGCATGGTGTCTCAGCGGTTAAGATGCCAGGCTTGTCGATTGAAAGATCGCAAGTTTGGAGGTTCGAGACCCGAGCGCCACGTGATGGAGTGAGCCCCCCCACTTGCCCCAGCTCTTGCCAACCTAGCAATTTGAAAGCATGCAAATGCAAGTAGATAAATAGGTACCACTTCGGTGGGAAGGTAACAGCATTCTGCATGCCAGCCACATTCCTGCTACAACATGACCGTGGAAGCGTCTTCGGACAACGCTGGCTCTTTGGCTAACAAACAGAGATGAGCACCGGCACCTAGAGTCGGACACTGTGTGGGGGAAGCTTTACCTTTAAATATGACTGAGGGGGAGGGTAAGATAGTACTCTTCAAATACCTGAAAGGGTATCACATAAAAGAAAGTCAAGACCTGTTTTCTCTCATTGCAGAATGTGAGGCACAGAAGAATAGATTTAAATTACAGGAAGTTGATTCCAGCTGAGAGTTAAGAAAAACTTCTTAACAATAAGAGCAGAGATGCATTCAAAAAAGACTAGAAAGTCATCTGTCTTGGATGGTGTAATCTGGATTCCTCAACGAGCAGGGGACTCAACCTGGTGGCCTAAACATTCTATATAGAACTTAAATAATATACACTGCTCAAAAAAATAAAGGGAACACTGAAACAACACAATGTAAGTCCAAGTCAATCACACTTCTGTGAAATCAAACTGTCCACTTAGGTAGCAACACTGATTGACAATCAATTTCACATGCTGTTGTGCACATGGAATAGACAACAGGCGGAAAGCATAGGCAGTTAGCAAGACATCCCCAATAAAGGAGTGGATCTGCAGGTGGTGACCACAGACCACTTCTCAGTTCCTATGCTTTCTGGCTGATGGTTTGGTCACTTTTGAATGCTGGCGGTGCTTCCACTCTAGTGGTAGCATGAGACGGAGTCTACAACCCACACAAGTGGCTCAGGTAGTGCAGCTCATCCAGGATGGCACATCAATGCGAGCTGTGGCAAGAAGGTTTGCTGTGTCTGTCAGCGTAGTATCCAGAGCATGGAGGCGCTACCAGGAGACAGGTCAGTACATCAGGAGACGTGGAGGAGGCCGTAGAAGGGCAACAACCCAGCAGCAGGACCGCTACCTCCGCCTTTGTGCAAGGAGGGACAGGAGGAGCACTGCCAGAGCCCTGCAAAATGACCTCCAGTGGGCCACAAATGTGCGTGTGGCTGCTCAAACGGTCAGAAACAGACTCCATGAGGGTGGTATGAGGGCCCGACGTCCACAGGTGGGGGTTGTGCTTACAGCCCAACACTGTGCAGGACGTTTGGCATTTGCCAGAGAACACAAGATTGGCAACTTCGCCACTGGTGCCCTGTGCTCTTCACAGATGAAAGCAGGTTCACACTGAGCACATGTGACAGACGTGACAGGGTCTGGAGACGCCGTGGAGAACGTTCTGCTGCCTGGAACATCCTCCAGCATGACCGGTTTGGCAGTGGGTCAGTAATGGTGTGGGGTGGCATTTCTTTAGGGGGCCGCACAGCCCTCCATGTGCTCGCCAGAGGTAGCCTGACTGCCATTAGGTACCGAGATGAGATCCTCAGACCCCTTGTGAGACCATATGCTGGTGCGGTTGGCCCTGGGTTCCTCCTAATGCAAGACAATGCTAGACCTCATGTGGCTGGAGTGTGCCAGCAGTTCCTGCAAGAAGAAGGCATTGATGCTATGGACTGGCCCGCGCGTTCCCCAGACCTGAATCCAATTGAGCACATCTGGGACATCATGTCTCGCTCCATCCACCAATGCCACGTTGCACCACAGACTGTCCAGGAGTTGGGGGATGCTTTAGTCCAGGTGTGGGAGGAGATCCCTCAGGAGACCATCCGCCACCTCATCAGGAGCATGCCCAGGCGTTGTAGGGAGGTCATACAGGCACGTGGAGGCCACACACACTACTGAGCCTCATTTTGACTTGTTTTAAGGACATTACATCAACGTTGGATCAGCCTGTAGTGTTCTTTTCCACTTTAATTTTTGAGTGTAACTCCACATCCAGACCTCCAGGGGTTGCTTACATTTGATTTCCATTGCTTTTTGTGTGATTTTGTTGTCAGCACATTCAACTATGTAATGAACAAAGTAATTAATACGAATATTTCATTCATTCAGATCTAGGATGTCTTATTTCAGTGTTCCCTTTATTTTTTTGAGCAGCTTATATTCCAGTAAATACATCAAGTTGGAAAAAACAACTAATAAAAATCATATATGGTCAATTAAGATTGGATAAGTATTATCCCACTAATATCTTTATATTATATAGCCTTGCCTGGAACGAAGGAACTGATAGTTCCTCCTGGGGGTGGTTAGCTTAGTAATATCCTCCTTTTAAGAACATACCATCTTTTGGATTTGGATTTTTTATTTTTATAGTAGCTTTTAAATGTATAGTCTTTTTAACTTTTTATATATTTTGATTGTAAACTGCCCAGAGTCTACCGTGGTAGAGATGGGCGGGGATAAATTCAAATAATAAATAAATAAATAAAAATATCAAGTTTTATAGCAATTAACATATTAAGCACAACAGATGTCTTTGATGTCTAATCCTGGTTACAAAAATAAGTTAGCTAAACGGCATTATGAAAGACATTTAATCAGAATTATAATTATATTTGTTTTTAACAATATTAGGTTATTCTGAATTGTTAACAGAACAGATTTGATTTTGTTCTCCCTGGGTTTGATGTCAAATGTTAAGATCAAGCTAAAATGTTTCTAAAAATGAAACCAAACAACTCTTAACTATTTTTTAAAAATCAGTTTTTAGGGCAGAGCTAAGATGAAAAGAAACCTTATTTTTTTTAACCTGGTGAGCGATAGACTACAATTAAATTAAAAGGCTAAATATTCTACACAGCCGGCTGCTGGACCTCACAAGGGATTTCCCAGCAAGAAAAAAATGCCATACAAAATAAATAAATTAATTAAATTAAAAAAATAGTAAACTGCTATTTCATGGAGAAAATCTATCTACATGGTCGCTAAGAGTCGACACCGACTTGATGGCACATAATCAATCAAAAACTGCTACTAATACAGAGGGAGACCTTGAAACAACTATACTTTAAAAGTGTTAGTAGCTACATTTTAAAAACTTTTAAATTCAAAAGTATGCATAGGACACCTGATCCAGATTAAGAACTGTATATGGGGTTACAGTTGCTTTCATTCTTGTCTCTACCACGATCCTGATCCAGACTGAGTTTTCCACCTCTGCAGTTTACATTACCATCATACATTTTTTTAAAATTGAGCAATCACTTTTGGTAATATAAATTATGAAGTGTTATCTAAATTAGGCAACAACTGATTCTGACAACCAGTACCAGCTTCTCTTCTTCCCTTGTTTGTAATGGATCCTTAGTAGTTTGCCTCAACACATGCATGTCTGTGCACAAACACACATCCTCCTTAAAGTCAGTCTGGTCCCATCATCTCACTTTCCATGCCTGCAAAGACAGAAAACCAGCTACCCTGTTTATTCCATTCCCCTTTCTATCCCACACTTAAAGGAAGTCTGAAAGTTATTTTCCAACCTAATATAATCGTGATCACTCCAAGCTGCACAGTACCCTGGCCTCCCATCATGAGGGGTCTTCCTGGAGGAAGTAGAAGAGGTGCTTCAGCTGCCTGGAGAGGGCGCATGGGCTCAGTGCAAGGATTCAGTGTGACTCTTTGCCCAAGGAAGTCCTAGAAGAGCAGCCAGTTTGCATGACCTGGATCTAAGAGACTAAATAACATCCCTGTTTCAATTATTGTTAGCCCTTTGAGGTAGACCAGGTCAAGAAACAGCCATGGCAGGGATTCAGGAATGCTCTTTTTTGTAGTAGGTAGAATAACAGAATCTTGAATGTCTTTCCAAGCTCTGTCCCATCTTCTACTAAACAAAATCAAAGTGGGGTTATTTTGAGTTTGTTTCTCGTGCTTCCCTCTATCACAGGACTGTGTATCTTTTCTGCAGGACCCTCCTTAACAGTTCACTCCTTTGGAGTCCTTGGTGCTCTCTGAGCCTTGTTGTTTTCTTGCAGACATTTCATTGCCAGGCTAGGCAACATCTTCAGTGCAAAAAGGGAGTGGGACTTGCTCTCTGTTTATATGCCATGGCTTGTCCTGCTTGTGTTGGTGGGGGTGTTGTTCTCTCCTTGGTAGTTCTTTGATTGGGCTGTTGTTTGCTGCTTGGTTGATTGACTGAGTTAATAGTTCCTTGATTAGGGTATATTGTGTTGTTTGATTGCTCCTCTGCTGCTAATCTTGCTGTTAATCTTTGCATATCTGGGCGTTGATTGCTGGCAAGGAGGTGTTCTGGTCTTCTGGCTTTTCTATTGTCTCTTATGAATGGTATGTAAATGTTGTTTACCTCTATGTGTCTGTTGATGGCTGCTTTGTCTGAGTGCCAAGCTTCCAGGAATTCTCTAACATTTTTGGATTTGGCTTGGTTTAGGATGCTCAGAGTTTCCCAGTTGAAAGTATGGTTGAGTCTGTCCATGTGTTGTGAGGTTAAGGAGTTTTCATCGTGTCTTCTGACTGCTAGTTGGTGTTCGTGGATGTGTTCTGCTAGTCTTCTGCTAGTTCACTCCTTCCTTCTCTCTTAATGAGACTCTAATACTTTCCCCAGATCAGCTCTACATTCCTTTACAATTACAAGCAGGTATATTCCCATTCTGGATTGGTTTCATAAGTATCAGGTTAAGAGGTTAAAGTCCTTTACTCTTCATTTAAGGTACCACTCCATCTTGAGTCCCTTGCAAGTATGAGGAAAAAAGGGAAAATTAGTGTAATATATAACTTGACCTTTAATTTCATGGAGTATTTCATCATCTTTTACAACTGCTATCAACAGAATCACATGAAAGCTCTGTCACCTGGGAAGCCATTAGTAAGTTTCTCTGTCAATATTTCCTATGCTACTCCAAGCCAATGAGCAGGTGGGGTTGAATTTCAAGGATCTGCCACAATTCTGCTTATCTCTGAGATACTTGATGCAGCCCTTCATAGTGTCTAAAGCCTGTGGCTAAAAAAGAAGCCACCCCAGGCAAGAGTTTGTAGTTCATCTCCTGATAAATGAACATGTAGAACAGTGCTTTCCAAACTGCCGCCGTTGGCGACACACCAACGGCGGCAGCGGTGGTGGTGTAGGGTTGCGCACGGCGGCAGCACGGGGGCGCGCACGGGGGCGGCGCGGGGGGGCACGCGGCAGCGGCAGTGGCCTCGCTAAAACGCGGAAGCGCTGATGGCGCACCACTGCCGTCGTCGCTGCCGCCGCCACCATGCACACCACCCCTGCTGCGACCCTGCGCCACCGCTTCGCGACACACTAAATTGTGTGTTGCGACACACTAAAGTGTCACAACACACAGTTTGGAAAGCTATGATGTAGAACATAAAGTCATTTTTGTTCTGTTCAAATATCTTGCTTGTAAAATGCTGGAGGGCGCTTTAATCCAGAATCCTTGATGGGATAATCATGATCCCTTGCAACAGCGTTCCCCAACCAGATGCCAACCAGAAACATGGTGAGATTGCTGCCATGATAGAATGTCAAATCCACTCAATTGGAGAACACCAAGTGAAGGAAAGCTGTCTTATAATGAAAGTCATATGGGGTTTTTCATCACACCTTTGGTCTCAAAATAAGATGAAAGCTGGAGGCAGACCACTAGATAAGTTGCATTAACATGTGTTGTAAGAAATAATTAATTAAATGGGATTCTCTAGAAGGCCAATGTGAGGAACTAAAGATGAAGTGGCATTAGGGAGCAGGGCATAAATAAATGACATCTCCCCCTCCTTTAAGCCTCAGGCCAGAGTCCTTCTCCATGCTTCCAGCAGGCAAGGAGATCCTCCTCTGTGCTTCTCTGATGCCTGGAGAAATGGCATAGTTCTATGCAAATAAATTTAGATTAAGCAACCCTGGTTGTTTCTGAGCCTGATAAAGTTGGGCAGGTGCTGTTACCTGCTGGGGTTGCCCTTGGAACCTCTTCTGTAAGGCTTGGCTGGGTGCCTTGAGGCCCTCCTGAACCCTTCTAGGCATGTAGATGCATGCCCAAAAGACCCTTCTGCTGGGGAATAGTGTTGGGGTTTGTATATACCCAGGAATTTACAGATAGATAAATTATACTGGAGAGGCTTGATATCTAGGTGAGAGGGGAATTATTCTGCAAGTCACCCAATTAGCAGCCATTGTTGTAGGGATGATGTGGCAGTAATGACTCATACTACAGGTGCTATAGTTTAGTTGGGTGTGGCAGATGATGAGAGTGACCTATAATCTGATTGGTCAGTTTATGTATATAAGCAGAGAAGATCTGGTGTTCTTTCTTCTCATTGCTGTTAAACTTCTCATCGCTGTATTCCATCTTGTTGCTGTTATCATTTGTTACTGCTGTTAGATGTATTTTGGACTACGTATGTATATAAAGTAAATAGGCTATTTTATCTAATCTCTGCTTGAGTGTCTATTTACTGCATAGAACGTGGATCACTGGTGTCTTGGAAAAAGGAGCAGGCCGCCCCACGGTGCGCACTCTGACAAATAGCCAGTAAACTGAAGCTTTCCAGGCTAGATGGAAAGGACTATGATGGAGGACTATGTGACACAGATGGAAGACTATGAAACTTGTGCAGTTGTGGCCTTTAAAGTTTCAGAATACAATCTACTATTGCAGTGCTTTCCAATCTGCCGCCGTTGGCGACACACCAACTGCGGTGGCGGCGCGGGGACGGGGGCATGCACGGGGGGGCGCGTGGCGGCGTGCGCAGCAGCGGTGGACTCCGCTAAAACATGGAAGCGCTGATGGCGCACCGCTGCCGCCACCGCCATACATGCCCCCGCTGCCGCTTCCGGGTTGTGTGGCGACACACCAAACTGTGTGTTGCAACACACTAAAGTGTCGCGACACACAGTTTGGAAAGCTGTGTACTATTGGTTCATCAAGACGTAAGTAGCTACTGTTCCCTTAACATTGAGCAGAAAAGGAGCTTTTCTATTAGAATAACTTTTATGTACTATAAGCTATATATTCTTGAATTCCATTTAGGAATTTATCTTTATTTCCTTTTAGTGCAATATAGACAAGTTTCACTGAATAGTCAGATGGAAATAATCAGTTTAATCTACTCTAAAAACAATCTATATTACCATTTTAGGTTTTCTCCCCCCCCCAAAAAAAAAAACCACTTGAAAATTGCTGGAAACCTCAAAAGACCTGTTAATTTTGTTGTACATCCATACAAAACGGATAGTTTAATATCCACAATATTGTTTTTGCAGTATAATGATGTACCTGCTTTTGTTGAAAGAGATGGTAATATTTGTCAGAATTAGTAGGGCCAAGAAAAGTTGTCAGCTGTTTTATAATGTTTCTACAGTTTACTTGACTGAGGCTTATGAACTATTGGTTGTTGTTTATTCATTCAGTCGCTTCCGACTCTTCGTGACTTCATGGACCAGCCCACGCCAGAGCTTCCTGGCAGCCATTGCCACCCCCAGCTCCCCCACAGTTGAGTCCGTCACCTCCAGAATATCATCCATCCATCTTGCCCTTGGTCGGCCCCTCTTCCTTTTGCCGTCCACTTTCCCTAGCATCAGCTTCTTCTCCAGGGTATCCTGTCTTCTCATGATGTGGCCAAAGTACTTCAGTTTTGCCTTGAATATCATTCCCTCAAGTGAGCAGTCTGGCTCACAGAACTATTGGTAGTCCATGTTTATAGTTTTATAATCTGTACTGTTAGTGACAGTTGGATCTAGGTTGGTCCCCCAAAATTCAAAAGCTACTTCAAAGCATTATATAAGGTTACAGCAGTTTGAAAAAATAATATCTAGGAAGATCTGCTATCCTAAATAGTATATAGAAATTCTGTGACATTGCCCTTTCTCTTCCAACCTGTAATGAGTACCTATTCTGTAAAAACAGAAAAGAGGGATCTTTGAGGAGACATTGACTCATATGATTTGGTCTTGTGAGCTATTGACATACTTTGGGAACAATATTTTAATACATATAAGTAAGTTTATCAGCATATTTCTTAATGTAAAATACTGTATGTTAATATTACGTTAAATTATACTTAAAAATGTGGGATTTGGCTGTTTTTGAGGTACTTTGGCTATATCAGGTGTGGGGAATTGCTAAGAATTATTTTGAGAAATTGGAACAGTTCTAATATTCCGGATATTAAGGATATTAAGGATTGGATTCAGGACAGGAGTATTGAAAAGGCAATCTTTCTACTAATTATAAAATGCAACAGATTTCATGGTGATAAAAAGTTTTATTCTCTTTTAAAGTTGAAATCTTTATATATTGTTTAATATTTTGATATATTGGTTTTATGCTTAGATTGTTCATGTTTTTTCTGTTTTCTCTCTTGTTTGTTATTGTTTATCATCAATTATGTTCTTTTCTAGTTTTGTTCCCAGTTTGTTTTTGTATTCTTTTTTGTAGATACATGGGGTTTTTTGTGTTTTCCGTATTTTTTTTCAAACCTTCAATAAAATAAGGTTAGAAAAAAAAAATAAAAAAAATATCTTGGGTTTCATTGGAAAATAAGATAAGTATGTTCTTCATAACCTTGCTGCTTATTAATTTTTTTAACATAATTCACATTTTGGCATCAGCTATTAGAGGCCAACAATTCTAGTATAAACTGAGAATACTAGGGTAGTTCCCTGAGACAGATGGCAGGTGACAATTAAAGGGACACAGATGGCATTGGAGACAAGTTTAAATAAGGCAGACTCGGTACACAAGACTCAGAAAGCATCTAGCCTTCATTCCCCAGCTGGGATCTGAGAGGTATGAAAAGATATAAGCAAAGTCATGAAACGCATGTCTTTTACAATAGACCACTTGGTATCCTGCAGTGAGAAAAAGGCTGCTGGACCTAAAGCTCTTTATTGATTGGAAGCTGCACATTCACCCACTGAGTCATATTTTTTACAAGCATGGGGTAATACAATGTCTACTGCTGCTTAGCCACAGTGATAATTCTTGAATTGCTCCTCTTTCTACATGCACCATGAAAATATACACAATTACTTGGCAAGGGGGAAGGCTTGCATGAGTAATTAGATGTAGCTAACCATGTGTAATATTAATATAGTTCCTAATTCTATATGTATATTAACATTAGGCCTGTAAAAAACATAAATACACCGGTCCATCTAACCAGACACTGCTATAAAACAAAAGGAGAAGCAGTGAAGTTCACCAAACTGCATGAATGTTTCATAAAAAAGGGGCATTTATTTGAGAAACTTGCATATAGAGAAGGATATGTTGGCAAAAGCTGCAGATGTATATTATACATCCCACCTTTCTACTCAGTTTTGAGCATTCAAGGATGTTAATGTTCAACATGTAAAATATATACATTGAATACAATAAATACATTAAAACCCATGTAAACCTTAATTAACAATTAAAAGCGTGGCAACAGAGATAGGTCTTGGCTGCTCCCCTAAAGCAAGAGGGAGTTAGCTTAAACACATGAGGATTTTCCCCTCAATTTAATGAGGCCTGGGTATTTGTACCCAGTTATCAATAAAAAAAATCTCAGTATAAAGTGCTATGATATCTGTTGACCTTTTTTAATTAGTTGTCAAGATAGTCTTGCCGAAAATAAAGTTATCTCAATAATGTATTTCAAATCTTGTTAATTATCTTTCAAGTAGTTTAGCATAGTTCACATTGATGAGATAGCTTCCTTCCTTCATATGTTACGGTGCTTCTTTAGAACATTTACCTAGTGCAAAATGGATAATGTCCACTTGGATCAAACAAAAGAATACCTGAGGGACCGTCTTATCCCCATATCATCGACCCGCCCCACCCGATCATTCAGAGAGGGCCTGCTACGAACCCCATCAATAAGAGAGTGTCATCTGATGGGGGCTAGGAGGCGGGCCTTCTCTGTAGCAGCACCCACACTATGGAACACCTTGCCCCCAGAGTTGAGGCAGATCCCCTCCCTCCCGACCTTTAGGAAAGATCTGAAGACCTGGTTCTGCCGCCTGGCATGGGAAAGAGGAAATAATAGTTCCTCATGGGGGTGGTTAATTTAATAATGTCCTTCTTTTTATTTAACTATCTGGCCATTTGGATTTTATAATTTATTTATTGTATTATTTGATTGTATTTTTATATTCTTTATTCTATTTTAATCAGTTTTATTGTAAACCGCCCAGAGTTCCCCGTTGGGGGAGATGGGCAGTCATATAAGTTAAATAAATAAAAAAGCCAACGTTGTGCTTTCCGCAATGTCTGCAAAGTTGCCTAGGGAACAATCACAAGTAGATTATCAAGAAAATAGCTTTGTCCAACAGTTCTGCAGAAACTGGTACTCCAATGTGTACTTTTCTGAACCTGGAAGCTTTATCCTGCAAGTATCTGACTGATCTCTTTTTACAGTTGTCTATGTTGGAACCATCATCCAACTTTGTGATGGTAAATTTAATAGATAATCTATGTGGAAAAAAGGGGGGGGGATGATGGCTCAGTGGTTAAGACGCCAGGCTTGTCGATCGGAAGGTTGGCAGTTCGAAACCCGAGCGCCGTGTGACGGAGTGAGCTCCTGCACTCGCCCCAGCTCTTGCCAACCTAGCAATTCGAAAGCATGCAAATGCAAGTAGATAAATAGGTACCACTTCGGTGGGATGGCAACAGCGTTCCGCGCGCGTCATGCTGGCCACATGACCGTGGAAGCGTCTTTGGACAGCGCTGGCTCTTCGGCTAAGAAATGGAGATGAGCACCGCCCCCTAGAGTCGGACACAACTGTGCAGGGGAAATCCACTACCTTTACCTATGTAGAAACATGCATTCATTTGCCCATCTGAACCTCGCATGAGATTCAGCTTCATTGGAGGACCTCTGGTTCCAGTGGTATGACACAGAGCTGTCCTCACTGTCAAAATGATTTGGAAGAAGTTTATTGAACCTGCAGGAGAGCAAGCCCGGCACTTCATTGTCATTTGGCCTGTTTTAAGGTAGAGGGGTGCTGCAACTCATCTGATTTCCAATCATTTACAAGCCTGCACAGCCCTAGTAAGAAAGCAAGATACTGATAAATCTCCATTTTGTCCCTTCTTTTCTCTAAGTTAAAAAAGAACAAGTGCTGTAACCTTTTCTTTGTTGATCCTACCTTCTGATCATTTTGATTAATCTTTTGTTCAGCTTCTAGTTATACAAAATCATTTTGAACCTATAGCAAGCTGAACTACACACAAAATTACATCAGGAAGAAGAATATGTCATGTAGATGTACAGTAAGTGAATCTGAACAGTTAGCCTCAGATGCCTAAGGTTGCATATGTTTTGGTAGATCATTTGGTCAGTGTCAGTTATGGATATGGATTACATATGGATTTTTATATTTATTATGGAATTATAACTGCATTTTTTTTAAATATACATGGATTTTTAATACGTTTTCTGGTTCTATTTAATAATCAGGTAGTTCTTGCTAACTGTCCACCATTACTCCTAATTTTCTATTTCATCATCTCATTTCTTTCTACTATCTGTATTATAGTTTGTAAAATATATTCTATTGCTGGGTTCACGCAGCAGACTAAACCATAAAGCAAGTAAAAAACCCAATTGTTCTGATCATATAACATACCATGCCCAAACCAATAAATCATATTATAGTTTAGTGTGATGGCCTGGTTCATACAACATGCTAAAACAATATCTGGGGTGTTATTTGTTTGACCAGTTATTTGTTAGATCAGTTTGGTCTAGTGGTTAAGGCAACGGGCTAGAATCCAGGAGACTGTGAGTTCTAGTCCCGCCTTAGGCATGAAAGCCGGCTGGGTGACCTTGGGCCAGTCACACACTCTCAGCCCAACTCACCTCACAGGGTTGTTGTTGTGGGGAAAATAGGAGGAGGAAGGAGTATTAAGTATGTTCGCCACCTTGAGTTATTTATAAAAATAATAAAGGCGGGATAGAAAATAAATAAATAAATCTGTTAATCCATAAATAACCCAACCATATTTTAGTCTACTCTAGCATGTTGTACAAAACCAGCACAGGTGTTTCTATGCAGATATTGTTTCAGTATATTTATGCCTTCTTTCCCATAATTCTTCCTCATAGATTGTTTTACAATATACATACTTATATACTGTACATACATACATACATACATACTCTTTATTGTAATAGGATGTGTAAATCACAAATGTCGGTAGTATGTGTATTTTAAACTGAAACAGTTGGACAGAAGGTTAAACATACCATTCAAAGTAAATCTGAAGATACTTAAGAGTTTAGTGGAATAGAGCTGTCTGTAGATGATCATCTGCCCTTTAGATTCATTTATTAATAGAAAAATCTGACAGCATTCAACAGAAATGGGTATTTTTTGTATATAACACCAATATTTAAAGGAAACAGGGTTTTCACTGAGCCTTTTGTTTATACAGGTTGTAGTTTCTGTCTTGTAGTCACGCTAAACTGAATAATTGCATAGCATGATATGCTAATAGAGATGTCACATGCACATTTTGAAAAGTGCACAGTGGACACCATGATGAGGTAGTCATTTAATCTAAGATGATGGATTTAGAGCAGAATCAAATAACACATTAAAATAATTATGGGGAAAGCAGTAAATGAAAACTCAAGAGTATAGTTCAACATGGAGTTATAATTTGGCTCTAAGATTTTAATTATGACTGCAGTTGTAAAAGTTATTATGTTTGGAGAAGATAATCCATCACTGAATGATTATAGTGTGAGGGTCAGTAGTGCTCTCTAGGACAGTCATATTGATCTTACTTTCCCCAGCTATTAGTTGCATCGAATGAAATGCCAGAGCCACTAAATAAGATATCCCTCTCACAGTCAAAAGTAAATTTCAAAACTTTGGAAATGACATATGTTGTTGTGACTGATTTTTTTTAAACTCTCTCTCTCTCTCTCTCTCTCTCTCTCTCTCTCTCTCTCTCTCTCTCTCTCTCACACACACACACACACACACACACACACACACACACACCTAGAACCTAGAAATAACTAAATCATACAATAAGATATATTTATAGATATCCTTTTATACAAGATGCTATCATACCTTAAGGCATGTTTATTGATTTTATTTTTATGTAATAAAAAGTTGATTTCAACTAGAAATTATTTGCACATGCCAAGTAAAATCAGGACATCTGCACTTGCTGTTGTAGACAACTATTCATACAATTCACACCCAAAAATCTTTGTTTGTTTGTTTATATATCAAGTTTCTAGCTACCCAACTCCATTGACTCTAGGCAGTTTAACATATAATGGCAGTAAAAAAGGTAAAGGTTCCCCCCGCACATTTGTGCAGTCGTGTCCGACTCTAGGGGCCGGTGCTCATCTCCGTTTGTTAGCCGAAGAGCCAGCGTTGTCCGAAGACGCTTCCACGGTCATGTGGCCGCATGACGTGCGCGGAGCGCTGTTACCTACCCACCGAAGTGGTACCTATTCATCTACTTGCATTTGCATGCTTTCGAATTGCTAGGTTGGCAAGAGCTGGAGCTAATGCGGGAGCTCACTCCGCACGCAGGGCTAGGGATTCGAACCTCCGAACTTGCGATCTTCCGATCGACAAGCCTGGCGTCTTACCCACTGAGCCACCACGCCCCACTTAATGGCAGTAATACAAGCCAAAAGACAGCATCATCCTGAGGCAGCAACAGGCAAATTTCTCCCCAATCACAGAGATAGGAACAGATAAAATGTCACCCTAACTGAGAAAGAGCCATGTTTTTAATGCTCTTTTAAAGGCTGGTAAGGTGGAGGCAATGCAAATTTATGGGGGGATGCTGTTCCAGAGGGCAGATGCTGTGACAGAGATCTGCCTCCTGGGTCCTGCTAGATGATATTGCTTAACAGATGGGACCAGGATAAAGCCAATTCTGCCAGATCTTACAGGGTGGGCAGAAACCATGGAGACAGACAGTGTCCAAATAATGAGGCCCTATGCCATGTAGGGCTTTAAAGCTGACAAACAACACCAATAGGTACCAATAGAAACCAATAGGTACCACTGCAATAGAAACCACTGTAGCTCATGGAAAATGGGTGTTACATGGGCATGACCTGCCCTGCCATCACTGCTTGTGCTGCTGGATTCTGTACCAGCTGTAACTTCCAAAAAGTTTTCAAGATGGCCCCACATAGACCACATTGTAATAGTCCATCTGCAAGGTGACCAAAATCAAGTAACCATGAGAAGGGCATCTTGATCCAGAAAAGGTTACAAGTGGCACACAAGGTGAATGTGTGCAAAGGCCATCCTGTCCACAGCTGCCACCTGCTCTTCAAGCAGGACCTGCAAGTGGAAGTGGACCTCCAGATTGTGGACAAGATTAGAATGGGGTAGTGCAACCCTGTTCAGACCAGAGATGGAAGATCCTCAGCATCAGGAGTTTCAAACACCCACAACCACTCAATCGTGCTAGGGTTGAACCTGAGCTGGTTTGTCCCTATCCAGACTCTCACAGCCTCCAGGCAATAGGATGTGACTTCAATAGCATTGCTTGGCCAGCCTAGGGATGAGTTGTATAACTGATTATCTTCAGTGTGTTGATGAAACCTGACCCTGAACTGATGGATAGTCTAACCCAAGGGTCGGAAATGGCGGCTCGCGAGCCAAATGTGGCTCTTTGGCCCCTTGAGTGTGGCTCTTCCGCAGGCAGGCGTGGCGCGGCAGCGAGTGTGGCGGGGCAGGCACGGCAGCGGGCATGTGCGTTGCTGTGGGCATACCGCTGGCAACCTGGCAGCCGTCTCCGGCAGCCATCTTGACGACGGGCAGGGCTTTCCAAACTGTGTGTCGCGTGACAAGCCGGAAGCACTGAAGCGAGTGGAAATTCTCCGCGCCAATCAGCTGTGCGTCGGGAAGCCCGGCAGCCTGCACGCGCGATTTTTGCCTCCCTGCCAGAACCGAGGGCATTTTCGGGGTCCCCGGAGCCTACCCTTTCGAAGGGGCAGTGGCAGCAGCAGCAGCAGTGCTGCCCCTTCGAAAGGGCAGGCTCCGGGGACCCCGAAAATGCCCTCAGTTTAGGCAGGGAGGCTGCGCGCAAGCTGCGCCAGCTGTTCTGCAGGGAGAATTTCCACCCCAGGGCAGCGTGTGCATGTGGGGAGGGGAAGTTTCTGCCTCCCTGCCGGAACTAAGGGCATTTTCGGGGTCCCCGGAGCCTGCCCTTTCGAAGCGGCAGCGGCAGCAGCAGCTGCAGTGCTGCCCCTTCGAAAGGGCAGGCTCCGGGGACCCCGAAAATGCCCTCAGTTTAGGCAGGGAGGCTGCGTGCAAGCTGCCTCAGCTGTTCTGCAGGGAGAATTTCCACCCCAGGGCAGCGTGTGCACGTGGAGAGGGGAGGTTTCTGCCTCCCTGCCGGAACCGAGGGCATTTTCGGGGTCCCCGGAGCCTGCCCTTTCGAAGGGGCAGTGGCAGCAGCAGCTGCAGTGCTGCCCCTTCGAAAGGGCAGGCTCCGGGGACCCCGAAAATGCCCTCAGTTTAGGCAGGGAGGCTGCGCGCAAGCTGCCTCAGCTGTTCTGCGGGGAGAATTTCCACCCCAGGGCAGCGTGTGCATGTGGGGAGGGGAAGTTTCTGCCTCCCTGCCGGAACCGAGGGCATTTTCGGGGTCCCCGGAGCCTGCCCTTTCGAAGGGGCAGTGGCAGCAGCAGCAGCTGCTGAAACTGACCGTGGAGACCACTGCAACACGGTGCCTCCCATTCCAATCTCCACAGTTGGTCCGGAAGAATGCCATAATTGATGGTATCAAAAGCCACTGAGAAATCAAGAAGAACCAGAATGGTTGTGCCTCCTGCAACCTGACTCCAGCACAAAGCACCTACAAGATTGATGCTAAAGAGAGAATGCGCTATATACAATATTTAGAAAAGTAATGGGCCCAAAGTGCATTTTATTGTTTTGTAGTGATTCCTTTGATTTTGACAGTTTGGAATAAGCACTAACAGAATTTTTAGTCTCTCTAAGTTATTTGAAGACTCACAGTGCCATCCATTGTGTGATTCCTCAGATATAAGTCCTACTGAATTCTGCAATAAGTTAGCTGAAAAATAAACCCCTTGTTGCATCATGCACTGATGGCTTCACTATAACAAATGCAATGGGCATAGTGCAAAACAAGTGGAACCTGCAACCAAGTGGGAGAAATACTAGGAAATTCAACAGCAAGTTCTAAGTAAGTATACATTGGATTGTAAAATCCTCACCATGAAATTAAACTTACCATATATTATACTGGCATACATATTTTGCAAATACATATGAAACATTTGTGAGCAAACAATGGATTTTGAGTTGAAGAAGTATCTCAATTTAAAGATATCGGTCAACATTCATGGGAAAAAATTATGATGAAATAGACTTGCTACAATAAGAATTTTGTAACTATTTCTAGATGGAGGTTACCCAAGTGAATTTACTTGTGCAATTTACTTAAGTTTTTTTAGTGACATGTGTACATTTATAAGTAAAAATAATTTCACAATGAGTAATAGAGTTTTCATTAAAAGTCCATTTTTATTTACTAAAACAATTTAAATAATATTTCTGTCCTTAGAAAACTTGTAATTAGAGGTGAACTAAAATGGCTCAGAATAAATTTTTCTCGGCTTTGTTTATTATATATTCTCCAGAAAAACCTTGCCACTTCACTGTACAACAGTTTCTCCAAATATTCTGAACCTTATTTGTGATTATTTCCATTTTTTTTCACAGTGCCACACAATGATTCTAAGTCTGTGGCATCATGGAGGTTGTAAGATTGTGATAAGAATAATGGCTGTCAACAAAGTTGCTGCTATTAGTAGCAACATTTATGAAAAAGAAGAAATCAGGAAGAAAGAAGCTGTGCTGCTGCTGCTAATGAAATCCTACCCAAGAAATTGTTAGAGAATGCAATATTGAAAAAAACAGTAAAAGAATATCAAAATCTAGCCATGAAAATTAAATGTGAAAAAAGACAGTTCATAAAGTTTCATACCTAGTTTTGTCTCTGAGATCATTCGAACTCAAAACTTGAAAAAATGTACAGTATATACTGTTAGTGTGCCAATAACATCAGTGATTTGTCTTTTATGGATGTTGTTGCATACCGACATAGCCAGAAGTTCTGAAGCAAAAGATTACTCAGTTGAAGAAAGATATTTCACTGAAGGAAGCCTGGGAGATTTCCTTCCTACCAACTGTCAACAAAAATATTTTCTATTTTTTCCTATTCCAATATAGCCTTTGTGTTAGCTTCACGCAATGATATAAGCAACTTCTGGTAATACATAGAAGATGTTAAGATGTTAGGGGTCTGATGATGATTAAAATAGGGAAAACTCCAGGGCATCTAGTGGGAATGGCAGACTGAACGGCTGTGCCCGCTGGTTCAGCAAGCGGAGCTGACAATGCAGTAACTTTTTTCAGGCTCAGGCAGGTTTTCCTGAAGCCCAGAAATGTTCTCCGGATCAAGAATACCTGGAATTATCCCATCTGTCCTCCTGATGGCTGCTTGCAGCCAGAAGATCGCAAACAGCATTTTGTGCTTGACTGGTAAGAGAAGCCGGGAGGCTGGGACGTCACCATTTCCCAGCCGCACTGTAGCCTTAAAGGGACACTAAGACCGGCCACCCCATTTCTTTTTTCGTTTTCATTAGAATTTTTATTAGATTTAAAGCAAAGATAAAAACTTGAAAAAAGAAAAAAACTACAAAAAGAAAAAAAGAAAATTAAAAAGGTGTGAAAACACAAGAAGAAGAAAATTTTTTAGATTACATAAAGAGGCGACTTCTGACTTTTAACAGCAAGAATATACAACAATTTCCATAATCAATCCCTTACTCTATATCAAACCAAAATCATATTATTTCTATAAATCATTCCATTAGCACATTATAAAAATCACTAGTACAATTGCTCCCTCCCCTTATATTAAAAGAAAAGAAAATATATAAACCTCCTAATCAACTTCCCCCCAAGACAAGATTTATTTAATTTTTTCCTTCCTACCACTATTCTATACATTTCTGTCCACTATAATAAAAATCAAACTTAAAAGCATATAAATTGTCTGCTCTTATAATGAATAATACTACAATTACAACAATCTTCATCATATTAAACCTAAAACCAAGCATTTATTATTATACCTTATTAATCTTAATCCAAGTCATTAAAGAGAAATGAAGTCAAACAAACCCTAAAAGCAATCCAGATGAACCTTCTTAAACCCTTACACCACTTCAAAATAAACCAAAGCATTTACATATCTCCACAATACACACAAAGCATTTTTCATAAAGAAATCAGACCGCCCAACTGCCCCCCTTAAAAACTCAGACTTCTCAGCAAAAATCCTCCAATAGATAATGACCCCTTCCTTCCCATAACATTATATCAGAAAAACAATTTCACTTATGGTGAAATTATTCAGTCTGTCCCTTTAATTTCTTCAACTTGACAATCTGGTCATCTGGCATTTCAAAAGAAGCCTTGCTGTCACTAGAAACATTTCTATCGTTGTCAGGTTCTTCAATTTCTTCCACGACATCCCCAGCCAGATGACACATTTTAGAGCTGATGTTTTCTACAATGTCCCAAATATCTTGCATAATAACTTGACAAGAGTCAAACAGAATCTGTTTAAGGTCTTGATGGAAATCTGAGAAAGTCTGCTTGAAATCTTCCATGTCTCACACAGTAGATTATGGCACCCCCTAGGTACTTAACTAGCAAAAGTAGAAGATAATAGAAAATTCCAAGACTTGTTTACACAAGTGAAAGTATGATAACAAGCAGCTCCCTAGGGAAAGTGGCAGCGGAAAGCTGAAGATTCAAAACAGCAGATTAAAAGTGTAGGAAAATATTAAGATCTTCAAATTCAGTACAAAAATAAAAACAGGGAGACAATTATTTAATCTCAATCCTCCTTAGTATTTGGATGGGAAACAAGCCAGAACTTTAAAAGATTTTTAAAAATTAATCCCAAAAATAATGATAAGCACCAAGAGAGATCACTTCTCCTTGCTGTAGAAAGCCTCTCAGGGTACATGAACTTAAAAAATATAAATTGGGTGATTTAGAAATGGGGTGGCCATCTTAATGTCTCTTAAGGCTACAGCGCGGCTTGGAAAAAGTGACATCCCAGCCTCCCGGTGTCTCTTACCAAATTAACATGAACGCTGTTTGCGATCCTCTAGCTGCAAGATGCCATTTTGGAGGACAGATTGGATGATTCAGAGTATTTTCTTTATCCAGAAAAACACTCCAGGGCATCAGGAAAAACCTGCCTGAGCCCAAAAACCTACCGCGTTGTCAGTTCTGCCCGCGGAGCCCACGAGCACAGCTGTTCAGTCTCCCTGGCCACCTCATTTCTAAATCACCAATTTGTATTTTTTTTAAGTATATGTACCCCAAGAGAGGATTTCTACAGCGAGGAGAAGCTGGTTCTCTTGGTGCTTAGCGTTATTTTTGGGATTACTTTTAAGAAAAAAATTATTTTAAGTTTTGGATTTCGTTTTCCTTCCAAAGGAAATTCCAAAGATTGCGATTAAACAATTGTCTTCCTGTTATTATTTTTGTATTAAATTTGAAGATATTAGCATTTTCCTACACGTTGAGTCGGCTGATTTGAACCTTCAACTTTCTGTTTTCACTTTCCCTTGAGAACAGTCTGCTATTTTACTCTCACTTTATGTAAACACACTTCGGAACATTTCCATATCTTTGACTTTCGCTGGTTAAGCTCCTAGGGGCCCCCTTAATCTACTTCGTGCAACATGGAGGATTTCAAACAGTTTTTTTCTGACCTTCACCAGGATTTTAAACAGATTTCTTCTGACTTTTATCAAAATTTAATGCAAGATATCCAGGACATTGTGGAAAATATGAGATCTAAAATGTGCCATCAGGTTGGGGATGTGGTGGATGAAACTGGGGGATTTAAGAGTGATAGAAAGGGACTTCCGGGGTGGAGACAAATGGCAGCTAGGAGAACTTGATAGAAGCTCCATAGCAAAAACAATACCCATGCAGCTTTAAGCCGGTTTTCGCGAAATAAAGAACTAGCGAACAATGGCAGAGAAAGCGGGATATCGGCTTCTCTGAGAAAAAAGAATTTCAGCGGCTTCGGAGGCAGCGAGTTAAGCGTTTGTTGGTGTTTTGTGTTGTCAGCGACTCGCAGTGAAAAAGAACAAGCCGGGAAGCCTGAAAGGGAAAGTGGAGCCGCGTGGCAGTGTCTAGAAATAGACAAACGCCGCTTTCGCTCCCTGATATAAGATTGGAGTACTACTAAAAGAAAGATTAAAAGCCAAAGATTCTGAACTAAGAAAAAAAGCGAGAGACAGTTGGGTGAGAAGATTCATAGTTCCTATTTGTAAAAACTTTTTTTTTAAAAAGGACTGATTTAATTAATAATCTAACAAGCCATTTTGTTTTTCTGTAAGACTGTGATTGCAAAACAAATTCCTTATTTATTTAAAGTTTAGAAATATAATTTCATTTACTATAGATATAATTGTGTAAATTAGAGTAATAAACATATATTGTTAAGTAGATAAGTAGATAATTAAGTACATTTTGTTAAGTAGTTAAAAATAAGTTAAAGTAATTAATAAGAGATATATAAGAAGTTTATTTTTTCTGATTGTATGTGAAAGAAATTGAAATAGAAGAAAAGTAATACTCTATAAGGTAATAAGTAAATAAGGATAAAAGTATTAAATATAAATAATTAAAAGAGGGAAAAGATAAAGAAAAAAATGAGTATGAGTACAAGAAGACAAGGAATGCTGTCTTCACAAGTAAGAAGAAGTTCAGAGACGGGGGAGGGAGAATGGCTAAAGTCACTGTTTGAAGATTTCACAATAAAAACAACTCAAACAATAACGAAAACAGTGACACATGTTCTGGAAGAAAAACTAGAAGGTTTAGAAAAGAGATTGGAACAAAAAATAAGAAAAATAGAAAAAAGTTTGAAAGAAGAAATACATGGAGTGAAGAAACAAACTGAAAAATGCGAGGAGAAAATAGACAAAGAGGAGGAACAAATAACTATGTTAGAATGTAAAGAAAAAGAATACTGTATTAGACTAAGAGGAGTAACAGAGGAGAAGGATGATAATACAAGAGAAATTGTTATACAGATGCTAGCAAACTTAATAGAGTGGGAGGAAGATAGATTACAGGAAGAGATTGAAAAAATGTATAGGATTAACTCTAAATATGCGATAATGTATAAAAAACCCAGAGACATATTAATAGAATTTTCAAAAAAAAAGAATAAGAAACATGATAATTCAAGCATCCTATAACAAAAAAATAGAAATTGAAGGAAAAGATGTCACTATTTTTAAGGAAATCCCAGCAAAAATATTAAAAAAGAGAAAAGAATATAGATATTTAACAGATATTTTGAGAAAAAATAATATAGATTTCAGATGGGAAGTACCTGAAGGTCTTACCCTAACCTTTAAAGGCCAAAGAACTAAACTGAACTCAATCTTAAAAGCCAAAGAATTTTTAAAAAGATTTGAAAAAGAACAAACAAATCCCAAGGAACAGAAACAAGGGAGGAAAGAAGAAACTTTAAGTCAGAAAGAAGGAGAGGTATCCAACACAAGGGAGTTTACATCATTATTAGTAAATGAGTGAACTTAGAGCAATTACATGGAACATCAATGGAGCTAACTCTCCAATTAAAAGAAAACGAATATTTCAATTATTAAATAAATCAAAACCAGATATTACATGCCTTCAAGAAACCCACATTAAAAAAAACAGAAACAAACTATTTAATAAATAAGAAATTAGGAATAGAATTTACAACAGCGAATGAAAAAAAATGGAGTAGTTATATATATAAAAAATCCTATTTAAAACCTAAATTAATAAAAAAAGACGACAAAGGGAGATACATTATAGTCAAAATTGAAAATCAAAATTCTAAAACTTTGATAATTGGTATATATGCCCCAAACAATAATCAAAATTTTTTTATAAAGATTTATCAAATACCCTCTTAGAATATACTCAAAATAATTGGATTATAATGGTAGACCTAAATAGAGTAGTTTCACCAAAATTAGATAGAGAAACTTATAATCAATCAAATAATTATCAAGGTAAACTACCTAAAGAATTTTTTGAAATGATAAACAACTTAACATTGATAGATGCCTGGAGAAGCAAAAATAGAACAATTAGAGATTATACATTTTATTCTAATAGGCATAAATCATTATCCAGAATAGATATGATATGGATATCAAAAAACTTAGAAAACAAAATTAAAGAAGTAATAATTTTACCAAAAACCTTATCCGACCATAATCCAGTGCAAATAACTCTGAAGATAAATTTAAAAAACTATAGATGTAGACTAAATGAAAATATTTTGAAAAATAAAGAAAATCTGGAAGATCTACAAAAGAAATTGAAAGAATTTTTCTAATGGAACATAAATACAGAAGTAAAATTAGAAACTGTATGGGAGGCTAGTAAAGCTTTTATGAGGGGACAGTTTATATCCCTAAATAATTATCAAAGAAAATCAGCACAAAAAAAATTACAAACAATTCTAGACCAAATCAAGGAAAAAGAAAAAGAACTGCAAAACAAAAATAAAAATAAAAAAGAAGAAATTCTAAAACAAATCAAAATATTACAATTGCAACTAAAAATTTATATGACTGAAGAGATTGATAAAAAATTGAAATAGATAAAACAAAGAAATTTTGAACAAGCAAACAAGCCAGGCAGATGGCTGGCGTATAAATTAAGAAAAGAAAGAGAAAAACGAATAATTTCTAAAATAAAGGAAAATAATGTTGATTTAATTCACAATGAGGAAATTAAAAAAGCCTTTCATACCTATTACACAAAATTATATAGAACACAACAAATACCACTGGAAAAAATTGAAAAATATATTCAGAAATGTAAATTAAAAAAAAATCCAATGAACAAAAAGAATAACATAATTTGATTACAACACAAGAAATAAAGGATGCAATTAAAAAATTGAAAACAGGCAAAACCCCAGGTACAGATGGACTCTCTGCAGGCTATTACAAGCAATTTAAAGAACAAATTATAGAGCCAATTAAAAATTTATTCAATTTAATATTAGAAGGAAACAAAATACCGCAATCGTGGACGGAAGCAAGAATCACTCTAATCCCAAAAGAAAATCAAGAACCAACGGAATGTCAAAACTACAGACCGATCTCCCTATTAAATAACGATTACAAAATATTTACTATGATACTGGCAGAAAGATTAAAGAAAGTTCTACAAAAATTAATAAATCAAGATCAAAACGGATTTCTTCCAAGTAGACAAATAAACGAAAATTTACGTACAGTTATAAATTTGGTGGAATATGCACACATACATAATGAAAAACCAATAATGTTATTATTTCTAGATGCAGAAAAAGCCTTCGACAACGTCAATTGGGATTTTTTAATCAAAACATTAGAACACAGGAACTTTGGAGATAAATTTATAAAGGCAATACAAGCCATATACAGAACACAAAAAGCCAAAATCATAATAAATGAAGAAGAAACACAAGATTGTAACATAGAAAAAGGCACCCGTCAAGGATGTCCGTTATCTCCACTATTATTTATACTAGTATTGGAATGTCTATTGGAAGAAATTAGAAAAGATGAAAACTTAAAAGGAATTAAAATAAAAAAAGAAACGTATAAATTAAAAGCGTTTGCTGATGATTTGGTTATAACATTGCAAAATCCCACAGATTCTGTAGATAATTTAAATAAAAAAATACAAGAATATGGCGAAGTAGCAGGATTCAAAATAAATAAACAAAAAACTAAAATGATAAATTTAAATATGACAAAGAAAGATTGAACTGAATTAGAACAAAAAACAGGATTCCAAAATGTAAAACAAATAAAATACCTAGGAATACAGAATTTAAGGCATGAAATTAGCTATGAAGATTGGCAAAATATATGGACAAAAAATATTAAATTTACATTGAGCAATAATCTAAAAGAAAATATATACAAAATGATGCTTAGGTGGTACATGTCTCCTGAGAAGTTGTTCAAAATGAAACATATCAATTCAAATCTATGTTGGAAATGCAAAACAAAAGTTGGTTCAATGTATCATGTGTGGTGGGCATGTAAGAAAACAAAAAAATATTGGGATAAAATACATTTGTGTATCTGTAAAATTTTGGAAACAAATATGGAAAAAAAACCCAGAAATCTACCTACTGGGATTAATGGAAAAAAAGATGAACAATAACAGCAAAAAACTATTATTATATCTAACAACAACAGCAAGAATTACTTTTGCACAATACTGGAAACAAGAATGTACTCCGACAATAGAAGAATGGATCATAAAACTAATGGAAATCACTCAAATGGACAGGCTAACAAATTTAATGAAAGATGAAGAATTGGAGAACTATAAATTGATATGGAACCCCTTTTTAAAATATATACAAAAGGAATACATGATTAAATTAAGTATATAAAATTATAAGTGAAAGAAATAAGAGAAAAGTAAATGTATTAGAAGATCTAGAATGAATAAGATATTGAAATTTATGAAATATAATGAAATAATTATAAAAATGAAATATGAAAGGGATAAAAAAGAAAAAAGAGGGGGAAAGGAATAAGAAAAGCTATGTAAATAAATATGAAACAAAAAAATTTTTTGTGAAGAAAACGAAGTATTTTAAAAGTCTATAATATATGTTGTCATTTTTTTCTTTATTATTTTGTTTTTTTTTCTTTTCTTCCTTTTATTGTCCTTTTTGTATGTAAAGATGTCTGAAATGTAAATATGTTGTACACATTGTAAGTATATGTATAATTGTTTATATGTGTTTAATATATATTTTAAATAATAAAAATTTATATAGCAAAAAAAAAGAGTGATAGAAAGGTTTTTTTTAAGACTGAGATTGGGATTTTTATTGAGATGCTGGATGAAGATTGGATAATGGAGTTGGAGAAATCTAAGGGAGAGAGTGAACTGCAAGCCATAAGTAAAATCGATCTCCTGGTGGAATGCCATGAAAAAAACCTGGAATCTTTGAGGAGGGCAGTTGGGCTGTTTGATTCTTTTAAGAGGAAAGCTCTGTGTACATTGTGGGGATATGTAACTGCTCTGGTTTATTTTGAAGTGGGATAAGGGTTGAAGAATGTTCATCTGGTTTGCTTTAGGGATTTGATTGATGCTATTTGCGTTTAAAGATTTGGATTTACTGTTTTGAATTGGCTTTGTTTTTTGGGTCTATTAAGATTAAAATTATTAAAACTGTTATAATAGGGTTAAACAATGTTTATTTGGTTTGCTTTAAGGATTTGATTGATGTTATTCCCTTTTAAAGATATGGAATTACTGTTTTGAATTCGCTTTGTTTTTTTGGGTTTATTAAGATTGGGATTATTAAAAATGTTGTACTATTAAGTATAAAAGCAGACAACCTATGTGCTTTTTAATTTGATTCTTATCATAGTAGACAGAAATTTATAGAATAGAGGTAGGAAGGGAATAATTAAATATGTTTTACCTTTTGGAGGGGAGAAAAATGTTTAGGAGGTTTATATGAATTTTTTCCCTTTATTTTAATATAAGTGGGAGGAGTAAATGTACTTAGTGATTTTTATTATGGGATAAAGTGGAATGACTTATAGAAATTATGTGGTGTTTTGGTTTAATATAGAATAAGAGATTGATTATGGAAATTTTCTATATCCTTGCTGTTAAAAGTCAGAAGCCACATCTTTTGTAAATTAAAAAAAATTGTCTTGTTTCTGCACTTTTTTAGGTTTTTTCTTTCTTTGTAGTTTTTTCTTTCTTTGTAGTTTTTATTCTTTTCTTGAAACCTAATAAAATTTACTATAAAACAGGGAAAACTGAAAAGGATACCTACGTTGTTTAGAAACCATTATATATTTAAAACAGTATAAAATTATTTTTCCCTGGAGAAGTACCAGGACCTGAAGGAGGAACTAGAGAAGATGTGGAAAGTAAAGGTCAAAGTGGTCCCCGTGATGGTAGGGGCACTTGGGGCTGTGACTCCCAAGCTGGGAGAGTGGCTCCAACAGATCCCAGGACCAACATCAGAGCACTCTGTCCAGAAGAGTGCAGAGCTAGAAACAGCTAAGATACTGCGCAGAACCCTCAAACTCCCAGGCCTCTGGTAGAGGACCCGAGGTTGAGGAAGACACATACCACCCATAGGGGTGAGGAGGGATTATACACACACAAACACACAAACATATTTTATGTGGGTGTGGGTGTTTTCTTGCATATGCAAGAAAGCATTTGGCATTAGAGACCAGTAATGACGCCAGGCATTGCAGTAAACCAGTTGTATTAGTCATTCATACAAAAACAGATATTTACAGTTCTCTTCCAGATCCCTGGAAGTATTAAAATCTTTCACCACACACCAGAAAAGAGAGGCGGAGAAGAAGTAGTAGTAGGAAGCAGGCAGGCAGGAGAAGGCAGACTCTTTTATACTTTTCAACCTGGATCACCTGATGCCTGACCCACTGTCCTTTCAACCTTTTAACCCAAGAGCACCTGATGCCTGACCTTTTGACTCTGTAACCTTTTAACCTGAGAGCACCTGATGCCTGACCTTAACATGTGCAGGTGCTTAATTAACAAGGCTTATTACTTTGTGACTTATGCCTTAAAGAATAATACACCAACACTCCTCTTATTATACTAAAGATGGAAGTCCCAAACCTATTTTGTCAGTTAACTCCTTGTGTTTTACAAGGAGTTACAAAGCAAGGGGCTTTGTTAAAAAATCAGCGATCATGTCTTTTGAATCACAGTACTTCAACACGATTTCACCTTTGGCTATTAAATCCTTGACATGATGGTATCGTATGTCAATATGCTTAGTTCTGTTTCTACAACCCTCAGACTGTGCCATATGAATACAAGCCTAATTATCTTCAAAAACAGTTACAGGCTGGTTCAATTCTATGCCTATGTCTTTTAACAGTTGTTTAAACCATACAACCTCGCTACAGATTTGTCTAGGCTATAAAATTCTGCTTCTGCCATAGAAAGATCAACAAGTGTCTGTTTCCTAGAATGCCAGGCAATTGTTGAGCCAGCATACTGTATTACAGCTCCAGATGTTGATTTACGATCACTGAGGTTTTCTTCCCAGTCTGAATCAGCATATGCCTGTAATTTTTCTGTCCCAGAGGCAGAAAGTCTCAGACAGTAATCCTTTGTGCCTTGCAAATACCTAAACGGTCTTTTCAATGCTGCTTTCCAGTAGATGTGGGTTTTTCTACTTGTCTGCTTAAAATTGAAACAGAATTAGAAATATCTGGGTGAGAATGATTTGCAATGTACAATAAACTTCCAATCGCAGATCTAAACCCATCTGCCTCATATAACTCAGGTTTTCAGGGATGGAACTAGTCTCTTGATTTTATTACTTTGGCTTACCAGAAAACTACCATAAGTAATTTGTTACTATGCCAAGATTCTTTAATGTAAAATTGTTCTTCATGTATGTTTCAAAATCATGTCGTTCTTTATCTGATGAGGTAAGTAGCAATAAATCATCAACATACAAACACAAATACATAAAACTTTGCTTTTCTTTCTTGACATAAACACATGGATCTGCTTTCCCTTTTTCAAAACCAAAAAATTGCAGTGTTTTTTCTAATTTTAGGTTCCAGCAGTGAGCTGCTTGTTTTTGTAGTTCACACACCAAATTTTTACCTTGTTCAAAACCAGGTGGTTGTTGCATGTACAATTTCTGGTCTAATTGACCATACAAAAATGCAGTTTGAATATCATAATGATAAACTGACATCCCTTTAATTGCAGCAACTTTCAACATCAACCTGATTGATTCACCCTTTGTAACAGGTGCAAAAGTTTTGTCAAAATCCAAATGTTTTGAGAAAATCCTTTAGCAACTAACCTTGCTTTGTATTTTTGAATTTTCCCACTAGTATCCTTTTTTAGTTTGAAGACCCACCTACAACCCAGACAACATTCATT
The DNA here is from genome assembly GCA_023362775.1 of Charina bottae. Lineage (NCBI taxonomy): Eukaryota > Metazoa > Chordata > Lepidosauria > Squamata > Charinaidae > Charina > Charina bottae. The sequence goes on from JALMGJ010000003.1 coordinate 177,792,813, forward strand.
GGGAGGTAGATTAACTAAATTCAAAGTTTTATTTTCTTTCAAGGAATCTAATTCCTGTTGCATTGCATCATACCAGCATTTTGCAATCTCAGGTGGCATATCATTTATTTGCTGTAAAGTTTCTTGTTCAGAGTAAACGTGGAAAGCTTTGACTGCATCCACCTGAAAACATTGAGGAAGAATACCTTTATTACTCCTCTGAGACCTGCAAGGTATTACAGGGCTAACAACCTGTCTTCCATCACTTTCCTGAGTAGCATCTGTCTCATCAGACAGATTTACAGCTTGCTCTTCTCGTTTAATGATCTCATTTGGCAAAGAATCTTGTGGAATGCTATCAGCAAGTTCTTGCCGTTGCCCTGGTGTCAAATCAACTTGAGAACTGGAATTTAATTTTTCCCAGTTTTGTTCTACAAACGAAGCACTTTTGCTAATTATTAATTTATTGTCTAACATGAACCTGTAGCTTCTTTGGCTTTGTTCATACCCAACAAAAATAGCTTTCTTTGTTTTGGAACCCCCTTTTCTCCTTTGTTGTTTTGGCACATGAACCCATGCAGCACTGCCAAAAACTCTGAGATGGTTCACTTTTGGTTTCATACCATAAAACAAATGAAATGGAGTGTCCTCAATCACACAATTAAACAGTCTGTTCTGAACATAACAGGCAGTTTATACTGCTTCACCCCAAAACTTAAAAGGTAATTTTGCATCTTTAAGCAAGCACATCATAGCTTCTTGAAGCGTTCTACCTTTCCTTTCAGCAACTCCATTTTGCTGAGGAGTGTAAGGGTTAGAAAGTATTTGTTCTATTCCCTTCTCTGTCAGGAATTGTTTAAAAGCGTTGGAAAGAAATTACCCTCCTCGGTCAGATAGTAGGGCAGACACAGGTTTTGGAAATTTTCCATTTGCCCATGTTACAAAACTCCTAAATTTATCAAATGTCTCATCTTTATGTTTCAATAGATAGATAAATGTATATCTTGAAAAATCATCAATTATGGTCATTATAAATGTTGCTTGTCCCAAATTTGGAGCAAAAGGACCAATAATGTCAGAATGAACAATTTCTTTAAATTTTATTAGATTTTTAAATATACAAAGCTAAAAGTTAAAAATGAAATGAAAATAGAAATACAAATTAAAAGGGAAAGAAAAGAAAAGTGCAGTAAAGAAAAAAGAAAGAAAGAAAAAGACAAACATAGAAATTGGATAACCTCCGATCCATCTATGGTCATAAGAATAGAATAGATAGTTTGTTTTTACATGCTGGCTATTCATATAACATTCATATATTTTTCTTGTCTATTATATACTATTTATATATAATCTAATCATCAAAACCCCATATTAGCTTTACTCCTCCTACTTTTTGCAAATAGTCCATCAAAAGTTTCCACTCTTTAAAAAATAATAATTTGAATTTTCTTTTAGTAAACAAATCAATTTGTCAATTTCTGCCATTTCTAATAGTTTCAACATCCATTCCTGTATTGCTGGTACACTTTAATTTTTCCAATACTGTGAATATAAAAGTAAAAAAAAAAAAGTTTTATTTGTACATCCCAAATTCCAAATAAAAAAAAGAAAAAATTCTGGTTTGAATCTTTTAAGTTATACCCAACCCTGCTATTTTTAATCTCTCACTATAATATTTCTTCAGATTTTGCTCTTTTATAACTTTCCTCACAAAATATATCAATATATCTCTTGGCACTTTCTTATCTCTAACGTAGCGTGAATTAACTCTGAAGATTTTATCTATCTCAGAGTCCATGTCTTCTTCTATCTCTAAATATTGAGCTAAAGCACCAACTATATATTTTCTCATGTTCTCATCTAATTTTTCTGGAATTCCTCTCAATCTCAAAATGAATTTCTTTTCTCTCATTTCTACTAATGCAATAGCATCTAAATTATATTCCATATCTTTAGTAATGGAATCTGATTTAATCTCCAATTTCTTAACCTGTCCTTGTGTCTCTTTAAATTCCCCTAATAGAGTATTTGCAACTTCTTTGACATTCTGTATTTCATTTCTAAATTCTTTTTTTAAATCTTCCTTCATCACTTCCATTTTTTTCTCTACTTGTTGGCCTAGAAGATTGTCCATTTTTTTGTCCATTTTTATATCTAAAGAGGCAATTAAGTCATCCATCTTTTTCTCCAAAGTAGCAGTTAAATCATCCATCTTTTTCTCCAAGGCAATAGTTGAATCATCCATTTTTTTGTTCAGTGCTATAATCGCATCCAATATTTTTTCCATGTCTAATGTTGGTACTTCTGAAGGTGCAGCCATGGACTCCTTTTCCTTATCTCTATCCCTCTTCACTCTTGCAGCCGCAGTAACCAGGTTGTATATAATATTCCTATAAAGAGAAAAGAAAAATAACAGAAGGCAAAAGAAAACAACTATAAACAGTAAAAAGAGAAAAGGGAAGGAGGAGGGATAAAAGTTATTAAAAATTCAAAAGAAAAAAGGAGAAGAGAGAAAAAAAATTCCATATACAATAAAAAATTAAGAAATAAAAATAATACTGCCTTTTCTTAATAGATGTTGCATAAAAAAAAGGGCAGAATGTACTTTGGTAAAATCAACAGTTCTCACATGGAAAAAATAGAAGATAAGAGTACAACGGGTATGTCCTTTAGCTGTAGTCAAAATATCCTTGAAAATATAATAACAATCCAGTTCTCAGGCAAGCTTATAATCACAAGCCCCAAAGAGGAGAGAGGAAAAAAGAAAAAAGGGGGGGAGAGAGAGAGCTTCAGCTCTAAATGTCTTTACTCTCCAAGATAAAATGTAACAAAAAGGTCTATTAAAATCCCATATAATAAGGAAATTCCAAAAACTGTTCAAAGCAAAGGAACTCCAAAAATACCCTTTATAATCCAAATAATATCCAAACACATTACAGGAAAAAAAAGAGAAAAAATGCCATCTCAAGATGAGAAACAGAAGAAAAATAAAATAAAAGGCAGACCATTAATCCATTTGAATTCAAAATCCAGAGAGGAAAGTAGATTAGTCCCACATAGGTAGATAAGCCATTCATCAATAGTCAATGTCACTCAGTATCACTTAGCTCCGAGTAAAGTCATTATTCTTTAAACTTCCACCATTTTCTCAAGTCTTCTTAGCAAGAAAGTTACACAAGCACCAGCAGTATCAATCATGTCCATAGAAGGATCTTAGCAGATAATAAGTAAAGTTAAAATAAACACAAATATAAATCAGTGACTAAAAGTGCTGAATTTAGGTGCTACTTATCTGAAAAGATTTCGCGGTTTCCTGCAGAGCAATGGCGATGTTTCTTCCAGTCGCTTTCGCTGCTTCAATTTCCTTTTTCCTGTGGTGGAAAAGTGGGAATTGGGAAAGAGCGGCGATTCCAGCGACCCTTGTGGTCTATCTTCTGATCCCCTTTTCTTCAAAGGGGAAATTTCAGCGGTTTTGTCTCTTTAAAAACTGCTGCAGGCAGGCAAACCGCGGAGCCGAGACAGGAGCGCTCGTCTCAGCGCACCGACATATTCAGCACCCGGAAGCGATCTGAGAATGAACAATTTCAAGAGGTCTAGTTGTAACTCTGTCTCTGTGCTTACTCACAGGAGCCTTCTGTGTTTTCCATTCTTTGCAAACTACATAGTCCAGATATTTATCACAAGGTTTCAACTTCAGGTCAGCACATAGCTGTGGCATTTGTGCTATGTATCTAAAATTAGCATGACCAAATCTCCTGTGCATCAGCTGTATGCACTGATCATGAATTGGGATGTTGCCAATTACAGCTTTTGCAGCTTGGCTTTTAGCATTCTGTACTACGTACAATGAATCTCTTTGTACACAATTTGCACAGAACTTAACATTCTTACGTATCTCACAACTATCTTTCTTAAATGTTATGACATAACCAGCTGCTACTAATTGGGCTACAGATAAAAGGTTTGTCTGTAATTTTGGAACAAACAGCACACCTTTAACAGTCTCTCCCAAACAAGACAGATACATGTCACCTTGACCCATGATTTTGGTTGTAGACCTATCAGCCAAAGAAACACTTTGCCGATTAGTTTTAGACAGTGAAATGAAAGAACATTTATAATTTGATAAGTGACAATTAGCACCAGAATCTAACACCCAGACATCAGAATTAAAGTTTTCATGAACCTGTGCGATGTGGGTTGTCTGAAGAGCCTTCTTCCACATTGCCTCTTTGTTCTTTTTTCCTGTCTTTCGATCTTTGGACAATAAATTACAGTTTTTTTGTAGATGTCCAGCTGATCTGCAATTAAAACATCAGCGGCTGGCTAGAGCTGTTGCTTCAGCCTGGTTGCCCTTCCCTTCCCTTGCTTTTTCACGTTGCAGCTTACCAGAAGAAATGGGTGGAGACAAGTGCCGTTCCTGTTGTTTCTCCCACTCAGCAAGCAGCCAAGGAACATACGAAGGAGTAAGTTCAGCCTTAGGCATTGCTTCCAGGGTGGAAATTAACGTATCCCACATTTCATTCAGTGAAGATAAAATAAAATGGTTTTGTCAGAGGTGTAAATTCCATACCTCTGTCTTGCAATTCAACAAACAGCTACTGTATGAGTGTAAATGCTCAGGCAAACTGCCCTCTTCTGATAAAAAAAGCTTTATAAAGTTTTCTAGTCAGGGAAACTTTACTTCCTGCTGTTGCTTTCACATACATGTCTCTCACTGCATTCCAAAATTGTTTTGCAGACTGCAAACCATGCACATTCACTAGCTGATTCTCTTCAACTCCCAAAATAATGGACGCTCTGGCACGTTCATCCTGTCTGAGCCATGCATTACTGGGGTTCACTGGAGTTGGTTCACCTATTGGAGTCCATAAATCTTCCCTCCGAAGGAACATTTCCATTTTTAAACTCCAGTTTATGTAGTTTGTTTCTGACAGACGTTCCAGCGGCATTCCTGAGGACTGATAAGTAGCCATGACTCCTTTCTTCGTAAATCACCTCAGCTCAGCTTTTTCTGCAAACTAATAGCAGCTAGAAATCTCCAGGCAGCTTCAAAGAAAAACATTTCACTGGTCTTTGTTCACTTATCTTCAGATGCAAACAAGATGAGCTGGTCTCTCTATGCTCTCTGGGCCCATAACCTGTTGGTGTGTGTGTTTTGTTGCATATTTATTTATTTAATTTATTTATTTATTTAATTTATATTACTGCCCATCTTCCCCCAAAGGGGGAACTTTGGGCGGTTTACAATAAAACCGGAGTTAAAATACAAACAGATCCCAATGGAAGTGGAATAAATATATAATATCATTATAATTATTAAAAGATATAAATAGAATAGAATGAAATGAAATCTAGATGGCTACAGTTCTTCCTCAAATCCTGAGTGCAAGGGCCATTCTCAATCCATTCTAGGGTGCTAGCCATCCCCATGAATGACTATTTCCCCTCCCGTCCCAGGCTTGGTGGCAAAACCAGGTTTTCAGTTTTTTCCTGAAGTCCAGGAGTGAGGGGGCCTGTCTCATCCCTGGGGGAAGGATGTTCCAGAGGGCGGGCACTACTGCAGAGAAGGCATGCTTCCGAGACCCCGCTAGGTGGAATTCTTTTAAAGATGGGGTCCGTAACATGCCCTCTCTGTATTACCGGGTGGGACAGGTTGATTCAGTAGGGGCAAGAGATGCAGAGTATCAGAAAGCATTTGGCATTAGAGACCAGTAATGACGCCAGGCATTGCAGTAAACCAGTTGTATTAGTCATTCATACAAAAACAGATATTTACAGTTCTCTTCCAGATCCCTGGAAGTATTACAAATCTTTTACCACACACCAAAAAAGAGAGAAGAAGTAGTAGTAGTAGGAAGCAGGCAGGCAGGAGAAGGCAGACTCTTTTATACTTTTCAACCTGGATCACCTGATGCCTGACCCACTGTCCTTTCAACCTTTTAACCCAAGAGCACCTGATGCCTGACCTTTTGACTCTGTAACCTTTTAACCTGAGAGCACCTGATGCCTGACCTTAACGTGTGCAGGTGCTTAATTAACAAGGCTTATTACTTTGTGACTTACGCCTTAAAGAATAATACACCAACATTTTATACAGTTTCCATTACTAACAACTAAATAATACCTACAATGGAGAAGCAGAGGCCTACTCTCATGTTTCTAGTGTGGATCTCAATTTTGATAGAATTGGCCACCTTTGCTGCATTCCATTTCTTAAGGTTACCTCACTATGGTTTGAAATGGTTTTATTTAATGTTATCTAATTTCAGTGAATTAGTTTATATTCTATTGAATAGATGCCACTTCTAGGTAAGCTCAGTTCATTAGCAGACTGCAAATTCACTTGTACAAAAGAAGCAGCAGTCTCTATCTCTAGAAGCACAAAGCTTTATTTCTTATCCCAATATCGAGCATATCCAGCCATGTTCACTGTTGCTGGAACATGACAGACCCAAACTGGCTCACATTAGATGAAGTCTAGCTGTGTCTTTCTTAAGGTTAAATCAGCATCTGTCTTGATTGTCTAAAATCTATTCACTTTTTTAAAAAGTTAAGCAAACATTAGAGTTGTTCAATATTTTTCCAGATCAAATTTGTGGAGAAAGTCAAAATGTTAGAAATGTTAGAAAGCAAAAAGGGAAAAGGCTACACACATTTATAGAAAGAAGCACACATACACTTTGAATCACACTTGGTAATAACCAGTCCTAGCTCTGCTTTTATCTTTATTATATGTTTATCCATTGGTCGTAGCAAATTAACCACAGATTGAGAAGAGGGGTCTAGAAGTGAGTTGTTTATCCTGTGCCCTATTTGTAGAAGTGAAAGACAGATAATGAGGTAGCTTTGCTATACCTTGTTGCCAATGTAAAATTCACCATTTTCATGAGAAATACCACAACCCAATCTCAGGCAAAAATATGTAACAAGAAATGAATAATATGAAGTACGTACTGTATATGATACAGGGGTTTGTAATTACGTCCCTTCTCTCCTTGGTTCATAAAGAATCACTCTAGGCCAGTGTTTCAGCATGGCTGGCTGGGGAATTCTGGGAGTTGAAGTCCACATGTCTTAAAGTTGCCAAAGTTGAGAAACACTACTCTAGGCAAAAGAAAAGGCTGGGCCTGTAATTTTATATCATCCTACTCTCTGACCATGCTTCTCATGCAAGAAATATGAGATGCTAGGAACTCTCTAGGGCAGTCTGTGGCTTGAATCATGTCAACTGGATTTCTATTTTCTTAGTGGAAACGTTTCACTCCTTATCCAAGGAGCTTCTTCAGTCTGAGTAAAGTTAGTAAGGGAATCCTTAAATGTGTTTCTAGGCTGGCTGTGTGACCTTGCACCTGGGGCTAGGTCATGGTTATTTTTGAGATGTTTGTTTCTAAGTCCCTTTATCATCTAAAGGAGGATCGTTAAGATTACCCTGCTGCTGTTGAGCTTGTGAAATGGTCTTAATCTTCCTAGGCACAGAAGACAAAGCAGGAAGGAAGATAGGGGAAAGGTTATGCCTGAGGCCCCCACCTCTATTCAAGGAAGGATTTTCCAAGTTGGCATGAATGGATTCCTTGACCCCTCTCTCAAACCACCTATCTTCTCTGTCTAAAATGTGAACATTAATGTCCTCAAATGAGTGTCCTTTTTCCTTTAGATGAAGATAAACTGCTGACTCTGGTCCTGTGGTGTTACTTCTCCTGTGTTGGGCCATCCTCCTGTACAAAGGTTGTTTGGTTTCTCCAATGTAGAGTTCAGAGCACTCCTCACTGCACTGGATTGCATACACTACATTGCTTTCCTTGTGTTTAGGAGTTACAGATACAGATGAAACTATGGTCTCCTTTGATGTGTCCTCCCTTTTCACCAGCATCCCCACCACTCATGCTCTATCCGCTGTCAGGAAGAGACTAGAAGAGGACAGCACCCTGGAAAGGAGAAGCCATCTCAACCCAAACCAGATCTGCCATCTTCTGGACCTGTGTCTTAACACCACTTATTTCACATACAGAGGTGACTTTTACAGACAAAAACACGGCTGTGCCATGGGTTCTCCTGTGTCACCCATTGTGGCCAATTTATACATGGAAGAAGTGGAGAAGAAAGCACTCAACACATTCCAGGGAACGGTGCCCACCCACTGGTTTAGGTATGTGGATGACACCTGGGTCAAAATCAAGGCCCAGGAAGTACAGGCCTTCACGGACCATATAAACACTATAGATGCCAACATTAGCTTCACCAGAGAAGACACCAAGGACAACAGACTGGCATTCCTAGACTGTGAAGTCCTCATTGGGACCGGTGGCAAGCTAGAAATAGGGATCTACAGGAAACCCACACACACAGATCAATACCTGATGTTTGACTCCCACCATCCACTGCAGCACAAACTAGGAGTCATCAGGACATTGTCACACAGAGCAGAAACCATCCCCACCTCCATGGATTCCAAAAAGAATGAAAAGCAGCATCTGAGAACAGCTCTGCAAGCCTGTGGATATCCAAATTGGGCCTTCACCAAATCTAAGTCTACCAGACCTAAAACAGCGACAGATAGGGCTGAGACTCAGAGTAAACGGAAGAACCTGGTCATTCCTTACATGGCTGGCGTGTCTGAAAAGATCAAACGGATATTTGGCAAACACCACATACCTGTATATTTCAAACCCACCAACACACTGAGACAGAGGCTTGTACACCCCAAAGATCAAACTCCTAAACACAAGGAAAGCAATGTAGTGTATGCAATCCAGTGCAGTGAGGAGTGCTCTGAACTCTACATTGGAGAAACCAAACAACCTTTGTACAGGAGGATGGCCCAACACAGGAGAAGTAACACCACAGGACCAGAGTCAGCAGTTTATCTTCATCTAAAGGAAAAAGGACACTCATTTGAGGACATTAATGTTCACATTTTAGACAGAGAAGATAGGTGGTTTGAGAGAGGGGTCAAGGAATCCATTCATGCCAACTTGGAAAATCCTTCCTTGAATAGAGGTGGGGGCCTCAGGCATAACCTTTCCCCTATCTTCCTTCCTGCTTTGTCTTCTGTGCCTAGGAAGATTAAGACCATTTCACAAGCTCAACAGCAGCAGGGTAATCTTAACGATCCTCCTTTAGATGATAAAGGGACTTAGAAACAAACATCTCAAAAATAACCATGACCTAGCCCCAGGTGCAAGGTCACACAGCCAGCCTAGAAACACATTTAAGGATTCCCTTACTAACTTTACTCAGACTGAAGAAGCTCCTTGGATAAGGAGTGAAACGTTTCCACTAAGAAAATAGAAATCCAGTTGACATGATTCAAGCCACAGACTGTTCCACCTGGATGACTGAGAACCTTCATAGACATATCTCTAGGGCAGTGCTTTCCAAACTGCCACCGTTGGCGACACACTAATGGCGGCAGCGGCGGCGGCGCGGGGGGGCGTGCAGCGGTGGTGGCGTGCACGGTGGCGGCGGCCTCGTGTTTTCTGCTAAAACGCGGAAGCGCTGATGGTGCGCCGCTGCCATTGTCGCCGCTGCCACCGTGCACACCACCACCGCCGTGCGCAACCCTGCGCCGCCACCGTGTATGCCCCCGCCGCCGCTTCCGGGTTGTGTCGCAACACACTAAACTGTGTGTTGCGACACACTAAAGTGTCGCGACGCACAGTTTGGAAAGCTATGCTCTAGGGCCACTCCTATTGCTCTCCATCCTCTAGAAGCACCTGCTCTCTGTTATAAGAAGCTTAGAACATTTGGGGTCTGCCCATTGTAACTGTAAAGCTTTGCCCCATCAGCCTGTAAAGTTACAGCCTTTAAAGGCTATTGATAAGTAGGCTATTAATATTAAAAAGGTAAAGGTTCCCCCCGCACATTTGTGCAGTTGTGTCCGACTCTAGGGGCCGGTGCTCATCTCCGTTTGTTAGCCAAAGAGCCAGCGTTATCAGAAGATGCTTCCATGGTCATGTGGCTGCATGACGCGCCCGTAACGCTGTTACCTACCCACCAAAGTGGTACCTATTAATCTACTTGCATTTGCATGCTTTCAAATTGCTAGGTTGGCAAGAGCTAGAGCTAGTGCAGGAGCTCACTCCGCACGCAGGGCTAGGGATTCAAACCTCCGAACTTGCGATCTTCCAATCGACAAGCCTGGCGTCTTACCCGCTGAGCCACCACACCCATTTAACATTAATATTAATATTAATATTAATATTACTTAAATAGTAATATAAGGGATAGAATAAGCATTCCACACTATAGCTTTTTCTATTGAATCAATTGGGCAAAAATAGCCTTCCAAATGCTCTGCCGGATTTTTGGATAGAAAAATGGAGTAGGTGATGCCTCTTAATTTTTCTTAGGGAAACAGGAAGAGGAAAGAAATACTCTAGGAAGCAGGTTGAATGGGAGACTCTAGAATATCAATTTTCCGATCAGGAGGAAACAGAAGACAGAGGAAAAGAGGAGCAATGATGGACTTTTGTTCCCTGGTTGTGATGTCTATTCCTGAAGTCCATGGTGGTCAGTAGGATACCAATCAATGTTTCTGAATCTGCATTTCCAACACTAATAACTAAATAAGTGCAAGAACATCACATTCCTCCAGTAAGAATTTCTTCAAAATTCTCTTCTCCTAACGCAAATTATATTTCATGCATTTAAATGAGAACTGGTTTTATTTTATTTATTTGTTTAGCATATGGCACACATTGCCAGGGAGTCTACAATGTTACACAGTCGATGTCCTGGCGCCAGATAATGAAAACTGGTAAACACACACATGCACAGAATAATTTCTCTATCCAGTTATTATTTTTAGAAATGTTGGCTGTATGCGTTGTGAAATTGTGATAAGTAAGAGGATGAGAAGACCATGGCAGAACATCAAACAAGAACCAAACCAACAGAGATTCCTTTAAGAAGTCAACTAAAATGAATATTGGGTTCTGTACACCTGCTCATTTTCAGGACTGGACTAATTTTTAGAACCAACATTACATGCCTACACTGAAATTACCTTTTGAAAATACCCTAGAATGTATAAATGAATGAATCCTTTATAATGACCAGGGGCCAGCATCTTAAAATAATCTACAAGGACAAATATTTCCAGACATTAAACAATACATAATAAAACAATTATTAGCATAATAAATCAATCGTAAATTAAAACCAAAGAAGAGGTTTTCTAACTGTTGAGAAAGCTGGATTACCTGTTCCTTCAGCAACCTCTCATTAACTGTTGCTGCACCCTAGAGGGTGCTAAATTTTGCTGTCTTACAGGTTGTAGCCAGCTGTCTATCTTCAAATAACAGAGTGAGCAAATATTAATCTGGGTTGCTGGGAAAGTTTGCTAACAGGAGCATAATAAATTCAATGAATGCTGTAGATTCCTATATAATTTTCCTATATGAAAAATGGACATGCTCATTTAAAAAAATCCCCTTTCCTGAGTCATTAATGCAAGTCCTGTGAGGTTGTATTCAAACATCCTCCCGCTGGTTAATTCTGCTGTTGCTATGCCCTCCCACGTATCTGTTCCAGTAAAACAAGAGCTGATCACTTTCCTTCCTGTGAGTGTGTCTTGATGGGTGTATATATAATAATTAATTAATTAATTAATTAATTAATTAATTAGATTTATATAGCCACCCATCTCACATATGTGACTCTGGGTTGCTTACAATAAAATAGATAAAAGCAATAAAATACATAATATAAAATTAAAAACAAGAACACTAGCAGCTGAGCTTCATAAATAACCATAAAAAAGGCCAAGAGATGGGCTCTATCACACTCCTGGGGCCACCGGCCCAGGCACAAAACCAAGTTCTTGGGGCCTTGTGAAAGACCAGCAGGGTCGGGGCTAGCCTAATTTCAGATGGACTGATGTTCCACAGAGTGGGTGCCATAGGAGAAAAGGCCCCCCTCCTGGGCCCCACCAGACAACACTCCTTAGCTGATGGCACCTGGAGCATGCCCCTCCTACCAGACCAGGTGGGATGGGTAGAAACAATTGGGAAGAGACAGTCCTGTAAGTAGCCTGGTCCCAAACCATGAAGGGCTTTAAAGGTAACAACCAGCACCTTGAATTGCATCCTGAAGCACACTGGAAGCTAATGCAGCTTGCAGAGCAGTGGTGTCACATGCACTGAAAAACTGACACCATTAACTGCCCATGCTGTTGCATACTCATCCCACTTACACCGACCATCTTGTCCCAATTACATTGACCCATCCCACCTGGTTCCGGCAGGAAGGGCATGTTACAAACCCCGTCGGCTCAAGAATTCCAACTGGTGGGTTCCAGGAGGAGAGCCTTTTCTGCCATTGCCCCTGCCCTGTGGAACATCTTGCCCCCTGCGGTGAGGTTGGCCCCCACTCTTGTAGCCTTCAGGAAGAGTGTGAAGACCTGGCTCTGCCAACTAGCGTGGGGATCTGATAGGTGTATGTAGCCCTGGGGGTGGTTGCGTGCAAGCAATGTATGTACTGATAAGGAGACTTGTTGAAATCATTCATGCTTTATAAGAAGAACTTATACATTCTTATAAGAAGAACCCAGAAGACCTTATAGTTGAAGAAGAACTAAAACCTAAAACCTAGATTTTATCTTTTGTCATGCAGAAAATACAACCTGGAAATTACCATTCCAGGAGTGCTGTACTATTACAATTTCATCAAACATTAGAATTCAGTGTTCAGAGGATCTTCTAAGAGACTGTCCTCTGCAAATTTACCGGCAGATGTTCCAAATCTTCTACAGGAGGCCATGACTGGTGCCCCCTTGAACATTCAAATTCTGATTTCAGAGATCTCACTAAGATAAAGGGAGACTGAGTTTGAAATCCTGACAGTAAGTATTCTTTTTCGACATATGCATGAACATCACACTGACAAGAGACTTCACTTGGTAAATCCTTGCTGCATTTGAAAAAACTGTTCTGCCTTTAAAAAAACATATATCCTGTTGCTAAGGTTTCCTATGGTCTCCTTGGTCTGTTTCAGATAAAGAACATAGAAATTTCAGCTGATGCAGAATGTGGCGGTGCAGGCAGTTATGTGTGTTTCTGGTAGAACGCATGTTACACCTTTGCTTCATGAGCTGCATTGGTTACCAGTCTGTTTCCAGGTCCAATTCAAGGTGCTGGTGTTGACCTTAAAGCCCTACATGGCATGGGACCGGGTTATTTGAGGGACCACCTACATTCCTATCTTTCTTTCTTCTTTTCTTCTCTGAGACAACTTTCACAGTGAACTATAAAACTGTATTTTTAAATAGTTTCTCAATAAAATCTTCTATCCCCAAAAGCCACTGTTTTCATTTCAGTGGTTCCCCTGGGTACATTGCAAGCACAGTCCATATCTAGTCTTTGTTCTTAAAGAAGTAAACATGTTAGTTTGGGGACTAGTTCTAGTACATAAATAGTAGCTGATCCTCTTGCAGAACAGATCTGAGGTTACAGTCGAAAAGGTGAGCCTAATACTTGAATTAAATTTTCCTCCATCATTCATGTTCCAGAAAATCTTATTCCCCAATCACCGAGAAACAGTCTGAGGCAAGTATAGCAATATGTATCCTGAGCAAGCACAATAATGGCATTCTGCTGCATCCTACATGTGGTGAAGCTGGAGAATAAAGCTATTAATAACTTCTATGATGATGCCGATATACCAGAGATCTCTGGATCCTATTGCCTGGAAAACATGCCTGGGAAGTTCTATTGTACTCATGTCCTGCATAGAGGCTTCCCATAGGCGTAGAATGAGCCAGTGCTTGGTTACGGGGGGAACAGAAGCTGATGGTGATAAACCCTGGAAAACATTGCAGTAGAAGGAAAGAAGAAATGAATCAAACAAAGATGAAACAAATGACATTCTTCATCGGAAATCTTGAATTCCCATATGTTTTATAACGAAAACTCTTTCTTACGTTGTCCATAAATGCCAAAACTTAATCTCCAATTCTAATTTGCAAGCCCTCATGGCAGCCTCAGATACACATTTACCAGAGACAGATTGTACTCTATGTGCATATAAAAGCACGTGGAAACTAAATTTTAGTAATTCACTTAAAAAATATGGAAAGAACAAAAACTTATGATGTTATGAAATAGCAATGATTTGTATAAATATATGTATAACATTAGGATGTTGATACAAATTTGCCCAGAATTGTTGAAATTACACTTGCTTTTAGGCACATTTGTTGGGTATTACCACAATATAAAAGTGGTACACTCAAATAGCCTGAATTTATCCTATATCTATCTATGTCTAATACAGTGTTGATTTAATTGAATACAGTTTGAATTATCTTTATATTTCTTATTGTTGTTAGCCAGCTTTTTTCCAACTGAAAGGCAAGAAACAAATCCAACAAATAAACATAATTTGCAAAACCTCATGGGCCTCAGATAAGTGTAGAAGAACTTTTGGGTGATTGATGGAACTCTCACATGGCTAATTTATTCACAAATTCTGTGCCTAGAACTAGTGAATATATTTTTGCTATATTTAGTTGGTTGATAGGCAAGTAAAACACTTCTGAAAAAGCTCTGAATTGGTGGGGTATGGTTATCCTGGTTTGTGTTCCTAGTTATAGATTGCAACATATACATGCTATTAAAATCTTTTATTTTTGGATACTTCAAAGAAAATATATAAAATACAAAAGAGAACATGAAAAAAGAATAAAAGAATATAATACAAATGAATAAACGGGGAGTTTACAATTGCCATGGAGGTTATAGCTTTCTAATATATCATTAAGTAGCTGTAAATAGGTAAGTATATTGTATATAGTATATAATGTTAAAAAACTAAAGGTCACTATTTGTAGTGGAAATGCGGAAGATCTTTGTTATTTCAAGGGGTTAGGTGACATATTTTGATTTTCTCCCTCACACAAAGAAGATTAGAGTTTATTTTGAGTTATACTGATGTTTAACTGGCTTGTTTTTATTTCTGCTTGGAATGGAGGGGGAGATAGATTACCCCAAGCTTGTTAGTTTAAGCATAGGTTCACTCCTCCAACAGCCCCTCCAGTAGCTTGGAATGGGGGGGAGAGATAAGAGATTGTTGATGTTGGGCACTGGCTTATCTGTAAAGCTTCCCAGGCTCTGGGATGATGTCATAAACAGGTGCTCTAGACCCCAGGAAGTATCCCAGTCAAGGTCAGGCCATGCAGCCTCGGCACCATGGAAACATGGTCACGGGATTTGAGGGCCAGACTTTGATAAAAACCTTAGGATTCTCTTTTGAGTTTGGGAGCTTCTATACAGACTCAGGACGCTGGTTGCTGTAGAACTTAAAGCCATCCTTTTGGGGTTATTTCTGCTGTCTTGGTCAGGAGGCTCCTGGTAGCAAAAGGGAATAAAGGTGTCAGCTTGCTTGGTATGTATGATTTCTTTCTGTATGCTATGCTTTTATGCTTTTGTTTAATCTGCCTAAACTGTATTTCTGGTTAAACTGTGTTTCTGTTTAAATCTGTTTGCTTAATGTATTGTCGAAGGCTTTCACGGCCAGAGTTCGATGGCTGTTGTGGGTCTTCCGGGCTGTGTGGCCATGTTCTGGAAGTTGTGGCAGGAACCACAACTTCCAGAACCCACAACAGCCACTGTTTGCTTAAGTTTATAATAAAGCTTTAAGTTTCTTTATCCACTGATGTGCTTATTGTCTCTGGATCTAAAAGAACCAATTGCCTGAGCACCCGATCACTGCTTGGACACTTGGCAGAACGCTATTAAATTTGACCTAAAAGTGATAATCAAGAACCAGAGTCAACACAACATAAATCACTGAATGAAATTATGTCTTTTAATATTACTAAGAATCTATTCTGATTTAGATTTCTCATAAAATTGAAATATAAATTCTGTACATAAATAAACCCAAGCCCAGTCCATGTATTAAATTATAATCTAAGAATAATTTCCAGTTTAAGTTGAAACCTTTGTCAGATTTACTTTTAAAATACAAATGTATTCAAGACATTGAGGCATCCTCCCACTACCTGGTTAGCCATTCTTCCATTGAAAGGATCAGATGACCTTTCACAGGTCACTGAAATCTATGATATGCAAAAACATAGGAAGAAGCTTAGAAATCAGAGTGTAAATACTGTAGGAGGAAGAAGGGAGGAAGGAATTGTGAGCCTAAGAATCAATGGCTTTGTTCTATAATATGCTTAAATGGGTAATGGGATAATTATGAGACCACCAAAAAAGGGGTTAATTGATCCAGTCATCTAATTCCAAAAGGATTAGATTAAGACCAAAGCAAAAACCAGTGTTGCATAGAAGTAACAGTCGAAGAGAATAGAATCGAAGAGCATAGGTAAAGGTAAAGGTACCCCCCGCACATTTGTGCAGTCGTGTCCGACTCTAGGGGCCGGTGCTCATCTCCGTTTGTTAGCCGAAGAGCCAGCGTTGTCCGAAGACGCTTCCACGGTCATGTGGCCGCATGACATGCGCGGAACGCTGTTACCTACCCACCGAAGTGGTACCTATTCATCTACTTGCATTTGCATGCTTTCGAATTGCTAGGTTGGCAAGAGCTGGAGCTAGTGCGGGAGCTCACTCCGCACGCAGGGCTAGGGATTCGAACCTCCGAACTTGCAATCTTCCGATCAACAAGCCTGGCGTCTTACCCACTGAGCCACCACTTACCCACTGAGCATAGAAGTAAATAAATCCAGCCTGTTATTTATTATACTGTATAGGAACACCAAAATTCTGTAAATTGCTCTATTCTGCATTCTTGGTCCTCCAAGAAATGCCATTACAGAACTCATTGCCAAGACCTTTAAACAGCAGAACGCCACTTCCCCAAACTGATTGGCCACAGTGACAGCCAATGCTGTTTGTCCGTCCAATGGGAAAGGTTTTAATGATACCATGAAACCTTGTCAGAACCCTCTTGATACACAGGCTAATGTGATACCAAGGACTTCCCAGAGAAAGTGGGTTGTGACTCTGCAGTCTCAGAATGGCTTTGATCTAGTTATCGCCCGAACCATTAGAAAGGGGATTTGACTGCATTAATGCCTGACTTGTTAACAAGTTGTAGAAGCAGGGCTGTTTTATTATCATGTCACGTTCATGTCACTTGTCTGATCAGCACTCTTTGATGTCTGACGTTGGACACCATCATTTCTGTTGTTCTAAATTCATTCATTTTCCAGATTAGCTCTTCTTTGTGTTCTGTACATTACATCTCACTCAGCTTTGTGAGGATGTTGGTTATTATCAAATATCAAGTGAAAATCTTCATTATGGAGAGGATTTCTAGACCTCAACATAAATCTCTGCGTTTTTACTTTTTACTTTAAAAATAAAAGTTGAACATTGTTGTTCTTAGCATCTTTCTCAGCCCAAGCCCAAGTATTCTTTGTATCTCAAACTTATTTGTTCACTCTGTTATTTTGTGGACAGATTTTTACTATGCCTTTGTAATTTTTGCTCATAACGTTGCAAGTATTTGCAGAAAATTTACTGTAGTCATTTGAAAGCCCCAAGATCATTTCCTGTTTATAGGAAAGAATCAGTCTAGAATCAAGAATATTTTAGTTCCATATGCAAAAATGTTGTCATGGTTGCCTAGGAACCAGACAAAGAGATTCAGGGGGCAAAAAAAAGTGTAAAGAAAATGAATGGAAATACCATAGCTACTGGAATTTGGATTGGTGATCAAACCAGAAAGTGTTCTGTTTTTGAAAATTTTAAAGAAACCTGTTCTTGATTTCTACCCAGCTGTTCTTGTATGCTGGGTTTTAATCATTTTGAACAACATATGCTTCCAAATCCTGCTTTAATAAAAAAAATCTCAGCTGAATATCAACCCCCCCCCCAAATAAGGGGGAGTTTAGACAGTGATGCTTAAAGCTCTGTATACAGATCCCATGTGTTGCAGTAACAACCTTCTTCTCTGTCTTTTCCCCCGTTAATGCTTTTTAAGTGAATACCAGCTATAAGCCTACTAAAATAAGTTTTTTTTCCTGTTTAAAAAATAAGTACGTGCTTTACTTTTGAAATTATTATTTTGCTATCTGATAGAGTTGTTTAGAATGAAATCACTCCCTGATTTCTAAATGAATTCATGAGTGACAGCTGTGTGGAATATTTAGACAGCTAAGACATATGGCAGTACAATGGTGCATGCGAAGGATACCTGAGACTTTTCAACTTTGCATGCAAATGGATTTGGCAGTCTGAGTAGACGAAGACTGGATGTAGAATAATTGTCATGTACTGAGTTTGGGACAATAATGGCATGCTGTGGTGCAGCTCAGCAAGCCATCTGCCTCTTGCATTACATGCTTAAGCAGAGATCATTCTGCAAAACAAATATTTGAAATCATTGTTTTATGATAGGGCTATTTTCTCTCCTCTGAACAATCTACTGAAAAATGTCAAATCCTTAAGGGAGTGATGGGTGAACTCCACTTGGTTCAATTCGTAATTGGACTGGTATATTCATGTACTTCCTAGAAAGTGTTCAGGGAACAAAATATTTTCGGAGAGTTCTCTCCAGGTTTGTTATGCCGATGCATGAATGCTGAAGCTTGTGCAACCGTATACATGATACTTTGCATCCTGGGAATTAATTTGGTTTCATTGCCCTCTACCAATCTCACAGCACTGGCCTGGGCAGCTTTTTCATTAAACTGCATGCCCCTTTCAAAAGAGAAACACAATTGGGAATAGAGAACTGGATGGATAATGACAACCCTCAAAGGCACTTGAGTGAAACAAGAGTATTGATCGAAATAGAAAATGTATTTGCCAAACAAGAAGCTGCATGCTGTGGTCTTTCACATGATTTTCGAAATCAAAGCGCCAGCTTTGCCAAGAATAAAGGAGAATCTGGTGCATTATTCTTGCATCATTATTATTTATTACGAATATTTCTAATTTGCTCAATAACTGAAGGTTTCTACATTTCCCTGTAAAACAACTACATTTGGGTGCTTGTTATGCTTAATTTTGCCAGTTTATATAAATCTTTTTAACTGTCCAAGGTGGAGGAGAATTTTGATATATGTACAGTGACCATACATTCTTTATTATAAAGAACAGTCCTTTATTTCAGAAAGCTGTCCTTTAAATTTATCTATTTTTCAAAAACTCACTTTTGTCCTTTATTTTGGTTATTTAACTTTTACTGTACAAATGGTACCATTTAATGTACAGTCTTTCACATTCATGTGAAAAATATGGAAATTGAATTGTCTTTTTAAAATAAATTTACAAATACTGTTTGATTTTAAATATTTTTATTAAGATATGTGTTTTTGTAAAGTTTTGCTCTTGAATTTTCCTTTGTAAAGCAAAGTTATAAACATAAACAATTACAATTTTTTATCCTTATGAACCTCTTTCAGATTTGTCCCTTTTTTCAGATTTGTCCTTTATTTTTTTCAAGAAAATATGGTCACTGTAGATATATGAGGAACAGAAAGTTATTAAGTCATGGTACAACTGAATTTTATGACTTCAACTTACTCACATGCTAAGTTAGATAATTACTAATGGCAATTATTTCAATCGAAGAGAATGTGTACTTACTAAATGTGTACTTACTAAGTGTGTACTTACTAAATGTGTACTTACTAAATGTGTAATTACTAAAGACAATGATTTCATTATCTTCTCTTCACTTCAGAAATGAACAATATACAGTTGTATTTTCTTCTTTCCAGAAGAGATTCTTGCATCAGGATTTTGTGGCCATTTTTGAATTCACGGAAGATATGACATAAAATGCACTCCAGTCAGATCTGTGATTGCTATTAGAATAATCACAACTAAAATTTTAAGCATTGTTACAAATAAAACATTAATTATAACTTGATTGGATGAGATAATCACTCAAATAATTAGTCAAAAATAATTTATTTTCAGTAAATTTGATGTTGCAACCATTTTATTTCAGCAAATAATTTATAACTGTGCATTGCTGTTAAGCAGCCTTAAGCATCTCCTTCTGATTTATATATGGTTAGCAACAGTAGTATATTGCAAAATCTTCATTATGATGGGTAGATAGATGCAAAGTCATAAATATAAAGGACTTCTTATGGGGTCATTGTTGAGGAGGCCAAGGTCCCAAATAAAGATAAAATAGATAAGATGATAAAGATAAAGATAAGATAAAGATAAAGATAGGCAAAGTTTAACAGCAAGATTAGCAGCAGAGGAGCAATCAAACAACACAATAGACCCTAATCAAGGAACTATTAACTCAGTCAATCAACCAAGCAGCAAACAACAACCCAATCAAGGAACTACCAAGGAGAGTACAACACCCCCACCAACACAGGGAGGACAAGCCAGGGTATATAAACAGAGAGCAAGTCCCACTCCCTGAAACGTCTGCAAGAAAACAACAAGGCTCAGAGAGCACCATGGACTCTACAAAGCTCCTAAATGTCAAACATGGTGTCCTTCTGATCCCAAGCATTTTATTTCCAAATGGGTTGGAATCAAGTCATGCACTTTCAGGAACAATCAATTCCAGTGAGGAAATTAAGCATTATGCTGTATCTATTGTTTTACTTTTCTAAAATAAAGATTTTCCTAGGATAAAGCAAACTATATTTACTAATATAAACATGGCAATAAACATCACAACTATAAGCTTATAGAAATTGGGGTGGCGGAGTAAAACCTTTTCAATTTGTTCACAATGAGTAAGACAAGCCAACTAAGGGTAAACCCTATCCTTCTACTTCATTTCATGAAATATGGATCTGGATCCCTGAAAGGAGCAAAGGATCGTAGCTGTTCATCATAGTGACATTTAATAGTCTGGATTCTTTCGTGGGGAACCATGGCAAGATGCTTCAAAGGGAAGCAAAATAAGACCGAGTGCACTTACTGACATCAGGTTTGTTGGCCAAAAATCTCAAAAAGGCTGCACAGGAGGAAGCATTTATATTCTTTTTATAGTTTTAATTGGAGCTGCAATGGGAAATACAGGGACACAGAGAGTACAGGACAGGTGGCAGCTCTAATTGAGGTGTCTCATTAACCTCATATAGTTCTTCTCTGAAAACTCATTGGCTATTCAGGCAGTGTGCCTTGGTAATCCACAGAAGCAGTATTGATTTTCTATTTTCTCTTTACTCATAATTTCCTTTCATGATTGCCTTATGTCCTGTCATCCACTCACACTGTCATACACACAGAGAGAGATGTGGAATTATTGGTTCTTCCATAATCAGAAGTTGAATTTATTAAAGTTTGAGCTTATCATCTGAGTCAAGAAGTCATGGGACCCCTCTCTCTCTCTCTCTCTCTCTCTCTCTCTCTCTCTCTCTATATATATATATATATATATATATATATGCATATTTCAGTCTGAGAAATTTGTCATGAGAACTAAAAATAGATTGTTCTTCTCAGTTTTTTAATCTGTCCATCCCAGAGCACTTCCATTTTGCCTATCTGTCTTGTAAAATGAATACTTGCTATTGATTTTCTATTCTCTCAGTAGTTTGGTTTAAACTTTGCATTGCTTATTACCCTCATTTTATGGCCAAGTAAGTTTTCACCTAACCTTTGAGAAGCTCACTGAGGCTCCAATCTATATGAATCTATATGAACTACAGGTCTCTACAGTCAAGCAAAAGGATAGGCATTTTACTGGAATTAGTACTTCAGTTCTAACATCAGGGAGCTTTTTCTGCAGCATAGATCCTACTTAAATTTCTAGATAGAGTAAGGTGTAGTCAAATTTTTAGTACTGGCATCCTGTTGCCTAAGCTGGCCTTCCATAGACGGCTTTTAGAGGCGTGGGAAAAATTTGTCTTATGGGATGGCATTATAATTTGCCTTTTATTCTTTCTTTAATAAGATAATGCTATAGTTTTACAGTGAAATTGTTGATCACCATCTTTGTTCACATTTTTTAAAATTATGATTTTATTCTTTGATGATTTTCTTATAAGCCATTATTAATGTCTGTATTGCCCCTGGGCTATAATGCAATTATAATGGCAACCCACCCCAGTATTCTTGCCATGAAAACTAAATGGATCAGTACAACCAGAGATATGTCGGTATACCATCGGAAGATGGGACTCCCAGGTCGGAAGATGGTCAAAATGCTACTGGGGAGGAACAGAGGATAAGTTCAACTAGCCCCAGATGTGATGACGCAGCTAGCTCAAAGCCAAAAGGACGGCTAGCTAGCTAGCTAGCTAGCTAGCTAGCTAGCTAGGTGCTGGTGGTGCTGGTGGTGAACGGCTAGCTAGCTAGGTGCTGGTGGTGAACGACGAATCCGATGTTCTAAAGATCAACACACCATAGGAACCTGGAATGTAAGATCTATGAGCCAGGGCAAATTGGATGTGGTTATTGGTGAGATAGCAAGATTAAATATAGACATTTTAGGTGTCAGTGAACTGAAATGGACTGGAATGGGCCACTTCACATCAGATGACCACCAGATCTACTACTGTGGACAAGAGGACAACAGAAGAAATGGAGTAGCCTTCATAATTAATAATAAAGTGGCTAAAGCAGTGCTTGGATACAATCCAAAAAACGATAGAATGATCTCAATTCGAATTCAGGGTAAGCCATTTAACATCACTGTGATCCAAACATACGCCCCAACCACAGATGCTGAAGAAGCAGATCAGTTCTATGAGGATCTGCAGCACCTACTGGATAATACACCAAAAAGAGATGTTATTTTCATTACAGGAGACTGGAATGCTAAGGTGGGTAGTCAGACGACACCTGGAATTACAGGCAAGCATGGTCTGGGAGAACAAAATGAAGCAGGACATAGGCTGATAGAATTTTGCCAAGACAACTCACTGTGCATAACAAACACTCTCTTCCAACAACCTAAAAGACGACTTTATACATGGACTTCACCAGATGGTCGACACCGAAATCAGATTGACTACATCCTTTGCAGCCAAAGGTGGCGGACATCTATACAGTCGGTAAAAACAAGACCTGGAGCTGACTGTAGTTCAGATCACGAACTTCTTATTGCACAATTTAGAATCAGACTAAAGAGAATAGGGAAGACCCACAGATCAGTTAGATATGAGCTCACTAATATTCCTAAGGAATATGCAGTGGAGGTGAAGAATAGATTTAAGGGACTAGATTTAGTAGATAGGGTCCCGGAAGAAATATGGACAGAAGTTCGCAACATTGTTCAGGAGGCGGCAACAAAAAACGTCCCAAAGAAAAAGAAAACCAAGAAGACAAGATGGCTGTCTGCTGAGACACTGGAAGTAGCCCAAGAAAGAAGGAAAGCAAAAGGCAACAGTGATAGGGGGAGATATGCCCAATTAAATGCAAAATTCCAGAGGTTAGCCAGAAGGGATAAGGAATTATTTTTAAACAAGCAATGTGCGGAAGTGGAAGAAGACAATAGAATAGGAAGGACAAGAGACCTCTTCCAGAAAATTAGAAACATCGGAGGTAAATTCCCAGCTGAACTGTTTAAAATCTTGCAAGATGATGCTGTCAAGGTGATGCATGCCATATGCCAGCAAATTTGGAAAACACAAGAATGGCCATCAGATTGGAAAAAATCAACTTATATCCCCATACCAAAAAAGGGAAACACTAAAGAATGTTCAAGCTATCGAACAGTGGCACTTATTTCACATGCCAGTAAGGTAATGCTCAAGATCTTGCAAGGTAGACTCCAGCAATTCATGGAGCGAGAATTGCCAAATGTACAAGCTGGGTTTAGAAAAGGCAGAGGAACTAGAGACCAAACTGCCAATATCCGCTGGATAATGGAGAAAACCAGGGAGTTTCAGAAAAACATCTATTTTTGTTTTATTGACTATTCTAAAGCCTTTGACTGTGTGGATCATAACAAATTGTGGCAAGTTCTTGGTGGTATGGGGATACCAAGTCATCTTGTCTGCCTCCTGAGGAATCTGTATAACGACCAAGTAGCAACGG